>OY759165.1:0-486807 GCA_963662125.1 Diplazon laetatorius
CCGGAAATGCTTTTCGCGACACTCGCTCTCGAGCTTTTTTCCACGAGGGACATGATACCCGTGTCCCCGCATCCGTCTGTGTCTTTTCACGTATCTTTTTTCATTTTCTTCCAACACCTCGCGGTGGCTCCCCCAAACTTTCATCCGAACTTTGAACAAACTTCCAAGCCACATATATTCATTAATTATTTCAAACGATTGACATTTTCCTTTTAACCCTTAAAATTTATTCACGCTTTGGTGAAATTACAATTTGGTCATGAAAATAAATCGGTCAGGTGGGAATCGGTGTGCGTGTGTGTGTGTTTTTTCTGATAAATTATTTAGCCGTTTCCGATGGCGAACCGGCGGTGCATACGGACAAATCGTCATTTCGAGCGACGCGTTAATTACGAAAATTAACGAGGAGCGAAACGCGACGACTCGTTGATTGGCCTAATTGGAGGAACGCGTACCCTTTTCCCGGTCGATCAAACATCGACCTTTGTTTTATTTTCTCTCTCATTTGTTTCGTTTCATCGTCGTCGTCGTCGTCGTCGTCGTCGCTATTTCTCACATACATGTATACGAACTTGGTTCGCTTTATCGTAAAAATTCCAAAACTAATCACCAAACTTTATTTCAAAGTTTATTTATTTTTTTAAAAATGACTTTGACCTTTCGCTGATGAAAAGTGTCGTGCGTTATATATTGTCGGCCCTGCGACGCGCGCGTGCGGGCTTCGCAAAGTCGTCCGCGCGGTCCATTGCGGTAAATCGATCCCGGGTCGCGACTTCGTGGTTTTCCGCTTTTGTCACGAAACATTTCACACGGGCTTCGTGCGATAACAAAAAGAACAACGAAGAAATATCGTGTCTGCGACAGGACGATGGGGAGTAAACGAAAAAACGCAATACGCAAAGTTATAGCGTCTTCGAGAGATCGAACGGTCCACGCGAGACGCGGTTTCTCGTCTCCGTAGCTTCAAAACCTATTTCGATTCACCGCGTGGTTCGGTCATGGTTTATGGGCGAGAGGCGATCCACGACCCTGCCTTTCAAAAATACGACTTAATATTATGTAAAAAAAAAAAAAAAAATCAAGAAAATCTTTTAATAAAGCGCGTTAGTCGCACGAGAAGCCCTTTTCGCAACTTGATATCTTATCATCTCTTCGGCTAATCTTCTGGCATTCTTTTATAATAAACCTCGCGACTTTTTCAATTTCAACGCACCTGTTGAATGCGTCTCACTGTTTACCTTTGGCCCGGCCTGACCCCACAGCTATATAAACTCACACTCACCCCCCGTCGAAGATGCGGTCAAATGTTTGCTACTTTTCGTTTTCTCATCGCCGAAGTTATTGTGTGTGTGTGTGTGTGTGTGTGAAGCAAGCCAATTCCAATTTTCACACTTGGCTTTTCTTTTTCTTTTCAATTCGGACGACCGCTTTTTTTTTTTCTATTTCTTTCCCAACGTGTGAAATAAAATTCATGAGAAAAATTAATTTTTCATACGATAGCGCTGTATGTTATTTGGCGCATCGGTCAACGCGTTGGGAGGATTGCCGTGAGAATTATTTTCGCTGAATCTCGTAATCCGTGTACACGTCTCGTATGATCAATCCCGGCTTAATTACACGCATCGTTCGGTCACGGATTCACGAGGTTCTATACCATATTCATAGCCATACTCATAGCCCATAGCCATTGCCCATTTCCATAACGTGGCCCCGCCGCACCGAGCGCGGTTTCTCCGTTGTTGCCCATCGATGCTCGCACGCGCTAATGCGACGCGTGTACGTGATATCACCTCCCCCCGTGTACGCAGGTGAATGCATCTGGACGAGTGGCACGGTGTTCCGTTGATCGTGAAACCCACCCACGAATTCATCAATTACGCGAACCGATTTCATTCATCGTCTTCTTTTCCAACTTGAAAAAAAAAAAAGAAAAAAAAATTAATATAAAATAATTGAATCGACGAAGAAAGCGGAAAGATTATATCGTCGAGATAGCAATACTTTGGTGATTGGGGAGGACCACCCGCGGTGACGAAACTTTTTGTTAACCGCGATAACTCGATGGGTGGGTGTAATCGAAAGCTCGCGTGGAAAGTTGGAGCGGTGAAAGGCGTAGCAAGCCGCGCGCGGGATCCAGGTTTCACGAGAAAACGTCGATGAGAAAATATTACAACTCCATCGATTCCGATAGATATGGACCGCGACTCATCCGCTCCGCGTCAATAAAAAAAAAAACCACAAACATTCGCCGTTCCCGTCGTTATCGCGCTTTGTTGGAATCCCGGTGAACCGTCGATACACCATTGTTCGTCCGAGGTTCGTCGTTAATTAACGCGCGTGTCGAATCCATCCATCCATTTTCGTTCGTATTATCGTTTTTTGCCGAGTCGAAGTAAATCAAACGAGCTCATCTTCGTCGATGTCAGGGCCACGGCGATTCCTCATCGAGCTTCCACCGATAATTCAACCAAGACCTTATTTTTTTCGGTGGTTTTTTCTTTCTTTTACCCATCCCCCCTCCCCCGCGCGCGCTCCGTTATCTCATCAACGCCCTCGATGATCAACACTTGCGTGGGTTGCCACGCGTTAGCCCTTCTCCCGCATATTAGCTGCAAACCGGAAATGCTTTGATTATTTCTTTTTCGTTTACAAACTGCGCGACAAACATCAGAGCCAAATGGTTAACCGTGATACAATATGTAACGAGAATGGCGAGACCGATTACATGGGGAAAACGAGGAGGTAACTCATCCGAGCGCCAGACGATTACCATGCGATTTGCGGGCGTCGGTTACAAACGGTTGTGTGTGTTTGTGTGTGCACGAGGGCGAATAACGCTCAACGAGATTCTGGACGCGAGGGGGTTTGGCCCAGTGGCTTATCGTTGAAGCGCGACCGCTCGAGCCAATTTATATGTATCATACCGTTGTTCACTATCGCAAACGGCTGGCCCAATGGGGCGCGCGCGTCATCTCTTTCACCCCCGAACCGAACGAAGCGTGAAACAGTGAGAGACATCGAAATACATTGTGCATCAGTCGGTGGTTTCTATTTTGCTATTGCTGGGAGGCCGGAGTTTTACACCGTGCCGCGGTTATTCTTCCCTCACCTCTCGCTGCTGCTCCATTTCTTCTCTGGGTTTGCCCTCACCCACCCCTTCGACCGTGCTGTATATATACCACGTGCCCACAATTACGATGCGGTCTGCACCAATTTAAAATGCAACGGCTGCACTGTTGAACGAGAAAATCCAGAGCATAACCGCGAGTGTCCTCGGGGATTTTCAATCCGCGACGGCTATCGGCTTGGTACAAACGCTTTTACAAATGTTCAACGTACATACCCCACAAAGCTACGCCCGCATTTTCCCATTTCCACCATCGTTCCACATTTTTTTCATCCTGTGTCCGGTTGAGAATGGTTCTCCTCGAGTCAATATCACCGGTTACGATCTCTGTGGTTTCTATTTTTTTTTTTTTTTTCCCATTGAATTATTCAACAGCTGGGAAATTGGCCGAGCTAATTTACTTGGATAAACTATTTCAAATAATAATAATAATGAAGTAGAAAATGCATATAAATTGTAGTGAATGAATGATTTATTCCATTCGCCGTGATAGACTTATTGTAAAATTCACGCGTCGTATCGAGTCGAGTCGAATAATAAAACGCAAATGCGAGTCGGTATTGTTCGCCGTTGCACGACGAAAGATTAATTTTAATAGTTTATCGGATATAGCAAAGGAAACACGACGAGGGTTATTTGGTCGCGAGGCTCGGTCGTGTGTTTACGCACGACTATAGAGGGTGCGGTATAATATGGAACGCGATAACCCCCGAGTCAATGGAAAATTGCCTTCGGCGGTACCCGCCGCCACAACGAACAACTTTTCCCCGGTTGATTTTGTTAAAAAAACTCTCACGGTCTCCGGTGCGGGAGCTGCGAAGGAGGTAGTTGCACCCGACTGTAACAGCTACACACATGTATATAAATATATAAATGTATACGAATGAATCGTGAATTCTCGTCGTTGTGTAATTTCGAACCCGCGAGTCCCCGAGGATGGATCATAGCCACGAGACAATCGCGGATGGGGGACGAAAATCGAAAGAATAAAAGACTGGGAAAACCGCAAACGCGTCGACGGATTACACGTCGAGGATTGCGGTCGGGCTCGCGGGAACGATGGGAATCCGAGACGTCTCTCGGATAAGAAGCGAACTCGAGATGATGCTGTGGTTGGACCCCGAAGAAAGAGAGAAAGTAAACATATATATATATATGTATATGTATAAAAAAGAGAGAGACGGAGGGGGTAAAAATGCGAGGTGGTGACGACACAACCCCTTGCCACATCGAGTCGCGGCGGCTCGGGGTTTCGCGCCCTCGTCACGATCTGCTCGCATTACATTCTCGAGCGTGGGAGTATAAGAAGAAATTGTGAAAACCCGTTTGTGAGAGTACGACGAAGACGGAAATGATGATGGGGGACGGACGAGGGCTCCTCGCGCGGACATGGGATATCCCGAGAGAAGAAGCACGAGCGATGGTGTGAAAGCTTCGCGTTTCGAAGAGAGACACGCGATACCGGAATCCCCGAGGAGAGGGTAAAATCTGTGAGGGTTCCGACAACGACGGCGTGCGCTTCCATTAGCCGCGATAACCCTCGCCGTTTCACGCATTTCTTCTTCGACCAATATTTCTTCTTTTCTTATCTCGTCGCGTTGGGTTTCCCCTCCGCCGCAGTCTGTGCAAGCTCTTACGGATGATGCAAGCTAGGGAGATGAGCCAGATGGAAGCGGAGTGCGGTGGGAGTGAAAACCGGTGGAAATATGTACCGCTCGTCGGTGAAGAATCCTTCGCGAGCTGCTGTGATGATGCGAGCGCCTCGCGAGGATCGATCGATCGACGGTGAGTCGACGGTGAGTCGATGGTTCTTATCGCGCGCATTCACCACCATCCTTCACGCTGTCGCTCTAAACGTCTTTTCGTACGATGCATCGCTGCTTCGTCTTCTTCGGCTGTTGCTCGTTGTTCGTTGCTTCCACGATCGTTCACATTGACATACGATAAATAAGTTAATTAATCGATTAATTCGAAATCAATTATTTATCAATCAATTAATAAAAAAATGACAAGACAACGCATGATGGGGGGTGAAACATTCGACAAAAAGAAATGCTTTTCCATTGAACAATCTTCTTTTGCTACCTATAATTATTTTTTTGTTTGTTTTAAATGTGTTTCACGATAGCCGATGACGAATCTCGTTGTCGCAACGAATAACATTTGTTTCCAAAACCGGATAAGCCGTGACAAATAATTTTCGCGTTATCGAACCAATAATAGGAATGCTTTTTTAATGGACACATCGGACATCCCAATTCTGATGACACACGTAGCTGTGGGATTTGTTCCAACGCTACAACGTACAATCCCATTTCCCACGCTCGAGGATTCCATTTGTTCGAGCTTTCGCGTTTCTTGCTCCACCATCACGTGACTCGTACATATGTACGAATATCTTTTTCTTTTTTTCTTCTTTTTTTTCTTTTCTTTCTCGGCCCCATCGTCTTTTTGGTCATCGTCGACGTTTTTTTCCGTCCGACGACAAAGACCAACAAGGGCCTAACGTCTTTTCTCGTAAATGGCATTGAGAGAACGTTTCCCTGTCCCCGTCCGACCATCCGCACACCCCATCACACGTTCCCCACCAACTCTTCATCCGCTTCGGTTGTTCTTCGTTTCTTTTTTTCTTTTTTTTTTCTCTCACCATCCTTTCTCACCTTGTCAGCATTTGAGGCCTCGATGGATGGCACTTCGTCTCACATATATATGGGGCATTGTGTGTCGAATCGAACGTCCGACGAATCCCTCGCACCCACCGCGATGTCGTTCATAACTTTATTATTATTATTTTTTTTTTTTTTTTCGCTTCCCCTTGATCGCAAGAACAAGCATGATTTCTTTTTGTTGAAATTCTCCGAACCTAAAAAAATGTACTAAAATAATAATTTTCAATCATGTTGAAGCACACTACTTTTCTTCTTTGGTTTCTTTTTGTTTTATCGAGGTAGAGGTGAGGGGGTTTCCGACCGTCTCTCATTTGACGAGGAATGCCCCGTACCTGTATATAAACTGCACCAGCATATTCTTTTTCAAATGGCAAGAATGTACTCGAGTGACTCGACGAGAGCACGTTTTCTCATTGGGAACCGGCTATTGCGAGGGAGATAAATTAATGTGATAGACCGGGGGAGAACGAAAATACACCGAGAGAACATTCATCGTCGTGAAAGGATCGCTCTTTCTCTCTCTTCCTGTCTGGCTTTATTCTTTATTGCTTCGTGCAGAGCACAATCGAGACGGAAGTTAGCCAACTCCAATCACGATCGAGTGACGAAGAATTAAGAACGGGGGCTATACACGTTCGAGTGAGTAATCGAATCTGACGGAGAAAAGTCTTTTCTCTTTTTGTTTCCGTTATACGTAGAAAATGTTTCGTTTACACTTTCTTCCATGGTTTATCATTATTCTTTTTCGCTCAACTATTTTATTTTTCATTATCCTTCGACTTCCAAGTCCGATGGACATTGCATTGTATTTTTTTTTTTTTTTTTTTTTTTTTTTTTACGTTGTTTCGCCATCGGTGACTGTGATTCTCGGAGACTCGATCGATGCACTTATCCACCAATTTTCTAGTTACTTCCATTTCAATGCTACAAGTTGAATTGTAATCAACTTTTTTAAATCCTTCGGCAATTGGAAATTGGTTGAAAGAAAGAAAATAATTATAATGGAACGGATCATTGGAATAAACAAATCTGATTGCTCGACAACCTTTTTTTTTTCATAGTCGTAGCAGGTGTTTTTTTTTTCTCGCGATGGTTGTCTTGAGATGCATATTTTGCTTTGTTTTCGCAATTGTTCGTTCTCGTTTGGTCTCGCATGTGAAAATTCCCGCGGCCGACGGTCCATCGGGGTTTGTATTTCGCAAACCAGCGCAAACCAACCGGAGCAAACTTTTAGCTTTGTGTAATCCAGTACCGGGCAAACACCAGCGCTGCTGCTGCAGCTGCATTGTTTTACAAAGCATTCGGTGGCTTAACGCTGCTCCAACGGGGGCATCCGTTGGAGCAGCCTTAAGCCACACAAAAAAAAAATGATAAATAGAAATATATACATTAATTGATTAATATATTATTATTATTTATAATGCAGAATAATACGTATGATATATTATTCCATATATCATACGTACTATGGTCATTTCTCTCTCTCTCTCTCTCTCTGATGCTGCCTGTGTCGCACTTGTGGCGATTGGGACGATGGCCATCATGCACATATCGCCTTGAAATGAAAAAATAAATAAACATTCAATCCGTGTGCTTGTGTGTGCGTGTGGAATGAATAAGTATGTAGATATGCTGCAGGTTATCCTGAATTTGATATATAAGAGATGGAGATACGAAGTTGAGGAAGTTGAAGCGTGCGGTCTCGTAGGTACTCGTAGCAACTCGTAGCAACTCGTAGCAACTCGTAGCAACGGAGCTGGTGGTTCTGCTACTTCGGGTTTCGAAGGGATTAAGGCAGATCCTCGCAGCCTCCCAATCTCCTTGGACAAATAAAATTTGACTGAGCTTCTCGAGGCTTTGTTTCGGTTGACGATGGCCAGGGAAGAGGGGGAGCGGGGGGGGGGGGGCAGGCACCGTCTTGTTTATGCGGAGATTGCTCTCCCGGGGATTAAAATGAGAGAGAGAGAGAGAAAGAGTCCCCCAGCAGCGAAGCAACCGTGGACCAAAATTCCTCAACGTCGTATCTCTCACACACACACACACATACATCCTCGAAGAATTTCTACGATATTTCATCGCATGTCGGAATCCAAATTCCACTGGAAAAATCCAAAGACTCCCCTCGTGAATCGTTCGTCCTGGATATTGTCAAAGAAACGCAAAGAAAAAAAAACGATCCAGCATGCTTTACCACCATCCATCGGTGACTAACCAATAATAATAATAATAATAATAATAAACCCAACCTCCGAAACTTCGAGCTCACAATATGTATTTTCATTTTGCTACCGAAAAATGAATTACGAAATTGCAACACAAATAAAGTATAGAAAAAATGGTCACAACACGAGGAAATACATTTATTAATTTTCCAATTGAAAAATGTTCCGTAATTGGTTTGACGGTGAAACACACACCGCGTGTCCTCCACTCGTTTCCTCATTATTATCATCGTCTTTCGCACTTTTCCGAACTTTGCCGAGTTTGAAGCTTGCCAAGTTTGCCCCGTGGCGAACGCGAAAATCAACCGAGAGATGCAGTTAAAAGCTGCACCCGGTGCGCCAACTAACCCCGACCCAATATATATATATATATGCACGTATATTCATTTTCTTATTATTTTTTGTTCATGTCGTTTTCGTTACGCTTCACGTGTTACAAGTGCTTGAAAACTCGGTCCAGTTCGAAAAGTCCGAAGAACCGGAACAAGCCGACGTTCTCACGTTATTGTACATCGAGTACCATCGCGGAAGTTGATCGAACAAACTTTCCAAGCGAAACACGGGAGAAAAAACAAAACAAAATGAACGAATCAATACAGAGATGAAAATGGCGATAGATATTTTTCGGATGTTCGCATAGATTGTACCATGATGAAGCCAAATATATCGGTGGATTTACATCGAAAACAAAAAAGAAATAAAAACAGTAACATTGTGTAAAAAGCTTTTCGTTTCGTAGAATTTTGCACTAGTTGGGCCACGAGATAATCATAAATTGTACGGTACGACAATTCCATGGACCATTTGTTGTTTCAAATAATAATTTAAATAATGGATGATATTTACTTTTATGGAAAAATGCGTTGATTGTCAATGGGGTAGCGTGAGTTTTCCGGGTTGAGTTTAATTAGCAAAACGCCCGAGGGTGAGCTCCCCGTCCCCCCGTCCCGATAGCAGTCATGCCGTGTTGGTACAGCGGTACAATGGGGGGGTTACATTGGATTGGAAGCCCGCATACGGATCCGTCCGAAGAGAGAGAGAGTGGAGAAAGTGAGAGACAAAAGGGCTTGCTGCGAGGTTTGTCGGCCCGTACGGTGCTCACGAGACTAACCGACAATTTGCCAGCTCACCGGCGGTCCACCATACAGATTCCGTGCAAGCTCTCTCTCTCTCTCTCTCTTAAAATTTTTTACCACCGGCCTGCACAATGAACTCGACATTTAAAAATATAAACCGCGTAAATATCACACGATTCACACAAATTTTATTTCATCATCGAAAACCATCGAGAGAATCATGCGATACGATTATTTTTATTGACCTCTTTGTTCCATCGACTTTATTTATATCCGGCGGCGGATAACATTCGAAAACTTGTTTGTGCAACATTTTGTTTATATTTATTTCGTTTGTTTTTCTCAATAATTTTAGGGATATAAACGTTAGATAGATGATGCGAGTGAGTCGGTGAGAATGTATACGCTCATTATCTCGATGACATCTATACTCGTATCCTCGATTCACATGGCGCTTATTACGTATAATGTGTTTAACGAAGCCACTCCAATGGGATTAGTATGTTCCGGGAAATACGCGCATTTACCACTATCGAGCCATCCAATATATTATTCCCATGCACTTGATGCAGCAGTCAACCGCAAACACGAGTACAAACGGAAAACAAAAATAAAGACCGGACGAAAAATTTGGAGAAAAAACAAAACAAAACGAATGATTTGATTTTTTCGTCGTTCGGATGGAAATGCGAATTGTAAGTGGTCCAGGGGCTGGTCTCTCTCCGTCATCATCATCACCATCACCATGATCGATCGCGTAGTTGGGGATAAAATAAGGTTTTATTATGTAAAAAAAAAGACTGACTCACGTGTATTGTCGTATCGAATTCCGTGTAGTTGGTCGAAGCACGGCAATTTGACGAGCGTGCCGGGTGGGCTGTTGGGCCAGCAAAGCAACGAGTCCCAGTCGATGTCGCACCCATCCTCGTAAGTTCGCTTCGTCGTCGAGAGATACTTTGACTCGAGACACTCGATCGCCTCTCGATCTCGCGACGGACTGCTCAGATCGTTTATGTTGTTGAGCACGTTGAAAATATAATTGCCATCGATGAGCAAAGTCTCGTTTGCGATAATGCTTTCCATTATCGAAATAAATAAATAAACAAACAAAATTAATCGTACGCTCACGCACCGCATCTTCGCTCTCTCTCACGATATCCTCTTTCACGGGTTAATCTATTTATTTTTTTTTTTTTTTTTTTTCGTTTATCTCCTGATTTATTTCATTCTTCTGCAAATTGTCAATGCGTTTTAACTTTTAATTTAACATTTTACTGCAAAACCAACACACCACTTGTGACGAGTTGCAACAGGTACGAAGCTGGTATTCGCGTGCATCAGTTATATCAACGAACGAACGAACAAACCAACACTCGATGCAATGCAATTCCGATAGAATTTTCATAGGCTTGTTCCATAACAACCGAGCGACGGACGTATTCCCGATGCACGACTCTCGTCTCGTCTCGTCTCGTCTCGTCTCGTCTCGTTGATCCCGGCGGTACTGTTACCGCAAACTTTCCTTCGCTTTTCATTCGCTGTCCAATTCGGTCGATCGTGAGGTTTTGCTTCTGTTTCTGTTTTCTTCGTCTTCTTCTAATTCTTTTTTACCGTTTTGATTGAATAATTTCAGTGGTGTCCCAATGGTCGTCTCGTCGGAAATCCACGTGTTGCTTCTCTCTCGTCGAAGCCACGCTAGAGCGGTGTCTTTTGCTCGCTACTCCCATCCGGCAACAAACACAATAAACAACTTGTGAAAATCAATGAAAAATAATAAATCGATTGACGTTTGTCAATCGATTATTTTATTTATTTATTAATTTAATTTTCGATGACTCATTGTTTTTCGCGATACCGAGTGGTAAAATTATTATTCCTTTTTCATTATTACTATTATTATTATTATTATTATTATTTTGTTTGTTTATTTACGTGGCGTAAAGGTATCGAGATCGGCGTCGACGAAGCGCGAACTGACCAAGTTCGTGGAACGCTGTCGTCGATGTTCTGTGGAAAATCGTGAGCCTCGATTTGCTCGTCGTCGGCCCTCACGACGAAGAGCATGCGCCACCCCGTTTGGCTGCTCGCTGCTGCTGCTGCTGCTGCTGCTGCTACACCCCCATTCAACCCCTCGCTACGTCCCACACTGCTTCTCTCTCTCCCTCTCTCACTCTCTCTCCCTCTCCAACGGAAATTGACACTTCCGTTCTCCGTCTTTCCGACGTATACGGCGAAGGAGAGTCACAGCGATTGGCCGGACATCTTCAAAGCGACTTTTACGCCTACCAAAAACCACCCGATATCAACGAAGAGAACCTCGAAGCACTTTTATCGAGTCCTCTTCGCTCTCGTTGAATTCTTTGTTTTTTTCTCTGTTGATTTTTCGATAAATCTTTGGCTTTCAATTTCCCTATTTTAACGTGGCATCAAAACGCTTGCGCGTGATCAAACGGGTAATTATGGGCAGCACTTGTACTCATGCACGCGCAATGCTGTGACAATGGTTATAAATTTCGAAATACCGCATGTAGCTCTCCGCCTGGCCGTATACGCCTGTCCGATCTCGTCATGGATTAATCTCTCCCGATTCACCGGATGCACAACGCGCCAGGGGAGGGGACTACCCTTCGCCCTTCTCCGCCGGACTCGATCTCCCCCCGCTCCCGATCGATCCGCGTATCCTTTACACACGCGACTATATCATCGTCGAAACCGAACCCCAATCCGAAAATATTCAATCTCGCCTCGTGAGATGATAACTCGATGCGCACCATATATGAGACAAACGGAATTATAAAAATCTTCGAACGTCGTCTCATTGTAATCCGTCAATGACCGTGCAAATGGATTCCGTTTTATCGCGTGAAAAAATAAATTAGACGTACGGATTATAATGCATGTGCGACGTCGTTGAAAAAAAAAAAAAAAAAAGAACAGGCCAAAAGTGGTGGTGCGATAATAAAACATTTGAGCGACGGTCAACGATCGAATGAATTATATTATGACCTTGTCACGAGAATGTTCGATGTCCCTCCGCCGACACACTCGCATCATCGACGACACGACGACGACGACGATGTTCATCTTCGAAAGATGGCGAACCTCGCGGGTGTGTGTGGGGATAATTCAACGGGGTTGTCGTATCATCGAGAGTCCTTGCGCGACGAGAGTGCCACGGCGAGGACCCTCGTGCAGGGTGCATCCCCGCGTAGATCGAGCCTCCATACCGATCGAAGGAGCTCAAGTTTCCCCTCGATTGCCATACAGCCTTGGACAGACGCGGACGGAGAGCTCCCGCGATCATATGTACCTATATGCATATCAAGCATTTCGTGTCAAATCGTACGATCAAACGAGGAAAAACGATAAATATGCCATTTGGAAATTTGAGCAAACTTTGGTCACATTGCTATGCAGGCGGATACGAAAATTGTAAAAAAAAATCACAATAATAATCACCAGAGTCAAAGTAGGAGTGAGGGTTTTGATCGTCCAATTTGACACGGAATCCCATGGGATATACATGCTGCGTCTTTGGTGGACGGACGAGGGTCGTCGGTTTAATTGATGAATCGACAGTTTCGAACGTTTGGGCATACGTATACGCGGGAACAACCGATGGTGGTGATGGTGGTGGTGATGGTGGTGATGGTGGTGATGGTGCTGCTGCTGCTGCTGATCGTTCACGATCGACGGACCCCCATCTATCCGAGATGGCCACGATAACGCCGATAACGCGTGTGCGCGGTAAACGCACCGCAACTCTGCGAATGACGCGTCCAATGCATGATTTTCGTTAGGCGTCTGACATCGTGTGGTTTATTCCGTTTGTTCCGTTTATTCCGTTTCACGACGACGACTCGTGTTCGTTTATTCTTTGAAAATTTTCATCGCTCGGGCAAAATACTTTTATCGGTAAAACAATTTTTCTTCCGGCACGTGGTGGTATATTTGTAGTAAAATGGCTCGGCTGATTAATGCGAGTGTACGGAAGCGATAACGAATACGAAGCGGTGCCAACTCGAACGCGCACCATCATCGATCTATCACACTTCTTTCTCGTCGACTTTTCGTTAAACGGTGGAAACATAAAAAATATTTAAAAAATACACGAAATATTTTCCAAATGTGTGTTGGCCGTGTCGATCGTACGCGATCGATCGCGTTCTTTTTTTTTTTTTTTTTTTCTCGTTGAACGAGAGAAATGTGACGTACTCGCGAGTCGACCCGACGAACGCGACATTTCAATCGCGCGCTATGTGCTATTTTTGCTATTTCCGGGTGTAAAATTCATCGCGTCGAAGGTCAACATTGACCCGAGAGGAAAGTCAAAGCACGATCATCGAGTGGCCGCGAGCTCGGGGTTTTCAATGCGCGACGGCGAGATCAAAGAGGGATCTCGTATCTCTCTCTCTCTCTCTCTCTCTCGCTTGTCCATTTGGCTTTTGACGAGCAACCGTGTGTATCTTTGGACAAAAGTTTTCGGTCGCGATCGAGTCAATGTCCGCGGGGGGATGTCATCGTCGTTGTCGCACGATGCTTGTATATTAAAAAAAAAAAAAAAAAAAAAAAAATGTTCCACGATCAATATTTTTATCAACGTGTCGCGACTATTCTTATCGTTCGACGTTTATTTCTCACAACTGTTTTTTATCGGCAAACGGATTTTCAATTAATTTTATTATTTAAAACAAGAATTAATTTCCTTGTCCAGCGATCGGAGTGCGTGTATATTTTTTTTTTATTCGTCGAGTTCGCATTGTGAAAGAATTTTAATTTTATTTCGACGAAAGGGGATGCTCGAAAGACGGCGAAGGGAGTTATTATTATTATTATTTACGATGCTCGTAGCCTCGAGGCTATACGACTCGCCGGGCTCGTACAAATTCTTCCCGCTTTCCTTTCTCTCCTTTCGCTCCTTCTCCATATATCTCATCGCGTTTCTCTTATTCAAACCCGGTGATGCAAATCCATAAGGAAAATTCTTGCACAAGCTGTTTCTCATTCGTAATCCCGAGAGAAATCACCAAGCTTAATTACGTTATTCATAACGATAAATATATTTTATCGAACAAGACAAAAAAACATTAAGTTGGCTTGTCTCTACGATTACACCGATTAACCGATTCACCAAGAAAAACTCAACCTTTCAACATATACAAATGTGTTGAATTTCGACAAATCGATGTTACAACGTTCAAACTGGGTGACAAATGGTCAACGAAAAAATATGCTACATAGGTTAGACGTACTCAGCTCCGTCCTCCCCCGTCCGTATCCCAAGTGTTTTTTTTTATTATTAAAAAATAAAATAAATCATAAACACCGTTTAAGCTTTTGGCAATCTCTTGAAAATTGTATACGTCAAATTGGAAACGTTTACAATCGATTTTATCGATTACGATAATCATAGCTCGTGCGATATTACCTCAGAGACCTTGAACCCTCAACCGTGGGGTGCGAGGGAGGAACGGGGGGCGGGGCGGAGTACCGCCGACGAGTAAAAGGGATTATGGTGCCCGAGAGCGATTTTATCGAAATGGTCGTTCGGTGATCGGCTCTGGGCAATCGAACGAAGGCGAGAAGAAAAAAAAAGGTGTCGTGTCGAGTACATACCGATGAGAATGAGGATGAGAATGAGGATGAGGGTGAGGGTGAGAACGCGATGATCCGGGCTCTGCGAGGAGTCGAGGGTCGAGGGGCCATCGTTGGCCGGGGGAATGGTCTGTGGGAAAATGAGACGACCAGTGAGACTGAGACGAAGAAGGAAACAAACAAACTAAATATATATATATGTATGTATGTATATTTAAAAAACGGTAAAAAAGCTTCCGGAACCTGGGAAATGGGTGTCCGCTCAAAGAGCAAAGTCCTCCCAAAGCTTTCCCAACCATAAAATAATTCTCTCCGGTACGAAAGCTCTCCACTGAAATAACAAAAAACAAAAAATTAGAGAGAATAAAAAAAAATCAGCGTTTATTGGAAAATTTATTTTTTCAGGTCGAACGAAAGCCCCGAGATGGAAAAAAAATAAGGAAAAGAAGAAAAAAAATACTGAAAATGGTTCCGCATGATGGTCGAGGCGCAACGATGGGGGGGAGAACGAGATGGGGTTTCGAGAATAATAACGAAGAGCCATAACTTTTTGAATGCATGAATTATCGCACGAGGGACAAGCAGGTGCGATCGATAATCTTTGCATCGGAGAAAAGCTCGTCCCCGCGGCGTCGGCGGCGACGTCGCGCCATCTGGTCCCGGTATACCAAACGACACCCCGTATCCTCGTCTACGGGAAAACATAACTTATCATCATTCGTTATTTTCACGAAGAACGATATCACCACCCGATAAATCGAAAGACACCGAGCGTGAAAAAATATGAGATTGAAGGTTGATGAAAACAAAACAGAAACATGAGAAAGGACGAGATCGAAGAATCTTATACCACCGCGAATATATAATATTTATATGAAGTATATGTATATGCAGCATGGGGAGGGAGAGATTATGTGTGTTGCATCTGTAATAAATGCACATGTATACAAATCTCTCTCTCTCTCTCTCTCTCTCTCTCTCTCTCTCTCTTTCTATATATTCCCAAGGAAAAGGTAGGTCTCGCATTTTCAAGAGAGAGAGAGAGAGAGAGAGAGAGAACTCACCACTGGGCGAGTACGCGAAGAGAAGATTGGAAGAGGGGAGGGGGGGTCACAAATTTTCGTCTCAGCTGGATCGAGTATTTACCCAATGCGCTCTCGTTTGTCCTGAGTTTTGTCCATCAATTCAATATTACCGCACAACAAAATTATGATCACGGTGCACTTGTTTCGCGACGCGTTGCAAATTACATTGCAATCTTATTTATTATTTTTACTTCAACGAAAACGGAAAATGTATAAAATAAGTTAAATTAGACGAATCGATTTATCACCGTCTTCGTTTTTTTTTCCCCATCAAGCGGTTATTATTTTGATAATTACCGCGTTTTATTTTTTTTTTTTTAATTTTAATACGGACGCAAACGATGCGTCGACAATGTCCCGACGTGCTGTACTGTCTTTCAAGGCAGGAACAGTGGTAAACGAGCGAGCGAGTCGGGTGTGTGTGTGTGTACGCTAATACAGCTTATCTCGCACCAAATATTTGTACTGTCGAAAAGTCTCGAATCGGGTACAGTCTGGGCAAATTCAAGTTTAACGAATTTACGAAGGAAGAAACAAAACAAACCCGCCCAAGTATTGATATTACATTATTTGTGACATAGAGATATATGTTTGGGTCAATCGGTCGATCGTTTTTTAAAAATGCATAAAAAATATTTTCAATGACACGGAATGATGATGATCATGTTCCAATTGCAATGGTATTTTTTTGGCTTTTTCATGGTTGTTCGACGAGACTGTACACAGTTTAAAAAATCCGCAGTAGCACGACGTGAAAGCAGCGTCTGCATGCGCGTATGCTGGATACTTCCTTACCCTCGTCGTCATCTCCGCAGCTTCTGACCGTCGAGTGTGTGTCTATCCGCGCGGTTCAAGGATTGTCGTCGTCGTCGTCGTCGATGCTCACACACGCGTACACGACACATTTCGAAGGTGGTTATTCCGACGAATACATATTTTCTCTGTGAGGAAACAAAATAAATGGGCAATAAAAAATCGAGTTCAAGTGAGAAACTTTGAGTTTCATTGAAACGTCCAATGATTTCGCCATAAAGTTTAATTCGTCCGAAGAAGAAAATTTGATACATCGACGCGCACGGCGCTGCTTCGGAATAAACAATAATAACAATAATAATGATAATAAAAAGTTCATGGTAATATTGCTGCGATGCTCCGCAAGCGGTTTAGCCGTGTCGAGCGATTAGAAAACATCGTTGAACTAAAATGAGTCAACGGTACATTATATTACCCACATTTTATATATATATATATATGTATATATATATAATAGAAACAATATTGTATCCGCGTAAAATTTCGTTGGTGATTCTCCGTTCCCTCTCGGTCTCTCGGTCTCTCGGTCTCTCGCTCTCTCGCTCTCATCCGACAGTCCTCGCAATATTTTCCACCGTAAATTTCCACAACATAGACTCTAACAAAAATATAACTCTTATTTATCATCGACATTGAAAACGCTCATTAATCTCACTCCCACATCTACCTTATTCATCCTTAACAATATTCATATAATATATAATTAAAAATACTTTGCCAGTCACTTTAGAAATCTATTTATACGCTCTTGAACATTCACCCGCGATACAAACGACTTGTTTTTTTCCTTATTCATTTTTTTTTCATTTGATCGCGCCTCTAAGCTTTTTATCAATTTATCTGTTTGTCTTGTTTTTTTTCTTTTTTTTTCTCGTTTGTTTGTCGACTCAACGACGACCGAAGCGTACATCGCGGGTAGACGTGTTGTTTTTGTTCACGAAAAAAAACGTACTCCCGTGCCATATTACAACGTTACAAACAGTCATTATTCATTTCCGTTTGTTTTTCTCTTCTCTTTGGTTTTCTCTCTTAAAGCTACGTTACAATTCTACTTACGCGTGGATGTGTGTGTGTGTGTGTCTCACACGTCGGGTATGCTAATACGACAGTTTTCATCTTAAACGCTGTACATATTAATATACGATCAACAGTTTAGTCTTTCTCTGTTTATATTTTTTTCATTTGCTCGTCGCGAAGGTCAACACTGACTCCAATTGGCAGATTCTAATTTTCCACTTTCGAAAATGATGAAGAACAAAATAATAATCAACTACGTTAATCGAAATTTGTCAAAAAAGGAAGTTTGTTGTTTCAATTGCACGAGCCCCGGTCAAAAGTGTTTCGACAATCAAGTACCGTTGCTGCAACAAAAATACATTGTAATAATACAAGTTTGACAATAATTTGCCGATTAGTCGTGGCATCTCCCTGGACGGGGGTCTCGGACAACGGACATTGTCTTTCTCTCGTTTTTTTTCAAATTTTTTTCTGCAAAATTCAAATCTTCGTCAGTTCTTGATTCTTCACCTTCTTACTTTTATTATCATTAATATTATTGTTATAACTATTAATTTCTTTTTTTTTCGTCAGGTAACAGCGTTAAACAATATGATTCACGTTTTTTTTTCTCTGCTTACGTACAACTATAAATCAGATTGCCTGTTATTCAGTCGAACAAACTTTTTTTTTTTTTGTTGTCATACATCTTTTCCCTTATGCTTACAATTTTTTTCTAATTTTTCGTTCAAGCGTATTCGTGGCTATATTTTTTTCATCTGTTTTTTTTTTATATAATTATACCTTCTTTCGTTTGTTCATTTCTTCAAAAGAGAACGCGAGCGAGCGAGAGAGAGAGAGACAGAGAGACAGAGAGACAGAGAGACAGTGAGACAGAGAGACAGAGAAACGCTTCGTCCAGTTGCGTATAAAAAATAAACTGTGTGTGTGTATGTCTGTGTGTCTTCACGAAGAAATATGTCTATCATCATTGCACGAAAACCCTGTCTTGTGGATAGGGGTCGAAATTTCGAAGGATCAATGTTCGGAACGACGAAAATTCCGAACCGGCGATGGTTGCGTAGTTATCTCGTTCGACTAGCCCAGAACTAGTTGAGGTTCTTTTGAACCAAATAAACTGACGAAACTTGTTTCAAATTACAAGTTCGGAATTTTGTGGATTGGAAATTTTGGTCTCGTTATCGTCGTAACATCGATCGATCGAAATTTTCGAGCCCTATCGAAAGCTATTGTTCGAGGTAAAAATAAAATCGGTAAAAATCACTGCCGCGACTCGAAGAACGAACGGCAGCGAGCGAAACGTCATAATTTATCCGGGGCCGGGGATTTTTTTGGCGTCGGGTCCGTCGGGTCCGTCGGGTCGGTCGACGATTTGGATTTCGGTGCGGACGACGGTCCGACGCTCGTGCTTCTCTCCAGTGGCTGCTCGCTCTTTCCCAAAAAACCCGGATGCGAAGTAACTCGTTTTGCCGCTCTGAAAGAACTATGGAAAAACAAACAACGAAAACAAGAAAAAAAAAACAAAAAATTAAAAAAAATGACAAAATTAATTTCGAAACAATCAACGCATGAACGTACAAATACACTTGTTGCAATCACAATCACAATAAGTCAATTGTCCGAGTTATTTATTTATTTTAGTTTTTTAGTTAAAAAAAAAAAAAATTTACAACGATCATCGATTCGTTGATTGTTATTTAAATCGTTGCGAAATATTTTTGTTTAATTTAATTCGTGCGACATGTGAACAAAGCAGCGGTGCTCTCTTTGTTGATTATTGACATTGGTTTAGCTCACGTGTGATTATTGAAATTTCGTGATTATAAAACACATTCGTTCAATCGGATTTGGAGACTGCTCGGTTAAATATTTTATTTATTTATTTTTCTCATATCCAAATATAATTTCATAAATGCCCGAATCCGATTGCCAAAATTTAGAATCACACATACACATACACACACGCATATGCATAATGTATGTGTGCGTGTGGGGGTGCAGAGACATCATCATGACACAAGCAAACATAGACGAATGTAAAAAAAATGTATAAATATATACTATTTAAATGAAAATTAAAAAGTCATTGATGTTGGCTTTCTCGATCTCGCTGCAATGAGTTGTGTGAGTCGTACAGGGAGAGAGAGAGAGGAAGAGAGAAAATGTTATTGATTATTGGCGATAAAACACGATGATGAATGAAAAATAATGCGAGTCGTAATTATTTTTGCAGCTGGAAATATTTGAGCGGGGTCTTCGTCTCCGTGCCGTTTATTCATTCATTGTTTGTTTTTTTTTCCCGCTATTTATGAAAAAAATAAGAGACGAGGGAAAAAAGAATAAACAATGACAATGTAACCTTCGGTCGAGTATAGAAGCGTGGCACGCTTTACTCGGACACATTTCATTCGTAAGTCGATGGAAAATTGAAATTTAATATATAATATATAAAATGTTGTTTAATATATGCATATATATAGATTGTTGAAAAAATAAGTGGTGCCACGGTCGTGCTCGACCGATTGCGTATATGAAAGCTGGAAGCAGGCAAAGCAGTGTGATCACGTATTGCGTCTCGTATATTATGAAGATATGGACGACAACGACGACGAGGAGGAGCTCATGACAGATGGAGATGCTACATTGTTGTTGTTGTTGTTTTTTTTTTCCCAAGAAAATAAATTGTTAGTACGATATGGGTTTTATTGTTTATCGTCGGTGAAGAAGCAGTCGCATCTCGAGCCAGTGCGGCATGTCGTGTGTGGTGTTTGTCCTGGCTGTGATGCTAAACCGCCGCGCAAGTATTATTTTTCAGTCGGCATTCACATCTATAAAACGTGCATCGAACATTCAACATTCCCACCAATGACCAATTAGGTTATGTTATGTATTTCATTCGAGTGTTTGTCCGTGTGTTTGTGCGTTGGTCAGGGCATGGTCTCAGTTTCCTTTGCGACACAATTTCCTCGGTTCGGTTGTCCCTGGCTGCTCTCGAAATTTACCTCAAAAACTTTAAAGATAGTCGAGAATTTTTAATTCGCGACGACTACGCGCTCTAGATTTATTGCGGCAAGATTACTCAGAGACGACGTGCGAGACGGCTCCCCTCCCCGCTGATGGCCGCTGATCCGACGCGCCGACGGGCTCGCGGCTCGGCGGCTCGCTCGAGACTGAACGGCTCGCGGGACGCGGGCTCGGTCCATCGGACCGCTGCGCGCGCCGGTCACATCGGGTGACGTCATCACGGCCGCAAGGACAACCGAATCGAGAGAAAGTAACTCATATGCCGCCGTGTATCGATATATCCGTTCTTGTTTCTTATTGTTTTTTTTTTGTTTCTTGTTCATGATGCGGACGTTCCATCGAATTTTACCTTTGATCGTAAAATGGTCAACTCTGTGGGGAAGAAGGGCAAGGTCCGTATTCGTTATTCAGAGACAGAAAGACAGAGGCCGCCGTGGTTGTTTCTCTCGTGCCGCAACGTATAATCTCGTCGGACGCGCTCGTCCCCCGGTTTTTTTTTTCTTTTCAAGTTCTCTCTCTATCTCTCTCTCTCTCTCTCTCTCTCGCGCGGATCTCATCCCCTTTTCGCGTACCCACGCGCACGAGACAATTCACGAACACGCTTTTGTTTTTTTTTTGTTTTAAATTCATTTTTCAATTATTGTTTTTCGTCGTTTGCTTAACGTTATTATCGTGAGCGTGGACAGTACAGCACATTAAGACGTCGTTGCTGCTCGGCGTATGAGCGTTTGTTTGTTTGATTTTTCGTTTTTTCTCGTACGGTTTGTTTGTTGTTGTTGTTAGTTTTTTTTTTTTTTTTTTCTGTAGCAGAGTAAAGTAGTTACGCCGAGCGGCGACGCGACATATCCTCACAGCAGGTACCTGCAACGAAGGAATTTCATGAGCCGTTTGGGGGTGGTGGATAACATTCTTTATTTTCTACGATGGACCTTTTCATTCCTTCATTAATTGTTTCTAGCGGGCGGGGGTGGGGTGAGAGAGACGCGAGGTTGACGGGCAGTGGCAAGGGGTTAGTTGTTACGAGCGGGAAAGGCACATCGATGGGGCATTACGAAACAATCGCTGTGTAATGGAAAAAAAAAACATTGATCGGTTAGAAAAAGTTTGTATCGAAAAGTGTGCGAAGGGAATTATTATTATTATTATTATTATTCTCGGTGCAATACTATTATGCATTTTATCTTTAAATTGAGATAGAGTAGATTTTTTTTTCTTCATAATTGTTCACATTATGTGCGAATGAAAAAGGTAGAAGATAGAGATTGTACAATGTTGAATTAGTTACGAATAAATATCGATTATTTTCAAGAGATAAAAAAATATGCTATCGCTACTAAAGCGTCTGAAATATTATTTTTATATTCGTTTGGACCGTAAGGACGAGAGAATACGAGGTTTTTAATAATTACGATAGACATACAGAGGGATAATAGTTATGCGACGACGAATTATAGGAAAGCATAATGCAGGATCGAAACAGAGAAAACGAAAGAGATAGAGAGAGATAGAGAGAGAGAGAGATGCAGCAAGTGCGAGACAGAAAGCCATTAGATAATTACCAATGTGAGTTATTTAATCGTAGATAGATAATAATGGTAGACGGGTGTTAGATGTGGGTTAGGTAGACTTTCCGGTTTAAGTACACGCTGTTTCGAGCGGACGATGATGAGTGGACGACGGTCGGGTCGTTACTGGATTTACTGGAACAGAGCACCCGGTGCTCCATCGTATACGTTTCTCGATTACTGCAAACATCACTGTGTGACGACCACACACACACACACACACACACACACACACACACACCACACAATGCCATAATGGAACCCGACGAGTCATTTCTTTTTTCTGTTTTTTTTTTTTTATTCAAATTTCTTTAAATTATTTTTATTTTCTCTCTCGAACGGGGGAGGCAACGTAGATCGACGTCGAACGATTCCGCGAGACAACGGGGACTGGCGTTTCGGTTTTCTTTTCTTTTTTGTTTTCTTTTTTCCCAATCGGTTTTATCGATCGAATCGATAGAACGTATTAACTACATCTCCGTCTTTCTGTCTCCGTTTGTGTGTTTGTTTTTTTTTTTGTCTACCTCGCTATAACTACACGACGATGAATTCAGTAGCCAAATGAATAAATATATTTAGATTTATTTATACTATTGTATTTTTATGTTTATTATAAATATATATATATATACACCAGTGCCGAGAAGTATCAGACGACTTACCGTCCGCGCCTTACCAAAAATCTTAGTTTTCACATTGAACCCTGGTAGCTCCGTCAATTTATATTTTTTACAAATAAATCGACGGCTTGGATTTTAAAGGTTTATCCCAGAAGCTGGGAAATTGAAAAAAAAAATGTTCTGAGCTCCAGCAGAGATCCAAAGATTTTACTTACAACCAGAGCTCGTTCGACACAACTCGATTTTTCACGGAGCTACGATCTTTCTAAGTGAAAACTTATTATTTATAGAGCGCGGGGTAAATGGTCCGATGCTTCCCGGTGGTAGTGCATATCGTTTTTTTAACTCTACATTTTTTTTTTTTAATTCCGTCGACAAAAAGATTTTAAATGAATTTTTATTGGCCAAACAACTTTTTTTTCTTCGCTTTGTTTAGTTTTTCTGGTTTTCTGGGGTTTTTTTTTTTTTTATTTCGTTCTATTTAAATTTTGTGACTATTTTTTTTTCTCACGTTAAATTCGCATTAAGCCAGTCCGCGTGGTCCGGCTCGAATCCCGAAGGCTTAAGTTAGTTTCGCTGGGCTGTCGTTAACGCTTGCATTTCCGCAACTGGATACAAAATATCATACAGCACATATATTTTTCGTCAATGTAAAACAAAACGAATAATAATAGTAATAATAGCGTTTGTACAAAAATATACGAATATTGATATTATAATTGAGTCATTGAGAGAGCGGGGTGTGGGCCTTTGGCACAAACGGGGGCACACGGCACACGTTGCGTCGCCATTGCCAAAATAATTCTTCGAAACTATCATTTTTCTTTTCCGAATAATCGTTGGATATTTTTTTTCAAGAAAAAAATTAAATTGTTTTTCATTTGTTTGGCATTGTCGACGCGAAACGATATAAAAATATATATATGGTGATGTGATGATAAAAAATAAAAAATAAAAAAAAAGTGGAAATAGAAAGATTTACCTTCTTCGTCGAAGCGAAGCGTTGAGACCGGGCAAACCGAATTGTCCGCGGGGAATGACCATCCTGGCGTTGCCCTTGGCCGGTCTCGAACCACCGTAAGCCTGAAGCTGGGTCAGATGGGCCGCGTATCCTTCGGTCAAAACGGTCGCCAGTGACTGATGCTTCTTCGATACTTTTCCCACGATAGTTATCTGATTCGGTTTCAAATTAATCGCCGTGTACACGCTTATGTCTTTGCTACTGCCGTAAGCCTGATGTATGAGAACACCGTGTTCCTGCACGAGATTGTTCAGATAGGCGGCTTTGTGACCGAGCGGATCGGTCGACAAACCGTCGGCGAATGACACGAGACCGTGTGGAAAATTGTGTTGCGACAACCACGAAACAACTTTTTGCTGTTGCATGTCCGGCCTCGCGGTTATGTAAATAATCAGATAACCAAGCTCCTGCCAATGTCTGCAAAATTCCATCAAAATATATAATAAAATAAATTGATTTAAAAAATTAAAAAAAAAAAAAAGAAACAAAGAAACATGGTAACTCATGATCGTCGTACGTACCTCGCAACGTCGACGGCTCCGGCTCGTACCTTCGGATCTCGACCGGATACGGACATGCTCGCGGTGAAGGACCCATCGATGCTGAACACCACGCACTCCGTTTTCGGCGGTATAACAGCCATGAAAAAATCCACGGACGTGTGATCGCCTCTGAAATTCCCAAATTTATTCAACATTATTTTCACACGCGCTAAACAAAATTTTGTCATCGATCGACCGTCTCGAATACCAACCTTACGACCATTTTAATGGGATAGAGACCGTAACTGAGAGCCTTGTCTTCCGGAATCGTGTAACTTATTCGTCCATTCTTGTCGGTTACTTCCGTCGACAGTAACATCCATTCGCCCATCGGAGCGTCCTTCATCACGTGTATATCCACTTTTTCTCCTTAAAATTTCAATTTCGTCACGATCAGCGAGAGATGGAAGAAGAAGAAGAAGAAGAAGAAGAAAAACACCACCGAATGTTCATCGTGCTTACCTTTTAAAGCTATGACGTCTATTGGACTGTACATAAAACGTGCTATCAAAACTTGTGGTGCACCTTCTTTCACGATAACATCGTTGGCTCGATGATTGGCCGATACATTCTGGAAATAAAATAGAATGTCTTTGAAATAATGGACCGAGTAAATGGAAAATAAAAAAATAATAAAAAATACATATTTGCCTTGAGCTTGACGGACGTGCGTTTTTTGTTCCACTTTTCACGAGGCTGACCCGGACGGAAACTCGCCAGTTCCTTTTCCTCACCGCCCAGCATCGGCAGATCGAATCTACCGAGTTGACGAAGTATGAAAGCTATGACGTCGGACGATTCCCAGTAGCTCGCGTGAAACAGATGTGGCAGAGCGTTCGTTGGAAAATTTGCCAGACCCTCTGGACAGTAAAGAGCGTAGTCTATTCTTTTGTTTCCCCACCATCTCTGCGTTACTGCCCAAATAATAATTCGTCAATTATTTATTTTATTATTTATTCATTATTTTAATTAATTCAATTGAACAATCAAAACAATTACTTACACACTGAGACAGCGTGAAGAGGAACATTGTCCACGAGTCCGGACATTGTGCTCTGCAACGATATATCCGACATTCGTCGAAGATGCGGTAATGGCGTATTGGGAACATTGAGACCGTCCGTGAACAGCTGAGGATTCGTCTGAATCGCTTCGACTGTTTGATTATGTCCATCTTTATGATTAATCATTCATGACGAAGAAAGATAATGAAAAATATATATTTTGTTTTTTTAAACTCACGCAAGTGATAGGGTTGACCGTTGCCCAACGGATACTTTTGATAACGCGCGACGTTAACCGGCGGTAGTTGGGAAAATCTGGCGGATATCAATGGCTCGAGTCGCGCGGCAACCGGATCCGTCGGATGAAAAAGATTGTACACTTGATTGACGATCGGTCTCGGTACGTTGCTGTTTTTATCACCCGTGGACGATATCTTTCTGTAAGCCAGCACGAGTGACAATGGACTGCCGAACATGAACAATTCGCTCACGTCGAAATCCAATTTGCTGTGTTGCGAGTTGTCGCTGAAAAATGTTAAAAATCCAAGCTCCGTCATTCCGAAAGGTCACACACACCCAAATGGACAATTAAATTTGATTAAAAAAAAATAATAATTTAAAAAAATGACCTCGTCGAGGACGATCTTCTTCTCGGAGACGGGGCAGCCAGATGACGACCATCCTCGAAACCCACGTTGTTTTCCAACGATGTTTGATTGTCATTGTCCAATATGCTGTTCTCGCTATCGTGTCGGGATTGATACTGAACGGTTCGACAGAGCGCGTCGTAAGCGAGAATCGAACCGACCGAGTCACCGACGAAGGAAACTTGTCCGGCGAAACCCCGACCCTCGTGGCTTCGCAAGAATTCATGATAAACCTGATTTGCACCGTTCACGACTCTCGTTACCGCGTCCTGATAGTCCGGGGTCGAACTCGCGAGTAACGGTATCGCACCGATGGGTATCGTGTCGTGGGTCACCTGTGGCGTGTCCACGCACGACGGAGAAACGTCGAAGCTGTATGGGCTCAGACTGAAAAAATAACAAAACTCATCCGTCTTTGTACAATCCAATTCCCAATAAATATTTTATTATTCCAAACGTAATATAATGTTAATCGTCACCTGGACAAAATGCCAAGACCTTCGGTGCATATGGACGGACAAGATACCAACTTTACAGCAATGTGTCCGACCATACTCGGATAGTGTTGCCTCATTACGGATTCGAACGCTCCACGGAATGTCGTTACATCGGATTTTTTCGCTGTGAGATCGACGTTCGCGTCTGTCGAATAAAAATATACGACAGAAAATTCAATAACTTTCAAAGTTAAAACTAGTTTTTTCATTGTCAGTCATTGGTTATTGAATAACGCACCCAACACGCTTCCGGCGTGCATGACGATGAGAAGAACGGTCGTGCGGCACGGTTGATGCGTCGGTGAGTGTTGAGGCGATGCCGGACACGATATGTCTATGCTGCCCGATGATTTAATGTGTAGCTGTCTCTTGCTGCTTCTCTCGCTCGCCACTCTCTGCAGATACGAGTGCGAAAATATGCTGTCGTTTGCTAAAATTCATTATTTCATTCAATTAAAATATATATTATTGTAATTATAATTATTTAATGATTATTTGTTTTTAATTAAATAAACCGGCGTTACCGTGCACGTCGACGATAGGTGCAGCAGTCGGGGATATAGAATCTTCCTTGTCGGCGAGAATATCGAGGGAGCTCCATTTGGCGAGTGACGTGTTGTCGCCAAAATCCTCTGAACGCGGCCGCCGCACCGTGTCAAAACCAAATAAACAACGATACAACAACGTTTTTTCGTTACGGAAATACATCATTCAAACAATTTTCAACGCTAACGAATCGTCCAACTAAAATTACATCGAAACAAAATTACAACGCTAATAACGATAAAAAAAAAAAAATAATGATTATTCGCATCGTCATTCATGTGTATTTTTCACGAGCTCGAACAGCCAGGCGCTTGTTTTTTAATTTTTATTGCAATTGCAATTACAAAATTATCGATTGACCGTAGTCTTTCGAAAGATCTGTCATCTTACTTTTTCGTAGAAGAGATGATTTTTTTTTTTAATTTCTCGTTATCGTGTAACATTTTTTTTCTTACCAATTTCTACACACACTAATGATGATAATAATAATAATAATAATAATAATAATAATATCGAAAAGCTCAGCCGAATAAACAAATGACAAAAGCTGACGTGCCAGCGTGCATCCTATTCGTGGGCTTTTTTTATTTTTTATTCTTCCTTCATTTTTTTTTATTCACAAAAAACGAAAAAATTCTGATGGTAATGATGATTATAATAATAATAATAATAATGATCATGCTTGTCCGTGATGTTCTACAAAATAATTGTTGTTTATATTTTTGAAAATTTACAACTGTATCGTCCTTCGTCACTGTTCCACGATACTTCATGTGCCATTTCGTAACATCTCGGTTTGCACTTTGATAGCACGTAATTTTTTTTTCTTTCTTTACGACTAACTACGCGAGCCTGTTTCTTTTTTTTTTTTTCGTATTTTGTTCAATGTTTCAGTTTGTTTTTTGCGTGTGTCGTCTCCTACCTTTGCGTATCGTGGGTATAACGAGGCCAGCTGCGTTTATTCGACGTCGACGAGAGTGCGACAGAGAACAAAGAGAGAGAAAAAAACACACACATAGAGATAATAGACATACAAAAAAGAAAAAAGAAAAATGAAAAAAAAAAAAAAAACTATTATTCGAAAACTATTCGGTTGCAAGTCTCTCGTGCCTGTTGTGTTCCCAAATATGATTTGATCATTCGATCCCGATACTCATAGTTGAAAATCATTCATTTCTATCGATTTGGGTTTCTATTAAATTATAATTCGCTGTTTGCCATTCGTCTCTATTAAATAAAAATAAGTATATTAAACAAAATAGGATTTAATAAACAAAACAGCTCAATTTTGCGGATGCAATTAAATCAAATATTTCTAAGTTCGTTCGTGCACAAATATCATTCTGATGAATCGATTTTGTGTTGTTATGATTGTATCTTTTTTTTTTTTCTATGAAATTATGGCTAATCTTTGTGCGAACCTTCAACGATCCAAAAAAGTGATACTGAACAATTGAACAATTTATTTCTCGACTAGATAATAATTTGGTCGATTGAATTAATGATTGACAAATGAATTATTTAATCAAACTACTCGATTTAAAATCGAGAATAATAATAATAATAATAATAATAATAATAATGATAGTTTGTTTTTTTAAATAAAATACTGCGCCTATGGCCTATATCTCGTTCGTTCAATGATCCACGATCATCATGCTTGATTGCAAAAGACTGCGAATTATGAGGGGGGGTGGGTTCGATAACGATAACGAAGCGACGGTTTCAATGAACTATCGCACCCCGTGATTGGTCAACCGGTCCTCGTCATCGTCCTCGTTACCTCGACAATCGAAGTACTCGTCCTCGCTGCTGGATTCCGAATCTCTGACGATGCTTTCCATTCGCAAATTTGCTATTTGAATGTCGAAGCTTTTCGTCGAGCTCGGCGAGTGGAGCGATTGGTTGCTGCGGTTCCAACCCGTTGACGTACGACCGGCCGCTGTCAGTTCTGATTTTTCATCAGTGACCTTGGAACTTTCGGGGATAACAAAATACACACACACACATATATTTGTCTTTGTTATAAATTAAAATGGAACACAGATATAACGGAATATAATGTGTCAGTGACAAACCTCGGAGGGTTGAGTTGAACGGGGGAATCTTCGGGGGTGGCGTCACCCTCGGAGCTCACGGCGGTGTTGATAATCGGTATGTCCGAAGGTTTTCTCATTGCCGGAGGACTCTGTGGATCCTCGTTCTTCTCTATGCTTCCCAAAGTGGCGGCCAGAGTCTTCGCAACCTGATCGGATCCCTGCATCGGCGTGGACGCCGTATTGTTGGATTCCGATTTTTCATCGTCGTCAACGTCCGCCGAACAACCCTCGTCCTCGCCGTTATCACCAGCCCCACCTCCGCCACCCATTTTTTGTTGCAACGCCAGTTGCGTCTGTCTCTCGATTTCTCGAATGTCTTCCATCGTCAGACCGTTCCACTCGTCCTGCCATGCCCACGCCTGGCGATGTGCCCTCACCATTGTTTTCCTCAGGGCTGTCGATGGACCATTTAAAAATGTTTTTTTTTTTTTTCACTTTGACTCAATGTCGTACTTCAAGTACATTTAGATTTTTTTAATTGTTTTTTTTTCATAGCTCGATAGCCAAGATGTTAAACATTTCTTGCGGGTAGTTTGAAATAAAATAGGTGTTGATAGTTTGAAAGTCAGACTCACCCACGTCGTGTATAAACTTTTCCAGTTTGGTCTGCATACCCCAGTAACGGAATTCCACCCGACAGAGTTTGTAGGCGCACATGAGAGATTTTCCCGATGGCGTGGGCTGTGACCTTCCCTGCAACCATTGACCAATGACGAATAAATGTCGTTGAAAAGGGTGATCAATTTCATTTGAAAAAATAAAAATAAAAATAAACAAACTTTAACGTCGTTCCAGTAATCCTTGAGCCACGAGTCTTCCAAAGGTCCGCGTCCGGTTTTTTCCGACACGTAAAGTTTCGGATCTTCCTCCTTTACGTAATCAGCCCCGAACAGTTGATCCTTGACAACGTCGATAACGTCGACATTGCGATTACGAAGATCGCTACCCGTTAGTTTGAACACATTTTCCTGACTGCCATCGTCCGGAAAGTAATAAGTTTCGATCTCGACGGAAAATTTTTCGACGAACGGACACGTGTAACGCGTCTTCGTGTACGGATAAGCGTTCCACGCTTCCTCGTTAACGGTCAACGCGGATTTCGGAAGCAAAGATTTGAACCAACCGGGCAAATGGCTACCCACGTGGTATATCTTGTGGGTGTACTGACCCGAACCACCGCCCGGACCGTCCGTGTAAGGCTCGTTCACCATTATCTCGACACCGCTTCCAACTCCTTTGCTCTCGTCTCGCGATTTTTTCTGCGAAAAAACAACAATAAAACAAACACACACACACAGACGTATTTTATTATCCGGACAGGAAGACGACCATGATTTGGAAAAAAAGAAACGAGACATTTCAGCCCGGTTACCGCTATCATGTAGAGCTGAGCTATCCGATACTCCTCCACCGTCAGTGGGAGCGGTATTCGATACTCCTTTATCAACATTTTCAACGTCTAATTCCTCGCGATCGTGTCACTCATTCGCTCATCTCTTCTTCTAATCTCTCGACATTTCTGAAATAAATATTCGTGTTTCCATATTATTACACATCACCGCGATAAAAAAATAATACTAATAGTAATAATGATGGTGATGATGATGATAACCTTGGTAATTTAATTTGTCTGCATTTTTTAAAATACAGAAGAAAAAAAATAAAGAAAAACGCTTTGCCCTCTGCGGTGTGTTCTTTGTGAATAGCTGATGATGAACCGTTTATAAAGCGTTCGAGTGTGTCTCTGCGAATTCACGCATGACGAAGCAAAGGTAGATAAGAACCGAGCTCATTTACGACGAGAAAAGTAACCTGATGGTATAGTGCCGGTTGATACGTTTACGCGTGGGTTTCGGAATTCCGATCGATCGATGTTCGGATATTTCATCATTGCACGCGATGTATCTATGAGCAACTTGAACGCCCCCGTGGGCTTTTGGTCGGTGTTGTTTGTCGTGGTGCGAGGGAGAAACCCGCCGAGCGGCACAAAGATTTCTCATGAGTTATCCGCGCTCGCGTGTCTGTGTGTGTGTGTGTGTGTGTGTGTGTGTGTCTGAAGCTCATCAAGTGCCTGACCGAAGGCGGGTTTGTACTACTACACGGGTGTCCTCATCTCCTCTCTCACTCTGTTTCTACGTTCGAACCCCGACGCTAATAGCACACACCGGTCACGCTTGAAAAAAAAAAAGAAAAAAAAATACACCCTCGGCCTACATCGCGCTTTACTACCCTCGCGAAACCTCCCCCCCCCCCCCCCCCATATCGAGCCTGCCATTGATTATACGCTCCCGGGGCGTTAAACGATGCGAGAAAAAAAAGTAAATCAATGGGAAATGTCGTTAGACCCGAGAAATTGCGATCGACCCTTAGCAAAATCAACCCTGATTCAAGATACTCATCGAATATACGGCAATTGTAAAATGTCGATGCTTCGGATAGCCATAGAGGTGTAATATACCGAGAATAACAATTATATCATGACCAAGAGCAAACGCGTCACACTTTGAGTTACGCAACGACGATTTATCATCGTATCGCACGTCGCTGTTTATTACTTGGATGCAGCACACACCGGGCGAGTGCAGTCTAGCGGAATTGCAATTGATCCGCGACGAAAAACCCCCCGGGAGAGACGATGCAACGACACACGCCTATAACTATACAAATCTGCATCTTTGATTTTAATGTTTATCTCGTTTATTTATTTGCACTCGCGTGAATTAATTATTATTGTTATTATGTTTTGTTGTTATATATCATGAAAACGAGGTGCAAAGTTGCAATTTTCTTAATCCGAATCGTAGGTAGTCAATAACGAAGAAATCCTTGTTTGAAGAAGCATTCTCATTCGTTGTTTCAATCCTCATGGAGGAATCTCGTTGGTTCGCTATCTACGATTCGAAGAAAGCAAATTGCAACTTGCAACTCGCAGCTTGTTGTCTACAATCGTTTCGGTATCAGACGTAAAGAATTTTCAATTTATGTTAAAATGAAAAAAGTGTTAAGGTCTTTGGAGAAATAATTCCATTACCTCGTTGGATCGTCGATCGTCGTCTCGTAATCTCGTAATCTCGTAGTCTCGTAGTCTCGTTCGATCGACCACCTCGAATCATCGACGATTCGTCCTATTTACACATCACGGCGAATCTCAATCGAGTTACCATCACGCGCGCAATTCCCATTACGAATTACGAATTACGAATTACGATTTCGCACGCGACAACGTCACAATTTCCAATTATTTTCACTAGTTTTCAGCACTGTCAGTCGTTGACGAATCAATTTCTTGTTTCTTCGCCTCGGTGATGATCAAAATGAAACGATAACGAACGAACAAAAACACGAAATTTCGTAGATGGAACTTTTCGTCCGTAGCTCACAAGATTCATCTCGTTGTCACATCGAATCGCCTTTCCACCTTGAATAATTATTTTTTTTTTTTTTTAATAACACAAAACTCGTTGATTGTTTCACCCGGTCGCTCCAAAAAAAAACTAAACAAAAATACAAAATCCACGATCACGTCGTCGAACAACGAATATTTAAACCTACGTTTTAAACAATCAAAGAAAGTTTTTCATAACAATATATCTTTCGAAGATTTCGAAGAAGTCGTAGAAAAATTAATGAGAATATTGAATAGATAATTGAACAACAAAAAAACACTATCGCGACATGATTTATCGAATGAGCGATCGAAAATTCTGCAAAAAAAGAAAAAAAAAATAATAATATCGACACGACTTTTGTTTTTGGGGGTGGGTGTTACAGCTACGATATCGACAAAGACCAGGGTTATTGACGGAGGGTCAATGGAGATATCAACGAACAATTCCCATAAATTTTTCGAAACAATAAAAAATAATATAATGTTTAAAAAACCGGGCTCGTCCTGATGCAACGACGACGACGACGACGAGTCGAACTCGCGCGACGTCTCATCCGACACTCACGGTCCCTCGCTATCCGCCGCGTACGTCGCTGAGTCTTTCGCGATACGCCGGGCTATGTGTGTGTGTGTGTGTGTGTGTGTATACATATGAGATATACCATATATATATATATGATATGAGGTTTTATATATTTTCGCCTCCTTCTTTTTCCATCTTCCTCGTCTTCGTCTTTACCTGGCTCCGTCGTTTCGACACACGCGGCGAACGCGCCTGCGCGCATGTACTCCGGAAAACCTCTCGTAAAAACCTCGTATCATCGGTTTAACCCGCGTCTGTGCTTCCTCTCCGCGTATCACCCGCCGATCGCCCCGCAGCTTCCCCCTCCCCGAGCCCCACCGCTCTTCTCGTCTCGCGCTTGCGCGACTCAAACTATTGTCCCTCGTCGGCTTATGCGATTATTATCATCCTCATTATTATGACTATTAAATTTGTTTTTTTTTTATCTCGAAGCTGTCTCGAACTATCGGCTCGTTCGTCATTCGTCTTACGCGTTTTTTCATGAATTTTTTCATTATTTTTTCTGCCCTAAGACGAACAAATGCCGCGTGTACGATATAAGTTTGGCGATGCCGCGCGGTCGCACCACTTCCGATTCATCCCCACGATCATGAAAACAAACAAGTAATAAAAAGGATATTGATTCGGAATCGATTGTTATTAATAATAATAATAATAATGTTTCTTTCGATAGTTCTCGTTTGTCATTTACTGATTTAATATTATTTCAATGAAGATGATAAAAATGTGATAATTATTTATAGTTGTATTTAACGATTTGGGGGTGAATGATTGTGGAGAGGTGTCGGGGTAGTCGGGGGCGGGGTGGTTGATGGACTATGGATGGATTATTGCGTCGCGTTTCGTGATGAACGAGAGCGGACTCGGGAATGGTCTCGTGTCTCGTGTCTCTTTGATGACCCGGGGCCCCGGATGGGGCGGCATCGAGTCCGAGCCCTCGGACGGCGCGGCCGTTGTTTCTCCTTCGCCATCCCCTCTATCGATCGAACGCGGTCCCGCCACCTCCACCATCAGCTCGCAACGACGACAACTTTGCCAGGGGAAACGCGAGAATTCAAGCGTGCGCAAACGAGACCGCGAGTTGTCCGGATCGTCGACGTTGACGGTTGAATAAAGGCTCGGAGGGACGACGACGACGACGACGACGACCCTCCGGACCATCGGCAAACTTTCAACATTTTTCCTTTGTTTTTATATATTCGTATGAGCGTTGACACGGGACACGAAGAGATCGAGAGACAGAAGCATGGATAAGCCCCGATTATCGCGGTTATGATGCGATTGTCACACCGCGAAACTTGCAATTTTATTTCTTCCGAATCGTATGTAGGTGACCATCGACGAACGATTATCCCATGAGAAAGCATTATTATCGTTTTTTTTTTAATTCCTCGATGTTTGGCTTCGTCGTAGACTCGCGGAGGAATCTCTTCGTTCGCTACAGTTACTTGGCGATAACAGCGTTGGGATCTTCGACTTCGTATCCATGAGGGGGCACGGGGTTTTTCTCAGGATTGTGAAACAGGGTGTGATTTCCATCGCCCCAGGGAAACCGCTGTGACATTTTTGTTGTATCATTAATTGCTATTACGCGCGATTGTCAAGAACAATATAACAATTATGAATAATAAATTATAAAACAATTCTGAGGATATTAATTGTCGTATATATTATTTTGTTAAAACATTTTCATGGGGGTAAATTAATTTAATGGCCGTAATGGGGGGTACCTTGGTTCTGCGATACATGTGATCCATCGGCACGTATTCCGGTCTCGGTTTCATCGATTCTTCCTTCACCCTCGCTCGAATGACAATCGTGGCGATAAGCACGATCGGTAAAGCTCCGAACAGACTCAAGTTTCTCCAGAATCTAACTTGATGATTCGATCCGTCGGTCGGAGAACACATGCCACCGGGTGGTGGTTCGGGTGGTGGGCTGCACGTTCCGAGGGTCGTCGTCGTCGTCGTCGTATCGTCGAAACACCGAGGCGAAGGGTGTGCGAGCTTGTTGGCATCTCTCGCGCAAGGATCGTTAACGAGCGATGCTTCATCACGACCGATCACGACCTTACATGAGTCACAAGACGATATCGAGAGAGAGAGAAAAAAGTTTATCGCTATAATGTGCATCTCTGCCGATAATAAATGATAAATCGTTAATTCGGCTTACGTTATTTTTCGCACGGACATGGTTGATCGACGAAGAATTTTTAAAAGCTTTGCCACGACATTGAGCATCGTTGACCGACGAATTAACGGTCAGAGTGGTCGGACACGATGGGCGTGAAGACGAAGATGAAGATGAACGTTTCGTGGTCGCGTTTGGCCGAAAATGCTTCCTCGTTAAATATCTCCATACCCAAGTACGAATTGGCAATAGCTCCGACATTTTTCTTTTTTTTTTTTTTTTTTTTTCATCGATCGGATCGAAAAAATAATTGGATCCGGGTGTGTCGTGATCGAGTGAGATGATTTTTCGGTTAGGAACGAACGATCAAGCGCGATTGTCAACTATCGGTGATATTTTTTTTTATTTATCATCATTATTATTATACGATCGATCGTCAAACTGTCAAACTAAAATTTTTCCGTGATTGGAAAAAAAAAAAAAAAAATCAACTATAAAAAAGCGAGTGAGCAATGTTTGGTGAGGTATGTGGAAGTGTAATAATAGTGAAGAATAGCTGATGGGAGGCAGAAAGACGCCTGTGAAGTGCCAATGTGTAACGATAGTCTCGGGTATATATATATATGTATATATATATCGTCATTGAAACCGGAAAAATGCGGCGACCGCGTTTCCACATAATACCAAACCGGCGGTCCGTGGTTCATTCGTCGTACCATCAGCCACAAATGACATGTATTTACGTGCGCGTAATTGCGAAATAGCTGTGGGGTTCAACGGAGCGTTGCATCGCATCGTCCGGAACCCCGAAGTGCATCACCCGTGAAAGAGTGCGCCTCTTTCGGAGACGAAGGACAATGGATCGAATCTCGTTGGGCCAGACGGAAAGGCGTCTGGACGAGACGTGGAATATTAAATTGTTCACGGAACCCGTTTCAATCTACGTTTTATTTATTCTTAGTTTTTTTTTTATTTGCCTTTCTTCGCGCTTCTCTCTCTGTCTCTGTCTCTGTCTCTGTCTCTTGTTCGTTTCATTTCCCTCCGGGTCTACGCGAGCTTTCCGGGTAACCATAGCGATAAAGCTCTCTTCTTCTCTTCCTCTCATTCTCTCTGCATTACAGATCGTTACCACGCGCAAATCTGAACTTATAAATAACTCTCGTTGCTCATGAACGGTATGCCCAAAGTAAATTCAGTCGTGTGATGGATCCACGAGACGGAGACAAGCTACGTCGAAAGCTTTCATTATTTAAATCCGTTCGGGGATAAATGTAAACATCCGAACAGGAGCACGAGTGAGTGGAACATATCATTTAATGACGATTGAGGGATGAAAAATAATCACACATGATTATGTCGCACCGATGTGAAAACCCGAAAGGATGGACGGAGCGAGAAAGTGCGTGTGTGAGAGGATGTATGAGAGAAAGGTAGAGAGGGGGCGGGGGAGGGTTCGAAGCCTCCCCTCCCGTTCCTCGAGGATGACTTGCGCGGCAACCTTTGACATTTCGGGAAAACGGGTCAAAGTCCCTCTTCCCCTGTCCCTCAACCACCCATCAAACTCATCCACAACCCCCAAACCGTGGATAACACTTTTTACCATTTTTTTTCGTCTCTGTTTTTTTTTTTTTTAAATTTTATTTTACAACCAAATTTTTGTAGTCGCGCTTTTATCTTTTTATTTTTATTTTTTTATTCTTCTTATTGCAAACATGTAAAACAATTATTGTACGACGCTCCCCAAGGTAATTTATTTGATTCTTTGTAAAAGTTGTTGAAGCAATGGGAAATAACGATCATGGAGATACTTTTAGTCCGTAATCCGGATATAATTGGGACGGTAATGATTGTGACGTTGACACGTTCGGTCAAGCGTTCGTGGTATCTTGTTCGTCGCGGTTCCTCGGTTGGCCAGACTCGTGGGGGGGCTTAAAGAGCCGCCTCGCTCTCGCCGCGCGTTCGCCCTCCAGCCGTTCCTGACCGACATCACGCGCGCTAACCGGTTTAATTGGGTCACCCCCGCCTCACCCAGCCTCTCCTGCCCTGGTCCGAATCGCCTCGCGACTCGCGACTCTCGCGACGTGCGCTACGACGTCTTCCGGGGACGGAGGACGGTATAGCGCTGCCAAACGCTATACCGTTAACAAACGGCTTTCCGAAGCGATCTATCCGAAACTTCTGGATTTCGTGAAATTTCAGTGAACATCCGTGAATGAATTTTTTCAATTGTGTGAAAAGCCTTTCGGAGAATGGTTGTGGGTTAATTGGCAAGGTCGTTTACCGTCGTAGCTCGTATCTCGCGACTTGGTACGAACTACGACGAAGTGACGAAGCTTCTACGAAGGCAGCAACAAGGCATGATCGATTGTACGAGCCCCGTTGACGTCACCGGTGACGTCGAATAGAGAGAGAGAGAGAGAGAGAGAGAGAGAGAGAGAGAGAGAGAAAGAGAGAGCGCGCGAGAATATTCGAAAATCGAAGGTGAGCTGCAGCGGGTCATCCGCTGTGACGTCAACCCCGCCGTCGTTACGATCCAAAAGTCCCAATTATTGTCTCCTACATTTTCACTGGTCTCAACTATGATCAACCATACAAGGTTTTTCATTCGCTTCTTCGTCCACGAGAAGCGAATGAAAAAACAAAAAAAAATCCAGCGCGCGGAAAAAAACTTGAGCGAAGTGATCTCGGTGCTGCATGAATAATCAATCGTTCCGTGTTGTTGTCGCGACAGACACGTGATGACGACAACTGTCACGCTGGACGACGAATTATGGTCTATTAGCGTGTGAATTATTTGCGTATTGGACGGCGATAGGAGCTATGATGAGACACTATATTCGTTGCGACGGCAAAGTTTCGATTCTAACCTGCACGTGTGGGCTTTGTTATATCGTTTGAGCCGAATAAAACCGATTGTTTTTTAAATCCTCTAAACTTTGGTAATGCAAAAGATCTCAATAAAAACGAGGTTTAAATACCACGAAGAAGAAACGAGTCAATGAAATATATGAAAAAATAAAAACAAAAGAAAACAAGAGGCGAGAAAGATAAGTCCCGCAGACACACGTGCATCACATGCGTTTACGCAATGTCCCAACTCGAAAATTCCCGCGTCAGCAGTCACTGCTGCCACTCGGCGAACACCATTCGCAAATTTCGTACAATACAAATCCCAATACGTTATTTACATTCGTCCACGCGTACGAAGCTGGTTCAATGTAAAAAACAAAATAAAAAATATTATTGTCGAAAAATGTTATTGCTTGTTTCCAAACCTTTCGAACGCACTTCCGGTGACGCATCGCAGCCCCAGGAACAAGCGTGTAACGCGATGGTATGTCATACACACACACACACACACACACACACACACACACACACACACACACACACACACACACACACACAAGCCATCGACGAGCAATCGGATCGATGAAAATTTTCGTCGACTTACGCACACGCTTCGACGGTTTCCTCCGCGCGTCGACGTAGACTCTCGCTCTCTCTCTCTCTCTCTCCGACACTTGAAAACAATAATAATAATGATAGTGGTAAATAGTAAACAAAATAGTAAGAAATAAAAAAACGAATCGATTGAGGATTATTCGATTCCCGATGATTTCGTACTCTCCGCCACGTTTTTATATAGACATCTCTGTACACTCCGCGATGTCGGCATTGTGGATGCCCGTCACGAGTGAGGCCGTGGCGCGACGATCGAGGAGGCCGATCATCGCCGACGAGAGCCATAGAAAAAACGTGTCAGTTTCCAATATCCCAGTGGGAAAAAATGCATCGACACTTTTATATCATGTATGAAAGCTTAAATTATAATAAACGTCAACGGCATAGCGATAGGGGAGCGGGGGGATGAACGTATTTCAGAAACAGTCCTGTAATCCGTTTCATCGCGGGGACCCCTTTTCGACCAATCTGCTTCGAGAGGAAAGAGAGATAGGTTGACAACCAACTATTTGCTTCTCTGTATTCCGAGCGAGACAAATCCGATTTACGCATGCGCAATGGTGCCCTGGTCGAACGGAGTTGGACCCGCCATTTTTGAACGAACGAACGAACGTTCTCTCTTATGCCGTATTAAATAATGGGTAATCGAAAATAATTAGCAATTCTCAGACCCGTGGAAATTTCAAAATTTATAGACGCAAAGTTTCTTGTTATTTTTGTATTTATCGTAACGACGCCTTACCGTAGACTCGTCGAACATTTTTTCTCTACACTTCTGAAACACACGATTAAAGATGCAACATTGAACATTTTAATGTGTCAATTTACGAGGTTAGGTAATTCTTTCGTTCGGTCTGTAGAATTTTTTCTTACTCGCCGACATGTCCGCGATGCACAAAATGATACGTTCCAAAGCGCTTCCGAGAGTCTTTCCTTCCCTTTTTCGATCGTCGCCATTTTCTATTCTCTTGTCATAGAAACATCCGAATCACAGCGACGACGACGACTGACGGCGACGACACCGACGCTGGTACACCACATGTCGCAATTGTTTTCCGCCGCATCTGCAGCCCGCTGACCAGCACTGACGACAGACAATCGCGAGGCCGAACGAAAGCTTTTCGTGAGGCACAAGCTTCGACGGTTTTCATACCAGAGGGCGATGTCGTCGAGTCAATAAATGGTCAGGAGGAGTGCCGGACGGGCGGATGCTTACGGGTCGACATGCAGCAGCAGCAGCAGCAGCACCATCAACCACCAACCACCAACACGGCGCAAGAATAAGGCTGGCTCGCATGTGTGTGTGTGTGCGTGATGAGTTTGACAGCGAGCTCCGACGTTTTGACGTTTCGACGAGTCGAACATTAACGGAAAACCAAAAACAATAGGTGAGACAATAATATTGTTGTTGTTGTTGGTTTTTTGTCTTTTTGCTTGTGTTTCTTGTTCGATTGTGCGGATCAAGTGATTTTTCTTGGGTCTAATTTTCCAATCGAGGACGATCCGCGAGAGACACACGAGTTTAATTATTATATTTCATTTTTTTTTTTTTTTTTTTTTTCGTGTCTTTTGTTCGTCTTTTTATTCGACAGAGAGACAAACACGTCCGGTTGATGCTCCGATCGCGCACTTACAAAATCGCGCGAGACTAATATGGGAGAATGGTCGGACGACACGGGGCTGCTGTTTTGCTGCTACTCACACTTGCAGGTAACAACATTTTAAATTTTACATTTCAATGATAATTCACAATTATTCTTTTCCTGTTTTTTTATTTTTAATTTAATTTAAAACGAAAAAAAAATATCGCATCACACTGGTGGTTAATTGACTCTTGTTATTCTCTTGGTCTTGTATCATTTTTTAAACAATTATAATGGAGCAAAAACAAAAAAGTGTTCCATTGAATTTGACGATTTTTTTTTTTCGATTTTGTATTTCCGTATATATGTATATATATATATATATATTTTAGGGCGAGTGGCGATTGGTGTTTGGGGGGTGGGATAGCGAGGGGTTGGAAAGAGGATGGGGGAAATAGCGTTGGAGCAAGAAATAATATTGTATCGAATTTTTAGATTTTCGTCGGGCGGGGGCGGTGGGAAAAGTTGTGGGATATTTGGAGCGAACAGGTAGAGGCTAGGTTGAGAGTCGTGATCGAATCGGAGTGAAAGATTAATTCGTTTCAAGGACGTTGGCTCGTCGCGTCGCGGCGCTCGCGACGATTGTTCGGATCGTTTGAACGAAATTTATGTGCGGGGTCGCCCTTTTTGCCTCGCTCGAAGCGGCGGCAATTTCAATTTTCCCGTGTCCTCGAGCCCGAACCTCGAGGACACGGGCCTTCGAAAAGCTTCTTGTTTTTCGTTCTATTCTTTTTTTTTTGTTTTTCTCGTATATAGTTTCCTACGAAGAAAAGAATTCAATCGATTCTTTTGGGGAAAGTTATTCATTGCTATTTTGTCAAATTGAAATATAATTCGAATGATCAAAGTCGCGTCATAATAGTACAGAGATTATAACAATAATAATCATCGGATGCACGTTGTAGTTTCTCGCTCGAGTTGCTCCACCGCGTCCGATTGTTATTCCGTTTTTTTATCTCTATCTCTATCTCCATATATATATTCTCCTTCCTTTCGATTCTTCCATTCGTTCGTATGTTTTTTTATTTCCACTTTTTTGTTTCATCCTCTCGCATTCTCATTCATTTCGTGACATTTTTGTTTTGTTTGTTTTTCTCCCTCTCATTTTTTTTTGGTCTGTTTTTCTGTTATTCAACGTGCCTGTGCATAATCAGATGGCGAGCCTGATGGTCGACATGTATAGACGGTATAGGTCGTATCGACCATTTTTTTTTTATTGACCAGATTGCAAACCGATTGAGAATAACAATCGGTTTCCACATATTTTTGTTCAACGTCCACGCGCGTGCTGGAAACTCGTCGCAATTATCCAATGTTCGTTTTCCTTTTTTTTTCATTATTCCTAATTTGTATTTGGTTGTTGTTGTTGTTTGTTTTCAAGGCTGGTGGAAAGCTGTGGGTGGTATGTTGCCGCCGATTCACACCGTAGAGGTGGACATCGGTCAGAACGTGACGGTCGCTTGCGCCGACGAGGATGGATCGGACACGAGCAGCAACTCAACGACAGTTATGTGGAAGAGAGACGGGGTTCTCAATGCCCGAAGATCGAACGTATTTTCCAATCGCGCCCTCGAATTGGTAAACGTGAGTCTCGACGATGCCGGTATATACTTGTGCATCGTCGACGACGATACCGACACCGTGAAAACCCGTATCAACATCGATGTTAAGAGTGAGTCTTCGCGCGACTCGTGTTTTACCACGCGAAACCACGTTTTTCTTTTTTCCATCGACCGCCCCGAGTACACGCACATTTTACACCATCATCGAGTAAACTCGAGATGATCGTGAAAAATTCGAGCAACGGGTGAAATTGTCACCCTCGGTGTGTACTCGCGGCGAGTTGATTTTAAATAAATTGCAAAGAAAAAAAAGAAAATAGATAATATTCTGATGTAAGAATTAATAACGCAGCTCCGCCTCCGGCTCTGCACAATGTTTGGGTAAAACCGTCGACGATATTGGCGAATATACTTTGGGAAGTTACGGGTACCGGTGGTTATCCGATAATCGACTTCACCGCCGAATATCGTCTCAAACCGGACACGGGCGTGGAACCCGAGGACTGGAAGCCCATCATACCGACTCATATACCCCCCAATTCCGTATGTTTCATTATTCATCATTATTATCATTATTATTAATTCATTGAAATTCAACTCGTCAATTCAATTCGTCAATAGATTTGAACAAAATAAATAAATTCATTTATATATTATTTATAATTTATAATATTTATCGCGTGTTCGTGCCTATTTTCGAGGGACCCAAACTGACCCTTCGGAGCTACTCGCGAATTTTCGTTGGCCATCTAAAAATAGCTTCGGAGCTGCTGCTCATCGCGGGTCGGGGTTTAATGGAACCATTGTAGCCCCGAACAATCTCGATTTATTCGACTCGTGACTCACACACTCACCGATGACTCATCCAATATTATCATCACCCATCGCAGGGACATCGAAAAAAAAAGAAAAAAAGAAAGAAATCAATAATTTCGCATATTCGATAAATTCATACAATTTGTTTCTTTTATATTTTTAATGGGTTTATTTGTTTGTTTTTTTTTTCGTTTCCAGAGACAGATAGACGTTTACCATTTGTTGCCGAATACGACTTACGCGTTTCGAGTATGGGCGACGAACAAACTCGGACGTGGGGAGATCGTCGAGGTCGAGGGTCAGACCCACTACACGAGCGAACATTTGGGTACGTCATTTTTAACAAAAACCGAAGGACCTTTGCCCTTTCTTCGTAGTGCAACCTCGAAAATTCGAAAGATAAAGAGATGAGAAAAAAAAAACGAATGATCAAAGAAAACGACATATCGAAACAAATGAATTTTCCAGAGCTAATGAAACACCTATTGGCTGGAGTAGAAAATTTCGATCGTCGTATCTGGGTAGCGGCGGTGGGAATTGTCATGGGAACTCTTATGATCCTCGGTTTAGGTACATGCTACCTTCTCTATCGTGAGTGCGAGGCACCCTGTAAGCATTCCTATATTAACTACCATTTTTTTTTTCCTCTTTTTTCTACAAAAAATTTTGTACGAGCTTATCGCTTCTACTCTGTCTCTTTTTGTGTGATGCCCTTGTTCGCTGGACAGCCACGGGCTCCGAGAGAGCCTCCATTTTCGTACGTAACAAAAATATTTTCGAAATCAGAACCGAATGAAAAAAAGAAACGAAATTCCCCCCAGTTTTTTCCCCCCCAGATTTCCCGATTTGACTTAGTTGCACGTAGCTATATTGGCAATGTATTCGTCGACTGGACCAACCGTTGGGCAATTGCAAAATTAATCGAAGATACTGAAAAAGATGGAATAAAAAATGCGAAAAAATAATTATCGTCGAATGGCAGTGAAAAAAAAAAAAAACGAAAAAGAAAAGAAAAATAACCACGAAGCAAGGGTATCGCCAGCCAAACTTTTGACTTATCTATGGCCTTGATCTCTAGCTTTCTTTAACATTTACTAACACATTCTCGAATTTATACAAACGTGAGAGTCAACGTATTTCCATATACATGATATGTATGATATATGATACATGATATCATGTTATATACGTGTCCAATCACTTTCGTATTCGCTAATCAACCTTGTCGCATATCGATCGATACTTCCTCGTACCTTATATGACATGACTATGTAGCGTAAACTATTGTCCACTCCATCCCATCTCACTCGAATTTTTTTCCGGCTGCAATTTTGCTTGACAAATTTCTCATTCTAACAACAACGAAAAATAATAACAAGCAAAAAAAAAATAAGTAACTCTCACGACTTTTCAAAACTATGCACACACTCGACTAGTCTCACTTTTGCATTATTAAACTAACCGATTGATGCAAGTAAGTAATTAGCGGCTCCTCAATAATATTGCACCTAGTTTTGTCAGATTGAAAATATAATGATAATAAAACCTATTGCATATTTGGATGAAACGTTCTTTGCATACGTCTGTACAAACCACTTTATTTCGATGGTAGATCGAACGAGATTATCGCACGACTATCGTAATCATCGTCGATTGTAACGTACATTTTTTTTTCTATATAAATATTATACGAATTCAATTGACTTGGAAAAATTCAACAATTTACTTGAACTGTGTTAACGATAACGATAAAAAAATAATACCTACAGTTGCTTGTGCACTATTAAAATTTCAATACGATTCATAGAAAATATCGTTCGGTCCAAGTACTATGTTTTAAACAAATTATTAAAATTCATCTATTTCCTTATTTTCCCTATTGATAATTTTTCACCGAAAAAAATAACACAAACAACGAATGATAGACGTCGTGCGAAAATCTCGAAGATGAAGCGATTAATCAAACCCTCACAAACAAACACACACACAGACGATAACTAAAAAAATTTTGAGTAAACAGAGTGACGAAATAGCGCGTGGAATGTACGATAGTGCGATGAGAAAAAAATATGAAAATTTTAGAAAAACAGAGTTTTATCGAATGAAATGAAAAAGTAAACATAGAGATTAGATCATAGAAAAGTAATCCACAAAAAAAAAAATGATTGAAAAAAAATTGAAAAAATTTGGAGTAGGAGGAGAAGAAGAAAAAGAAGATGAAGATGGAAAAGTTGGCGAAGGGAGAGGGTAGAAGCTCGTAGGGTACCGTGGCCCAGACCAATGAAAATTAATCTCCGCTACGAAATTGCAGCGCAGCTGGAGGAGCAGGAAGTGATTGAACTCGTGCCCAACATAATCCTAAATCCTGGATTTTGCGACGAGAGAACCGAACGCGTGCCACAGGACGAAAATTTCAACAATCAGACGACAACGAGACTCAACAATAATACCGTTATTCAGCCGCGACGACTCTAGCGTTTGTCCGGATTCCCCACAATTCAACAATTCAACAATTCAACATAAAAATCCAAAAAACATAAAAACAATCGACGTACGGTCTACGCCATATACTTGACGGGTGGCACTTGTGTGGTGATTATAAATCTCACAACACACCCCCATCATCGCGTTCATCGAGCTAAAACCAATGATTTTTTTTATTATTTATTAATCGCGCTGGAAAACCAAAGAAACCAAAGAAACCGAAAAAAAAAAACAACAACAAAATAATAATAATTATAATAATAATAATGGAACACGGGGAAAAATGGGAGAGTCGAGCGTGCAGAATTCATTTTCCGTTATCCGGGGACAAGAAGCGAAAAACTGAAAATTCGCGATACCGGTTTATCACGCCGATGTTTCACACACAGCACAAATACGATTTTTCATCGGTCACAGCATACAAAGCAAAAGTGTTCAAAAAAAAATTCCAAAAAAAAACATTAGAAACAAAACCATTCGAAGATTGGTAACGAAATGAGGGGGGGGGGGGAGGAGGAAACGCGTGCAAAACGTGTGCTCGCGCCTGATCCATGACACGATAGCGAAAAAAAAAATACAATTTATTTTTATTAGGTAATGATATTTCGTAGATATTTAACGTCGAGCTCAATCGGCCGATAGATTTGCGTCGCGTACATATATATAAATATATATCGTTTTTTACTGCCCTAAACCGCGAACGAAGACGCTAAAAAAAAGAGTCGTCGTCGTCGTCGTCGACGAGCCGCGATAAACAGGGTGAGCTTTTTGTATTGTAACAAATCGATTGGAGACAAGGAGAAAAAGAGAGAAGGGACGAACATGAAAAAAAAATAAAATAAACCAGGAATAAAATATTTAAAAAAAACGTAATAACGAAGAAGAAGAAGAATAAAAAAAAAATAATGATAACGCGTACCGAGAGTCAATCGTTGCGAACGATATCGGTTCCAACTTTTTTACACTGAAATACACGTGTAATATCGGTAGAATATCGGTATTATCCGGTTGAGGTATTGTTAAAAAAACGCTGTGGAGCGACAGAGACGGAGAGAGAGAGAGAGATAGTTTATGTAGTCCATCGTCTTGAGGGAATCTTAAACCTTTCGCGTCATGACATAATACGAAACGAGTATGATCCTGATTATTCCCTGGTTTATCGTTACCATTCAACCAATGAATTTTAAACGAAAAGCGAACAAAAAATATTATCATTATTATTGTTATTGTTATTATTATTATTATTATTATTATTATAAATATAACGCTTTTGCACAACCTTAAGATTAAAATATGTTAGAAAATTAACGGGATAATTTTCTTCGCGAATAAGCGACGAAAACAATAATAATAATAATAATGATAATAATAATAATAATAATAATAATAATAATAATAATAATAATAATAATAATAATAATAGTAACAATAATAATAGACACAAACACGTTCCATCGTAAATCGTTCGATGAATCAAATGGCATCAAAAACTGATAATTAATTTGGTAATTCCGAAATTTTGTTATTTCGTCATACGTAAACGATTGACGTAACGAGAAAGTAAACGTCTTCGTGAAATGCACAATATCACTCGTTATATAGTGTTGAGCAACGGGAATCGTAAACATTGGTCGTACGATCGAGAGCTTATCGGGTTGGCTTCGTCACGACAATGTGACCGCGAACCATTAGAATTTTTTCACGGTGTAGCATGTTTCCTCGGGAGACACCGAACGAAAGGGCTACATCGCAAAGATGAAAAAAGATGAAGCAACAACACGTACGATGGAAGATTTGCAAAGAGGCGAGACGGATTGTTCGAGATCGAAACCAACTTGAATCCAACTAGACAAATATTATAATTTCATTTGTGGATTTTTTTTTTTTTTTTTAAATAGAAAATTCAAATCAAGTGAAATATTTCAATTAAATCGGATGAAAGCACACGATTAGCGTGTAAACTTTTTGTTTGTAATATTTGTTCAACCGATGTAATTTTCACCTTCACCTTTTCTTCACATCCTCGAACAAAACGTCGCTTCCGGTTTATTCCGTCTCGACGACATTTCCGACCGATTGCATATCAGAATAAGCTGCTCAGAGTATGGAAAAAAGAAAAATTGAGAGGAGAAAAAACAAAACCCAAATATCGATTATCACAATGAAGGGCGAATAGCAATCGATGACGACCCAACGAGATATAACGCCGGACAAATGCGACAAATTTATTACTGTAAAATATTATTTACAGTAATGAGCACTATGGGGAGGAGGGGGGGGGGGGGTAGAGGGCGCACACGCAACAGTAATAAGACAAAGAATACGGAGAAAGAAAAGCGAATTCATTAATTAGCGATTGTTTAATTTAGCCAATGATTACAAAAACAAATAAATAAAAAAATAAAAAACAGTGATAACTGTTTCGATCCGATGTCGATAATGATTTGAGACAAAGAAGAAAGAAACAAATACATACAATCGGATGGAATACGGTTTGATGCACGCAGGTTGTATAAAAATTGGTTGTGCGTTGTTACGTAGAAGCTTGGAAACACAAATTGTCGTCGTCGTCGTCGTCGTCTGTTCTCATATTCGAGATTTCAATTCTTGAAAACTGTTTTGTCATCGAAGATGAGACACCGACGTACGGCTTATTTGTCAATAACAGCTTCGTACTATGCACTCTGTGTTGTGAATGGTATTATAATTATATAAGCGCGGTATTAATTGACAGCAAGAAAAAAATAAAATAAAATCCAGAATGCGAAGGAAGAAGAGAAAGCGAAAGACAGAGAGAGAGAGAGAGAGAGAACGAGGAGGTACGGATTAATTTAAACAGCAGAAGAAAAAAATAAAAATAAATATAAAAACAACAACCATGATAATAATATATAAACATAAAAAGTACATATATTTATATAGCCGAGGCATCGTAATATTTATAGCTATAAGAAAATGACAATTTTTTATAATATATTAATGGGATGGATTATAATGCTGAGACTTGCAACGTCGCAATATTTATCTATAAATTATTGTAATATTATTAATCGTCAAAACGGCATTAATTCATAGTCGAGAAAAAAAAAGCCAAAAAAAAAACACGAAAAAAATCGAGTCATTTATCATCATCCTAGAAATTAAGCATCGGTACGAGACGATAAGTATGAAAATGTAGAGTGGAAAAAAAAGTAATAATAATAATAATAATAATAATAATAATAATAATAATAACAACAACAACAATGGCAACAAACCGATAACAAATAGATTTTTTTTTCCGAAATTAGAATTGTCAAATGTCGAATCGTCGCAAAGACCCATGTTTGATATGTTTGAAATGGATTATTATTTGTCGTTGTGTTTTTTGTTTATCGAATAATCGTCGATACGTCGTTTTCGCATCTGCTTTATAATTGTGTTCGTTCCCGTTTCGCTTATCGGTGCGGGACACTCCCGAACGTAACGAAAGTTTAATTAAACAAAAAGATGAATGAATTTAAAAAAAAAAGAAAAATTATCAATAGTCTCGAGAGACGAGAGACGAGAGAGAGAGAGAGAGAGAGAGAGAGAGAGAGAGAGAGAGAGAGAGAGAGAGAGAGAGAGAGAGAGAGAGAGAGAGAGAGCGAGATCGAGGGAGAGAGTGAGAATGAAAGCTTGTATACATTTAGAGATGTTCGAGTTACACGACGTGCTGTAGCGTGCGAAATAAAATTATTCTTGTAACAAGTTGAGACGACGGATCTCAGAGAGAGAGAGAGAGAGAGAGAGAGAGAGAGAGAGAGAGAGAGAGAGAATAGTGTGTTTGTATGTGTGATAGTGAGGGATTTTTCGGATAATGAAAACTAGTAGATGATTCCGTATAATAGTCGGTTCCTGCCATTTTAATAAAGCTTCCACGTTAAACTTAGCTATTACGCAGCTTTTCGTATGATTAGACAAATTTGTTGGTAAAATCTTTTCCAATTGATACGAGAGAGAGAGAGAATGGTGTAGGGTTTATATCGTTGACCAGTTACCAGTTACCAGCTACCAGTCGTTCATAGTCGACGTATTTTTAGTCGCTTCCTGTACACGAAAATTAATCTCTCTCGCCTTCTCTCTTATTTTTCACAAATATTTCGATAAGATTGGATTATTCATTTGTGAGTTATTGTACTCACCGGCCGCGGGGATAGCTTCGCTTGTCCAGTTTGTATTCAGTCTCGACCGAAATACACGACCACGATTTATCCTATCGAACCGTGTAAAATTCGTCGATGAAACATTATCGACTTGGCGTTCGATCCCGACGACGGAAAACACAATACTCGCGTGGCCGTGGGTCTTGGCATTTTCAATTTCCATTTTCTTGTCACACTAAAAATAAATATATACAAAAGCACACGCGCTCGCCTACCTAAATAAAACGTTGCGTGCTAAGATTGGGAGAGAGAGAGTGAGAGCGATAGAGACCGAAAGAGAGAGAGAGAGAGAGAGAGAGAGAGAGAGAGAGAAAGAGTTATATGTTATCATAAAATTTATTTATTCGAATGCCATGAGACTATTTTTTTAATTAATTCGTTTTCGATGTTACTGCTGTTTTGTTTGTTCGTCGATAATCGTTCTATCATTGTCATGTACTCGCTAAACCTTTTCTTATATTTTTCATCGTAGTCCTTTTTAAACTGTTGCCTCATTTTACTTGCACTATTATATCAATCACAATAACAACAACAACAACAAAGCTACGAAAATTATTGTTATTATCATTACGCATTTTCAACATCCATGTAACTTTATCGATATTTCATTCGAGCCACTCACCAACGTACACACCTACACACGCGGCGTGTTAATTTTATTGCGGATATTTATATATATATATATTGCCTTCGAGAGTGAATATTTAATCGAAAAACAAGCGAAACTATACACACTATATTTTATTTACAGAGTATTGAAAAAAGAACGGAAAAAAAAACGAAGGAACAAAAAAATGAAAAATAAACTATTAGTTCGATTTTTTTTTTTTTAATTTTAATTCTGACAATTCGAGAGGACCATTTTAGCCAGAGTCGAGCAAATGCCGTTGCGTAATTTTTTGCTGTGCGCGCCACGAATGAAAAAAAAGATAACGAATGAATAGGAAGAGATAACGGAAGATCACAAAAATAAATGCACATTTCATCATCGAGTACAAAAAATAAGAAGAAGAAGAAGAAAAAAGTGAAACAAATAAAATGGGCAAAAGATGAATTAGTTGAAAAATAAATAATAAAAATAATGGTAATAATAATAAATGTGAAAAAAAATATTTCGAGTCGTTGTTGTGTATGATTTTAGCAAGATCGCGGAAGCCCGATCCGCCCTAATCTTTATCGAACGGTAATCGGTTCAAAGTATTTTTCTGTATTGACAAAAAAGAAGAAAAAATAATAATAAAAAAATGAAAAAAAATAAATAAAATTATGATAAACCGTGGAATCGTGTAGGAGAAGCTTTTAAATCGCAGAATGATGAACAACACGTGAAACGATCAATGTCTCTTTGGTTTTGCATTTCATCGAAGACGAAAATGTTTCGAGGGGGCATGAGCACACAGCACGATTGCGATAAAACGTTAAATCGAATTAATCAATCAATGGACGAATTATGAGGCGAGAAGTTTAGGCACATATCAGAACGACAGAGATGAAGCTCATTGTAAACCCTGCTACTAAATGCAAACTCACTTAAAATGTTCTTACGTAGATCCTTCGTCATGCATGAGAGATAATTCATTGAATAATGTGGCTGTACGATTAGGTCGAAATAACTTTGCACCCAATCCACATTCGTATTTCAAACCCGGTTGGACGAAAATTTTCATTCTACTGGATTAAACGAAACTGAAAAAAAAGTCCCTCTCCCAGATTGCAATTTCCATTTGCGGTAAAAATGAAAAATGTTTCGAGAAATCAATCATTGGCTATTTTCGTTCAACGCGGGTTAAACGGCTCGCACATATTACAACAAATGCATAATAATAATAATAATAATAATAATAATAATAATACTGCGCGTGGTCGATAAAAATATTTCGACAAAAGGCCCGAGATAACGCATTTCAATGTAAAACCATTATTTCGAATTAGTTCGTGTCGCGAATTTTTTAGCGCTGCTATTCGTCGAGAGATGAATCTCGTGAAAAACGTAAAAGTATTCGATCGTCTAGAATAAATAATGAGTGTTTATTATACGATAAGGCTAACTATTTTCATTCACCGTATTAATCATCGTAACATTGTATGCAATCCCGTGTATTTTCAATTACGTACGTATACATTCACATATGATAATAATAATAATAATAATAATAATAATAATAATAATAATACCACCTAATATCGACTCATATAGCTTTTCCATAGAGCGGTCCACCGTTCACCCACGTCGTCTCATTGTATCGCGCGGACGCTCTCCTAGTAGCTGATAAATTGTAAAACTTGTAAACTCGCAACGCCACAATCACGAATGATGAAAAAAAAAAATAATTAAAAAAAAAAAACATTTTTTAAGTAACGCAGATCAAGTTAAAACAAAAAAATAACAACAACTGTAATTTAACTGTGAAGAATCGTTTAATTTACAAGCGTGTGTGTGTGTGTGTGTGTGTGTGTGAGAGAGAGAGAGAGAAAAGGTCGAAGAAGTTTCTATCATAAAATATTTGGTGCAATAAAAGATACACGTTCATTCATTCAAGTATAAAATGTATATTTTTATTTTCATTCATGGACCTTTGTATATCAATAAGTTTCAGCGATCTCCGTCCGAGTTGAAATTTCATTTTCCATGAGGTATCACGAAGCAACGATGAATGTCAAACGGTAAATAACAATTTCATTGTTTAATTATCGGAAAGCAGTCGAAAGATCGAACGACCATATGATTTTTTGGACGATCCAGCTGGCTCGGACCAACCTTTCGTGAGATGCTTCCAGCACAGCGTTCCTATTTGCTTGTAAGGTGTAAATTTCGCAATTCTATAAATAAATTTGCAGGGGACTGCTCGTCCGTGGGAACGATCGGCTCACGTTCGAATGTTGCGAATTTCGAATTCGTGTTCTCCCATCGATCCTCGACTGGCGATAAATTGACCGGAAATCGTGCCCATTGCTTTCCGCGCTGCCGGTCTCCTCGTTCCTCGTAATTTCGTACAAGTTGTATGAATGAAAATGTATTGAAAAAAAAAAAAAAAGTATAACGAACAATGGTTATTCATGTTTTGCGCGTTGCCCTGACGAACGTGCTCGAGATGTCTCACGAGGTGCACGGGGAAATAACTCGAAAGAAAAAATAAAATAAAAAGAAAAAGAAAAAAAAAACCGGAAAATTCAGAGGCATCATTGTAACGCTGAAAATGTGCATTAAAGCATCTACTTAAAATGTATGAAATAAATACGTCGTTTATCCGAAGCACGTGGTATCAATAAAAACTCGACCATACGCACGTTTCCTCATACTCGGAAATTATTATTATTATTATTGTTATTATTATTCTTTTTTTCGTCGATCTCCATCATAAAGATCCCCTCCTCTTAACCCCCACAAACGTATTCTCTCTCTTTACATTCCGAGATTATTCAATTCAATGTCGTGTTAACAACTGTGTTTCTTTCTCGTGTATGTGTATCGTTCATTGTCTTTTTATCCGTCTTCTCGTCAAACTGTTGCAGTTTAATTGAGTTTTTTTATTTTTCAAATTTTTGTTTTTACTTCCATGTACCGCAACCCAAATGTCACACCGGATTCTTATTTGTTTGTTTGTTTGTTTGTTTTTCTTTCATTTATGTAAGACCTAATAATACTTTGTACAATTTTTATGATACAAATATATTAAGAGACGTATTTATTTGTTTATTTATTTTTTTTCTCCCCCGTTTATCGTTCATCGTGTACCGCAAATGGTTTACAACTATTATGTATAGTATATGCATATCCCTTGATCATGGTTCATTTTTATTCAATAATATTATTCAAAAATTTGTTTTACCTTACTCCTTCTCATTATACTTCACTATTCATTTATTTATTTATTATTTTTTTCGAACCCTCCAGCTTGCCGTCGATCGACTCGCGACCGTAGAAACTTTAATTTACCACGATGATGGACGAAAAAAAAGATAATTCAAAGGGAATCGAAAGAATAAAGAACATTTCTTCAAACTTTTAGAGATTGTTGATCTAATTTTTTTTTTTAATCATTTCGTTTCGTTTCGTTTCGTTGGTTATTCAATTTCTTTTCGTTCGCACTGTCGAGCTAACGTAGAATTATTATTTTTTCGTGTTTCCGGTACGTTTTCTTCTCTCGGTTTATTATTTCTCGTCGACACAGATTTTATTGATTTCGGTGAAATGATTAATTCTTACACACATTTACGCAACCTCGGATTGCCTCAACGAGCATACGTTTGAGCTTGGCCGAAGCTGCTGGGCTCTCTCGTTATTTTACTTCGGTCTCCCTCTTTTGTTTTTTTTCTCGCTGTGTCTGTCTGTTAATCGCTCGCGAATTATTTAGCGACTAATCGCGCACCATCGTCGTGATTTTGGTACTTTGGCTTTCCGTGGGTGAACGGCAGATATCGGTACTTTACCATGTGCTGAAAAAAAGCATAGAATTAAAAATTGAAAAGTAAAAGTCATTTTATTTCGTGTCATGGAACGTCGATTGTACAAAAGACAATTGGAAGTTTTGTAGAAGCGATCGAGACTTTTGAAAAATTTTATTTCAACTTTTCGATAAAAGCCACAAAATTATTTCGACCGCTGACGTTCCATCGCGCTCAAATTTGTCCATCGGACGATAATCGATAGCCGATAGACTCACCTTGATCTGTCGCTTCATCGTGATGCAGAATAACGTTATGAAGTACATAACGAGTATCGGCCAGAACACGGGAATATTGAAGCAATCGAATAGGGTGCAGAACAGCGCTATTAACGTCGACTTGCTCACTGAGTACCAAAATTTAAACTCCGGGAGTCGTCTTATGAACGGCCTGAACTCCTCGTTCGACTTTGTCGGCAATTCGGGACCGTCGGCGTCTGAGCGATAGCAACGTCGATCGAACAACCCAGAAGGTATAAATATTATATTGAAAAACAAAAAAGAAATCATTTCTCGAATATACATCCATAATTGTACGTACCATCGAAATCCATTGCGGGATCGATCTTTGGCGTTAGGAATGCTATGAAAAGATTTAAGTGGTAAATTCCCAGAGCGTAAATGACGATGTACCATCCCTGCAATTGAATAATAATGAATCGTCGATCGATCAATCGATTAATTTTGGTTGGAATTTTTTTTTTTTTTTTTTTCCTCAGTATTCCGAAATTACCTGCGCTAATAATATACGAAGTACAAATATAACTACTAGTAATCCGGCGCATGTCCATCTGGCTATTACGTGAGGTGTCCATAGATCCAGGTAACTCTGATATATCTGGAATTGAAAAAGAATAATAAAAATTGTCGATCGCAAGCGGCCTGCGGATACATCCGAGCGTCTCTATCCGCAGAGCCGCGCGCGCGTTGTGGCGCCGGGGTTTGCTAACCTGCGATATTCTCATCAGAGCCTGTACAAAGGCGCTTCTCCTCGACGGTCCACCCAAATCCTCATCTTGCATCATTTTATCTACCTATTGAATCAGGACAAGAAATAATGGAAACAAACATTTAAAACAAAACGAAGAATGTTCCGCCATCGAACAAATATTTATTATCGCATAATCTCCAAGCGCTAATTCCAGAAGCGCCGACATAGAGAAAAACTAAATTTCCAGACACGTGAATCGGGAAAACAATTTCATGTTGATATTTTAATGTTTGACGAGGACGTAATGAAGCTTTTATACATTGGTATCAATTTGTTATCGCATGGTCAGGCCACCGTTGAAACGACGAGCCAAGGATATCCGTGTGTGCCAACAAATTAAAACCTAACCTAACTCTCCGAACTCTCAAGCCAATTAACCCAACCGTCTCAACGATAACCTCTGCCACATTGCAATGACTATGTGAAAAAAAAAGAAATTATGATAATGTACGACAAAATCGTGGGGAAAAAAAACAAAAAAAAAAAAACAATGATCGGAAAATAAAAAAAGAAATGGAAAAAAAACGAGGATCGATCGTGAGACCGTGACTTACCTAAAACGTTCAACGATACTATTTTTTATCGACTAATTCACGAATCCTGCTTCAACTCGGCCACCGAACAACGATTATCACGTTAATGACAATTTTCTCGTTGTAAAAAAACACACATACACACACACATACACCACCACCCACAATGTTACATTACACGTCACAACATCGATGGTCGAGATGGGCCAGTGTGACACACGGGATCGCCATAGAAAATTTTCCAGAATTATGGCTGGCTGCAAAGGGACGGACGGGCGGGGGAGGGGGGTGGAGGGTGAATCGACAGAGCCCCTCCGCGGCGTGTAACGGAACGTCGACAAAATGATATTGCCGTTTTCTTCGCTCTATGCGTCAAATTTTCATCGGAACGAAGGAAAAAATTTTTTTTTCACATGTCAATTGGAAGAATTTTGAGTGTGAATTGTTTTGTATAATTCATACAATTGTCGAAGGTTTTCGCACCGTTTTTATGTATCTTCATCCGTAGCCGGAAGCTACGTTGCCGGAAGTTGCGGGTGGGCCCACAGAGGGCTCCGGTTCTCGATCTTCGACGTCGCTAAACTCAATTCTCGCGCTCACGATCGCGACCAATTTAACCTTTCCATCCGAATCGAAGCGATACTCATGACTATATATTTTCTGGCGATCCCCACGACATTTCAGCGGACTCGTTTGGTACTACGTTTTAACGATCATTCGTTGATTCGGGCTCAACGAATCCCGCGACCCAGGTACCAAAATTATTAACACGGTACTGACAATCTCTCTACTCATCTCTGCTAGAATATTTCGGGAATTGATTTTTTTTTTTTTCCTCGTCGTCGTCCCTTTTTGTTCCGGTATAGAAGATATGCATTTACGGGCTATAAATAATTGACGATTTCGAGAGACGAAAAAACGGATTCGGCGTGTGTGTGTCGCGCGAGATAACGGATCCAAACAATAAAACGTTTTTTTCACTCAACAATTTTGTCAAACCCGAATTTATTAAATTTTTTTTAAAACTCAACCCCTCGTGAGGTGAAGCAAAATATTTTGTGGCGGAAAACGAGAGTGAATAAGGATAAAAGAAAAAAAAACAATAAAGAATGTTGGAGGAGGTAACCAGTGGTCGTGGTTGGCAACCCCGCTACCCCGCAGCAGCCACTAACACCCACTAACACCAACCAGCACGCCGAGAGAGTAAACGGAGTTATGAAACGTGCATCTTGACAGTCAATTGGAACAGAGTGGTTGTACACAAAATTATCGATGCCATAGTATTTTTCTATTTGGTTTATTTCACAATTTTATATCGTTCGAAAAATAATAATAATTATTATTATTGTTTTTATTTTCTTCGGATTTCGATTTGTGCAGTTAAAAGTTTGGATTATTGAAATCTCTATCGTCGATTATGGAATCACGAGTTTTCCGAGGGCTGCGATTATGGTGAAAGTGTGGCAAACAGTGACGAGATCGACGTAATTGTGTGTGTGTGTGTTTGTTTTTTTTTTTTTTTTTCCCTTTCTATGGACTACGAAAGCAGAATTCGACAGGACGAACAAGTCCCGGACGTGTTTGTCTGGACTTGCAACGCCAGAGACGCGTTCTGGGAGTGTCCAGTCTCGCGAAGGTGCGAAAAAATCATTCAACCTTTTTATTCACATTGTTATTCAATTGAATTTTTTTTTTTTTTTTCCCCGTATTTTTCGGATAAAACTGCTAGATGCGAGATAACACGTGAAACAAATTATTATTTTATAGGATCGAATCGTCGGACGTGGATGGACGATCGATGTGAATTTGATTTGTTGGTCGTTGATAGATCGATAGCCCTGGTTGTTGGGTCAATTGGAATTCAAGAGAATCCAATGACGTTTCAAGTTTTGGAACATAGATACCGAATTGGATAAAAAAAATTGTTGTCCGTCGAATCGAGCGTCTCCGTTGCCGTGGCAACCAAAGTTACAATAGGAAAGCGTGCGAGGACCGCCAGTTGCGACGTATCATGAATGTAAGTTGATTTCTCGTTTCTACCTTTCATCCGTCTAATCGTACGTCCCACTTGCGTACGTTTTTGTTTCTTTTTATCTGTTCTTTCTCGCTAAACGAACGAACAAAACAAATTTCAACGACGATGGAAGATGCGAAAAAAAAAAAAGTGCGCCGACACGGATCGGAGCGCGAGAGAATGGAGATAATTAATTTGTGGGAATGCGAAAGTGTTATTGAAACGTTTTTGTACGTTCGATAGCGTTATACTATTTTGGGAATGCCCCGGTCCACATTATGGTTTGGCACATTTGCCAAATATCCAAGCGCAAACACGAAACGGTGAGATTGCGTAATCCAACGTCCGCGCTTCTGCGCACACACCAAAGGAGACGGAAGGAATCGAAAGGCGCGATTTGCCAATCCGTCGGAGCTATCCATGACAGGCGCGGAATGTAAATAAATTTCATTGGGTTTGAGAGTCGATCGAGAGGAATTTCAGACTGACCATTTTTACGCTTTCGCATAACGCTTTGACCCCCCGACGAAGCTGAAGAACGAGCAAGGCGAAGGCTCGAAAAATTTCGCTCTTGAAAAAAAAAATGAGCTAACAATTTAATAACAGATTCGAATGTCGAAAATATACGGCGGACTATAGTTCGGTCGATGGCGCAAATATAATTGGCATGTTGTTTTTGTTTTTTTTTTTTCTCTTCAAACGTGTAAAAATTATTTTCGACGGATTGCGACTGAACCACCGATTTGTTTATTCATCGACGCACAGGTGGTCCACGTGGCGCGGAGGTGGTGCCGCGAAGGTGGTTGAATCGGTTTCGCATAGTTGACATGATCGAGAGCGTATCGCGACAGGCGCTGAGTGGCTCCAGCGGGAGCTACCACGTTCGTGGAGCCGAGCTGGCGCGCGATCGAAGATTGAAATCGCTATCGGCGACCGTAGTTTTTCTCGACGATACTCAACACACCTTTCAATTGGACGTAAGTTACCATTCGTCGAGTCATCAAAATTATGAAAATTTTTTATCAAATTTTTCATTCGACACCCGACAACTCGCCGACAAATTATCGTTATAAAAAATCTGTAAAAAAAAAAAAAAAATGTTATTATACGATTTTAGAAGCGTGCAAAGGGCCAGGCACTTTTGGATCTCGTTTTTCAACATTTGGAACTAATCGAGAAGGATTATTTTGGTTTGCAATATGCCGAAAATGGAGGAACTTCGTCCACATGTCCAAACCCAGATGTTATGGTAATGAAATATCAAAATTCCCGATTTTGGAAAAATGTCGAATATATATATACATATAGATTATAAGATAAGATGTACAAAGTTGAAAAATCATGATAAAACATATGGTAAATTGTTTGTTTCCCGTAGCGTTGGTTGGATCCCGCGAAGCCCGTGAAGAAACAGATAAGAAGTAAGGGTAAAGATCGTATTTTTTGTTGTTGTTGTTGTTGTTGTCATTTTTTTTACGACGATAAAACAATTTGAATTATCGTAAAAATCGTCCTTTTTGTGTTTGAAAATTGTAATTACGAGATCGACGTTCGACGAAACTATAATAGATTGATAATTTATTTTCTGGGTTTTTTCAAAAAAAAATTTGTATATTTTTACAGGCGGACAATTTTTTTTTCGGGTTAAATTTTACGTATCGGATCCGAGCAAGTTGCAGGAGGAGTACACGAGATATCAATTTTATCTTCAAATAAGAAGGGACATACTGCAGGGCAGGCTGCAAGTACCTCCGAGCACGGCTTGTCTTATCGCCAGCTATACCGTACAATGTCAGTGTTCTTTATTTATCAATTATTTCGAATGAAAAACAAACACCAACAACAACAACAACAACAAAAATCTATGTATATTAATTCACAGCTGAATTGGGTGATTATCATCCGGAGGAACATGGGCCGGGTTATCTGTCGAGACTACAGCTCGTTCCCGGCCAAACGGAAGAGATGGAAAAGAAAATTGCCGAGCTTCACAAGTTGCACAAGTGCGTTGACAAATTGCGTTGTTTTTAAATGTTGAAATCAATTTTAAATAATGACAAATGTGTCGAATAGGGAGTTTGAATTATATTGTTTTTTTTGTTTTGTTACGCAGAGGACAGTTGCCCGCCGATGCCGAATACAATTTTCTGGACCACGCGAAACGCCTCGACATGTACGGCGTGGAGTTGCATAAGGCAAGGGTATGCACATTTTCGCTGTTGTCCTTGTAATCTGTCCGGATTATAGATTTTTTTTTTAATTTTTTTAATTTTTTTTAAAATCGTTTTCCAATCGTCCGTTTGATTGTCGACACATCTGTTGACATTTGTGAATCGTTTGCGATAGATAAACGTGAATCGTACGTCGAGCATGCTTCATCGCACGTGTCCGCTATTAATTTTATAGAGAAATTACAAAATTTTCGTTCATTGGCTTCGTCGATAAATCAGACACTTGTAATTATTCGTTGTTGTTGTTGTTGTTTTTTTCCTACAGATTTTTCGCTAACGATGTAAACGAAATGTTTTCCATTGCAGGACTCGACGAACAAGGAAATTCAACTGGGTGTCACGTCCATAGGACTCGTAGTTTTTCACAATAATATACGAATAAACGTATTTTCGTGGGGTAAAATCGTGAAAATATCGTTCAAGAGAAAACAATTTTTCATTCAACTACGTCGCGAACAGGTGAATTAATAAATGAAAAATCATGTACCACAAAGACAAACATTATTTATTAATGAAAAAAAAAAGGCAACTCTATCGTTAAATGGAATATCAATAATATCAAGTAAATAATATTCCTATGTTTTTTTTTTGTTTTTTTTGTTTTGTCGACAGTCCGAAAATTACGATACCTTATTGGGTTTCAACATGCAGACTTATCGAAGTTCGAAGAATCTTTGGAAGGCTTGCGTCGAGCATCACACATTTTTCCGTCTTCACAGTCCAAAATTGCGTCCACGTAGATTTCCCCTTACTCTTAGCAGTCGTTTCACTTACAGCGGACGTACGGAGTTTCAAACCGTCGAGGATGGCAAACATCGTGCCAGAGTCGAAAGAACTTTCATAAGGTAATTTATTTTCATTCAAAAAATTTCGTTAATTTAACAATATAAATAATATTCGAAATTGAATCATCAATTGTTTTTTTTTTTTTTTGGCAAATTTCTCGTTATCATTGTGATGAATTTGTTGTTGTAAAAAACATACATTTATCGAATGATTAAGTTCATCTTTCGGCAGATCGCCGAGCAAACGTCTGGTACACGGAGTAAATCAGGTCGATGAGAAAAGCAAAGCCACGATGCCGCCACGTCCGACGCGTCCCTACGACAACAAAGTTCAGTCGTTGGGTTCTCGCGAACCCAGACAAGCTTGGGGCGAAGGAAATCCGAGCGACGAGTCAGTTAATCAATTTTCACAACGACAAATGTTTTCTTTAGTTTTACCAAATTAATTATTAGATAATTATTCACATGGATGTTTATTATGTGACAATATTAATTATCACATGATAATCAATTATATCAATGTTTATCATCTCGAATGAGCATGCCCATCCCTGACTCGAGAGAAAAAACAAAATTCAATATAATAAACATTTTCTTTTGTAAAAAAAAAATACACACACACACACACACACAGAGAGACATGTAAACAACGAAAAGACAGTGAGGGTGGTTTTCTGTGCTCCAGAGACGAGATAAATGGATCTCACAATCAAATCGGTAGCGTCGTAGGTGGTGGAGCTTTTTCACCGGTTCTCGGATCTCGCATACTCAGTTACGTCGACGACGATTCGGCCGTCGAGAGAAACATCTACGATCTTCCGGATTACAGCGAACCCACGAGTTCACCAGCGCCCCAGGTCACTCATTTATTTTGTTTTTCTTCTTCGATACGTGTGCGTGCATTTGTTCATCGATTATCCCCTTCCAACAGTTACAACGTCTCTGGTTTACCTTGTTGCATCTAATTTTTTTTTTTAATTTCTGAGTTTATTTATATTCGTTCATCATATTCTGCTCGATCGCCACATTAAATGTTAAATTTTGACTCAATAGGCTATGGCACCTCTCGAACGGATTATCGATCAATGTATAATCATTTTTCCAAGTTTAAAAAAAGAAACCCAATTTTTCAAATTGAAATTTGAAAAAAAAAAAAATCCAAAATCAAACGATCGAAATACGTTTGCAAATGGTATATAATCGAAGGAGACACGGGTGTACGTGACGAGAGTCGTCTCGTGTGGCAATCGAGAGACCGTACACGAGAGTTGACGCTTACTCATTACGAATACAATGAATCCAATTTCCATAATAGAGTAACGCGAGGACGTAATTATTCCGTGGGCGTAACGCGAGTTTCGTGAACGAAGACGGTTTCGAGGTCTCTACGCGGGTTGGTTCAGTCGTGTCCAATCGTTTCTCAACGTCACACGAGCCCAAGTGTTCCAGTCGCGATTAGTTTTTCTCGCGTATTATTATTATTATTATTATTATTATTATTATTATTATTATTTTCATTTCATTATTTTTTTTTCTCCATGGTTATTACGCGATATCGATAAATTTCCATGATAAATTTATTCGTGTTTGTTTGATCGCCACAACACGTCCGTCGCACCCTGATTCATCTGTTTTCATCTTCATTATTATTATCATTACGTATTATCTCGTTATTTACAAACAACGTTCGATTTAATTTAATTTTTGTGAGAGAGAGAGAGAGAGAGAATTAATAAGTTTTTTTTTTATGAAAATACATATTGGCAGATATTGGAGGACGGTTTGGTGACGATAAGATTGACGCCGGACGAACAAGGACGCTTTGGATTCAACGTGAAAGGTGGACTGGACCTTGATTTGCCCATCTTAGTGTCACGCGTAGCTCCCAACACGCCTGCCGATCGTTGCTATCCCAAGTTGAACGAAGGCGATCAGGTGAGCAATTGAGTATCGCGGACAATCGTTCGTCAACGTTTTTCGTGACGTTTGGAGGGGGGGGGGGGGGGGGGACGATTATTTGATGGACACGATAGTCGAAGATCCATCTGAATATCGATCTGAGTGATTTTTTTTATTTTATTTTTTTCATTATTTCAAAGATTGATCGCGATCAATATGAAATTATTAATGAAAATATAATTTGAAATTATAATTGCAGGTGGTTTATATAAATGGAATCGACGTAAATGGGATGCTTCACGAGCACGTTGTGAATCTCATAAGACAGTCGCGAGACACCGGAAACGGGGAGCTCACGTTGACCGTGAGACCCAACGCTCTGTACAACGCCCTGGCCGGAACGGACGAGATATCGGAGGAGGAGCCACCCTACAGGTACCATTGCCGCGTAAATCATTACAATTTTTTCATTATTTAATGAAAAAAATTTGTTTTTTTTTATTTTGTCATTAAAAATCCATATATATATATTTGTTCGTTCGATCGTACGAAAGGTACGTGCCGGACTTGCCACACGCGGCCGTTGGTTCCGATGCCCTGGCCCAATCGATGCTCCTGCTCGCTGACGGTCTCGCCAGCGGAGCTCTCATCGCCCAGTACGATCAGCTATATCGCAAGAATCCCGAACTAGTTTCTCTGGAATCGAAAAAAACGGAAAATCAGAACAAAAATCGTTATCGCGACATATCCCCGTGTGAGTATATATAACAATTTACAACATTGCAATTATAACATTTTTAAAAAAATTTTTAATTATCAATCGTCTTTATTTTTCAGACGACGTGACTCGGGTAATTTTGATGGGTTGTTCGAACGGCGATTACATAAACGCGAATTACGTTAACATGGAGATACCGGGTTCGGGTATAATAAATCGTTACATAGCCACCCAAGGCCCGTTGTCGTCGACCGTAGCGGATTTTTGGCAAATGGTACTCGAGGCCGGTAGCACGTTGGTCGTTATGTTGACCACTCTGGTCGAACGCGGACGTGCTAAATGTCATCAGTACTGGCCCGCTCTCAACGAAACTCTGACACTGCGTAATCTCAATCTTACGTCCACATCGGAAACTATCGAGGACACTTTTGTGTTTCGCGAATTTATTCTACGCGATATAAACGTCAGTCAAATTATTTTATTTTACAAATAAATTTATCATTGTTTTTTTTTACGAGTGGTAAAAAAAAACATCACCGGTAAATTTATCTCGTTCCATCGAATTTCGACGTTTGTTGCAGACGGGCGAGGAGAGAGACATAACGCACATGCAATATTGCGGATGGCCGGATCACGGTGTGCCGAACGATTGGCGTCAATTCACGACGTTCACGGAACGCGTTAGATCAGCGCGTACCGGCATCGTCGAGCCTGCGGTTGTTCATTGTTCGGCGGGTATCGGTCGTACCGGGGTTCTCGTACTCATGGAAACCGCTCTCTGTCTGATCGAGGCTAATCAGCCGGTTTATCCGCTTGATATCGTTCGTTCGATGAGGGATCAGCGAGCGATGATGATACAAAATGCTGTGAGTTTGTTGGACATTTTTTTTTTTTTTCGAAAGGTCAACGATATTAAAAATAAACTTTCGGCTACGTTTACACAACGAATGACGAATATTTTTCAATGTTACCCATCATTGAAATAATCATTGATTCGTCAACGTGATGATGATTTTTTTTTTTTTTTTTTTTTTTTTTTTGCAGAGTCAGTACAAGTTTGTGTGCGACGCGGTTCACAAGGCGTACTCCGAGGGAATAGCGAAGCCCCTTCTCGAGTTCAGCAGGTGAGACATCGCAATCAGCGGTGTTCGACGGATCGGTCGATCGTTGAAAGAAAATTCGCAACAAAAAAACAAAGAGAGAAGATAAAAAACGGGAAAAATATTGAAAAATAATTAAATTAAAAACGAGCCATCATCTTCAATCGCGTGGGACAACGCACCCGTGAACAACACACACACAGTGAGAAAGCACGTCCGATATTTTATCCATCTGTGGGATTAAAAATAGTATAACGAATAGAAATTTAAATTTGAAAAAATAAATATATAAATAAATGACAAACAAACACGCGAAAATTAAAACAAAACAAACAAAAAGATACATAGTTTTTAGGATGAAAGAAAAAACAAAAAAAAAAAAAAAAAGAAATGCGCGCAAAAATTTCGCAAGAGATTTGTAATAATTATCCAACGTGTAGTTTTTTATAATCCCCCGACAATAACAATTTTGTTATTCGATAAATAGAACGAAATCGAGAAAGACTAATTACCATAAGTATATACGACACATATATATTGTATATTTCATTGGTGCGCCCGTGTGGCGCGTTTGAGGAAATTATTCAATCGACGAAGACGTGACATAACAAAAAAAAAAAAATAAATAAATAAATGAATAAACAAAGAAAAATAAATTTAGTAGAAATCGTGAAAGTGAATTGTGAACTAGGTTTGAAAATATTCGACTAATGTCGTTTAAAAAAAATTGAAAGAAATCATCATTATCGAGGACCATGAATAATAAATTGGAGCGATGTCAAGTGCCAACGGTAGATGATGCATCTACAATTTTTTAATCATATTTTTATTTATTTATTATTATTATTTTTTTTGTTTTTTCGAATTTTCTTTTTTCGAAATTTAACGCAACGTGAATGTGACTTAAATTTCTCTGTCGTTCGATCTAAATTCTCAATAACGCTGTCTCACTCGCACTCATCGACGACGATTAACATTTACAAATGTGAGATACGAGGGAAAAAAGAAAACATAAAACTCACACGACAGAGGTCGTAACAAAAAAAAAAAAAAAAAAATTCGACGAAAATTCTTTTCGGATTGATTGACAAACAAACAAACACACACATAAACACACACACACACAAAAAAATCAAAAGCGCAATCATAATTAATTCTTCGTACGTTTTAGACATTGATTTTTTTCGTCGTAAAACGTCGTCTAAGTGTAACGTGGTGCCGTGTATTCGTGTGTCCTGTCTGAAAAAAAAATCATGTTTTTATTTGTATATATTATATAATTATATTGACAATGAAAATCGTCACGATTCCGCAATCGTTTTAAGTTCGGTAACAAAATCTGAAGCTGGCGGCTTGTGCTTCAGCGTTCAATTTCGTACGGAACAAGCAGGATAATTTATTTATTATTATCATTATTATTATTATTATTATTATTATTATTATTATTATTATTATTCAACATTAAATTCAATGTGTTTCGCAGTCATGATTGTGAATCTTCAATTCGCAATAAAATTGGTAAAATATATAATTAATTTTGTGAAAAATTTCGTGAGTGTGAAATTGCGTGTCAAATTTAAAATCGAAAATTAAAATTAGAAAAAAAAACGACTGGTTGAAAAGAATCGAGTGTGAAACGAAAAATAATATATACATATAGCGAGAGCAATTACTGTGAAACATGCGAGAAAAAAATATGTTCAAGAACATAAAAAAAAAAAAAAGTCGATAAAACGATTGTCAATCGCCAGCAGCAGCAGCAGCAGCAGCTTAAACAAATTCAAGCAGTTAACAATACGGTGTATATTTTTCTACCATTACTTATAAGCCTAATACCTATTATTTATGTGTCCCTCCCCCCGACAAAAGTAAAGAATTTTTTTAAAAACTAACCGAGCGACAAATAGTCTGTAATTTTTTTAATTACAATATTACAAACAAACAACAAAACAAACAAACAAACATTGCAATCAATTTTTAACTTTTTAAAACATGATTTAAAAAAATATAACAATTTGACATTTCGAATGCATTATCGAATACCGGGAAAAAAAAAAAAATAATCAAAGCCGAAAGTATCAATTATCGTGAAGATTTCTTTTCGTTTTTGTTTTATTATTTTAATTACAATTTTCTATTCTCATTTCTCACAAATTCGCTGTCTTCCCAGTGTCCATCCGTAGAAGAAAAAAAAAATGATAATTCAAAAGAATGAAATGAAGAAGTTGAAAGAAAGAATAATCAACGTTTATTAGAAATACGCCATTCTCAATCGATATCGTGAGAAGACGATTATATAGTAATAATTAATGACGATGAGATGTATCGATTGCCATAATAATTACGACCAGTCTTGATTGATGAGAGTAAGAGGAAAGAGAGAGAGAGAGAGAGAGTGATTGATCAATGGAACAAAAAGTAAGAAAGAAAGAGTCCGGTAGCTGTATCTAGTCTCGTTATTAATTTGTACTTTTCAACTGTCGAATAAACGAAACAATTTTATATATATAAAAAAAAACATCATCAACAACAACAACAAACTCCCCAATCCCATGTAATAAATTGTCGATTAATTGTAAATGTCCATACGTTCGAATGAGAAAATTGAAATCAAATCGTTTGACCGAGTAAAAGTGAAACGTTGACCCATTTGGCTACTGCGCGTGTGTAAGACGTTCAACGTGTCAACGTGAAATATTGGTCAATGGGTCTCGATGATAAATCTTGAAGCGACGTCCATAACTTTTTTCTTCCCCCTCCCCCCCGTTCCAACAGATCGATCAATTATCTGACTTATCAATTAAATAGACATAATTTTGTAGTACGACGTTGATTTTTCCCAGATGCGAGATGGATAATGTTGCAATTACGATTGTGGAAATGATTGTTCGTGAGATTGCGTTACCGAGAGTTGATTACGTTTACGAAGCGACTGGACGTCGGTGGATCGCACGATGTAGTCTCGAGGATGGGTGTCTCCGTGGTCGCGACTAATTCGTTTGGGTTTCCAACGTCAACTCGGTCGCCCGGAGGTTTCGAGTGAAAGAACGTAAACGGGGATGGGGACCAAGACGGAGAAAAAACGAAAGATAAATTAAAAAAAAAAAACAAAAAAAAACCGTGGTTTGCCACCACCCGCAGCACGCCTCGCTCTCTTTTATCCTGTTTTATCGTCGACTCTCGGGGAAGGGGCACACGAGTATAAAACCCGAGACACGTCCGGTCACTCGTCTAGTCTCGATTCCCGTTACACATCCGTTTGTCAACGCGACAACTATAAATTAAAATAAATAAACGTGAGTACCGAAAAAAAAAAAAAAAAACATAAATTATATTCGAATATCATTTATTTTTCTTCCTCGAATTTGTTAGTCATATAATTTTTTTTCTTTTTTTTTTTTTCGTCGACAACGGTAGATAGATGATTGATGATTTTGAATTTTTATATAAATAACATTAATTTATATGTATTTTTTTTTTTTTTTTTTAATTGTAAAAATTTAAAACAATATGTAATTCTGTATTCTAGTTTATTATAGTTTGTTGAAATAAATTTCACGAGCGTGTAAAAGTAAAAGTGATCGGGAGTAGAATAGCTCGAGGCGATTGAAAGGAGATGAAGATAAAAAAAAAATAATAATAAAGAAAAAAATCGGTCGCCGAAGCACAAACTCGTGTCGATTATTAAAGTCAAATATTTATTCGAAGAAAGGACAAAATTGATCGGTATAATTAAATTAAAAATGACGATGATCAATGGAATTTGATAAGAAAAATGAATAATTATTATTTTGCGCAGATGAGATTCGCGATGTTTTTGACGATCCTCGGGGTGCTCGTTTGCTCGTGCTGGTCGTTTCCGCAAAAGGCCGGCCAGGTTTTCAGCGACGAGGCCGTAAGACAAGCCCAAAACACTTTTCTCATTCCGAAAGACGCGACGATTCAAAAAGTCGAGGAGGGAGTCGAACTGGGTGCTTACGAATCCATTCCCGGCAACGAGAAGATAAATCTCTTCGAGATTCTCGGAGGTTTCGCACCTCCCGAAGTCGTCAGCAATCTTCAGGGCCAGATAGATCAGATCGGACGCAATTGACCACCGAATCCATCATCATCATCATCATCATCATTATCTCAATCCATGCATTTTCCATCATTTATTCAATCGCGTTCATCCGTCGTCTCGGACCACTGTACAGCCAATCGCGCGATTACCGATGACTCGGTGTAGATCATAATCAATTTAATATTTACTCTTTTTTCATTTCTTTTTAATCCTGCGAAAAATATATACCGATTATCTTACTTCTTTCGGTTTTCTTCGTGTTTTTTGTATATTTTTTTGTATAAAAATTTTGTTGAAAAAATGTGAAAATGTTGTGTGTTATTTTTTTAAAAATTCTTTCAAACGAAATTATTTTGCACGTAAAATGTGAAATACTGAATTTACGTATATATGTGTATCTCACGGCCCTTGGTGGAACATGAATGACTTTCTCCGACGACGCGAATATCGAGAATTCCGGAATGAGGAAGCCCGTTTAATTAAAAAAATAAATAAATAAATAAAATGAAATATGGCAGAGGTTTGCCTCTGGCGGTCGAAAAAATTACGTATACCCGACGTGGATGACACCGGTTAGCCGGAGAAAGTTGTTAAACGACTATTCGCCAAGCGCGAAGCGTACGTTCGAAGACGATGCGGTTTGGCGCGAGGTCTCTCGCGCACTACTTTCACTTCCCATTATTATCACTTTTTTTTTTTCTTTTTTTTCGTTTGTTTCGTTGTGAAACGGTTCATTGAGCAATCCCGAGAGTCTTTCGTTTCGCAACTCGTCTTATCAACAATGAGAAATTAAATTGAAACAACTTTGAGGACCAAACGACCTGGAAATAAGTGGATCCAGTCATTTCCAGACAATTTGACAATTTTACAAATCATGTAAATAGATCGCTGACATTTTTTTGTGTTTGTTCGATTGTTATTGGTCTCCTATGGTAATTGAAAATTTGTGCCAAACGTTTTTGCAATGAATTGGTGACGAGTCAAGGGTCGATGAAGAATTGAAAATGAAAAAAAAAAAAAAAAAAAAACATTTACGACTCTCATCGAATAAAAGAATTGTTCTTTATTTTGTCTTGGTCGTTCTCTCTCTCACACACACACACACACACACACACACACACACACACACACACACACACACACATACACACTTGCTTCCTCGCTCTCTCGCTCACTAATCCACAGACACTGGCTTCACCGTTCACGTATTATTTCAATCATTTTCTATGATCATTACTTTTTTTGTTTTATCATTCGTGAGGTTGATCGCCGAGACATCGAAAAGAAACCTGGACAAGAAAATTTTTACCGAAAAAAAAGAAGGCAAAAAGAAATGAACGATTAAAAGCTCCGAAATGTTCGATTCAAGACGATAAACAAGGTAAATTATTATAACGACGAAAAATAAATTGGAAACGAGTATTTATAAAAAATTAATGATAGTTTAATTTCCGAAAACTGGAATATAATAATAATAATAATAATAATAATAATAATAATAATAATAATAATAATAATAATAATAATAATAATAATAATAGTAAACAGAGGGCTAAAACGATTCCCGGCATCGACTAAGCATCTCTCTGGCACGTTGGCGATGTTATCTCAGGCTCCGGTCCCCCCCCCCTCCCCCGGCTTAAATTTTAGTTTTCTTCCCCATTCGTTTTGTAAGTAAGTATACGTGCTTCGCCGGCTCGTGTATTTCGCACCAAAATTGTTCCTCAAATTCACTTCCCCCATTGTTTTTTTTAATTAAATTAAATTCGTTGACAAGCATTGTTCTCAACGACGCACTTATTTCCTGCAATTAAAAACAAATGAGTATATGAGTATTATTTTGAACGATAATAAAGATAATTGCAATAATTTATGGAAATAAAAATATTAAAACTCGCCTGGATTTTTTGGGACTACGATCCTGCCGATCGGAACTGCGATCGTCCCGCGAACGCTTTTTGTTGTTCGACGAGTGCGACGATGATTTGTGTCGATCGTGCTTGTCGCTCTTCTTCGGGCTATTCGACATGTAAACGACAAATAAAAACAGTCCGGTTAGACGATAAGCGGATGAAATCGTGATTCATAACTATAACCGAACACAACGTAGTTTAGCCAAATGGAAAAATGGATGAAAGCTTAAATATTTATTGGCAGAGGTGGAAGAGGATAAGGATGATGATGGAATAGGCGGTAGTCACCTGTGTCTGGACGATTTGGAAGGAGACGCTTTCTTGTGCGAGCTTCCGTTCCGCGATCGATCCGATCTTTTTTGTCATAGGCGTCACGATAAATCAATCGACAAAACAAACGCGATTAGACCCATACTCACAACCATCGTTCATTTCGATTATTCGTTTGAGATTGTCTTATCATTATTGTCATTAAATTCGTGAAAACAAAAAATGAATGAATGAAAGAAAAGTCGTTATGACAATTGATCGTCATGTGCAATGACTGAAAAATGACTTTTTTTTTTTCTTTCACAGCTCTTGCGAAAAAAACCAGTTGGTTGAATTACCTGTGCTTGTCCGAAGATCTTCGATCTTTGTCTCTGGACGAGCCGCTTCTGTTCTTCGAACTCGACGAACTCTTGTGTTTCGAGCTGTGTCTGCTGATAATAAATGAATAAATAATTATATTAAATACAGAAAATGTTTTTTGATGAGAGAAACAAAAAAAAAAAAAAAAAAAAAAAATTGCCGGTGGTATTGAAAAATTACCTGTCCTTGGAAGGTGAGGAGGATGGTGCGCCGTGTCTGGATTTTTTATTTTTCTTTCCGGCCCCGTAATCGTCACGAAAATCCGTGACTTCCTTGTCCTCCTCAGCCGCCTCGCGTTCAAGATCCGACCAATCCTTACCGGATTCCTCGGAACTGCCGAGTTCCTCCTCCTCGCTGTCCGATTCCTCGGAAGCTTCGGAATATTCGGAATCGTCATCGGAATCCTCCTCGCTGTCCATGTCCGATGGTTCGTAAGCGTCGTCCTCCTCCTCCTCCTCGTCGTCGACTTCCTCGTTCTCGGCGTCGCTCTCCGGATCCAAAAACGTCCAACCCCCGCTCTCGAAAAATCCTTCGGGATCGTCGGTTATGGTTTTCATGATTTTTCCCCAATTCAACGACTGCACACCCTCCGAGTAACGTATGTCGCAAGAGTTCAACCATTCCTTCACATGATCCAGCATGTTCATCGGTATGGCATTCACCATAGCGGTTTTTCTCTGATAATTTTTAAACACGAATATCATGTCGAAATTTTTCAAATGAAATTGCACACGTTCGAAGTGCACGAGTTCAACGTCTTCGAGAGTTATGACGAATGGCGGCCATTCGGTGAGATTTACGAGACAACCGCTCGTCGGTTGGAGAAGAACGGTGCTGCGATAAGGCGCACCGGGAAAACCGAGATCCCTGAAAGGCGTGTCGAATTCGATCTCCTGTTTCGTCAATGATTCGACTTTGTCGCAAAAACTTCTGAACGCGGTTTTCAGCTTGTGACGTAATTCACGTTCGGACTGTTCGGCCGCGAGATCGTCGCGATCGTGCATGTGCTGATGTTTACCCAAATCCGTGGTTATCTCACCGACTTCGGTGTAAAATTGCACGTCCACGTGTTTCTTCTTGCCAAACATAATCGCGTGTTTCAAATGAAAATGCAAAAGTATTATCATTTCTCCGTCGCCCGGTTGGAAGAATGCATTTTTTATGTTGTTGTATAGAATATCAACTTTGTCACCGCGCACCGAGGTGTAACGAAAACCATTGGCGTGAGCCTCGAGACCACCGGTCATTCTTTTGCTCACGATGTTCGGTCTTATGTAAAGATCCTTGAGTTTCGGATTGCCCTTGTTCTGCGATTGTACGAGGGTGTCCTGTTTAACGAGATCCTCCTTCTCGCGTTCCTCGGCCTCGCGATTCTTAAATTTTTTTTGTACCTCTTTTATCAAGCGAAAAGCCGTATTGAGATTGGACGAGGGTGCGGATATTTCACCGGGTTCTTTGGTATTCGTGCTACGATAAGTCACTTCTTTGACGAAAGTCGCGTCGGGTTGGGGATAAAGTCCACCCTCGCCCCGTCCCATAGTCGCGCCCGGATGAAAAAAATTTATTCTCAGATACGTGTAATCGCCCTCGACGGATTGGGAAATATTTTTTATCGTCGATATGTGAAAGGGCACGGCTATGCCGAATATCGGTAGTATTACAGTCTCGTATTTTTTGTCGACGTAAAGTTTGAGCTCTTTCACCTCGGGCTCTTTGGGCATGTGATGAATGTTTTTGTACGAAACCGTGGATTTTCGAACTTTTTCCTCCTCCTTGCCACCCGATTGCTGAGCCAAACGTGCTTTAGCAACGTCGTTCAATTGTCTGGCCAATTCTTTCTGATGCTGTTTACGTTTTTCCTCGGAACTGTGTTCGGTACGTAATTTTGATTCTATAACGGCCGAACGTTTGCCCCGTCCCAAAATTTCCGGTTTACGATCGTTTTCCTTTCCGCTACCGTCGTCATCATCCTCCTCCTCGTCGTCGTCGTCCTTCAGATATATTCCCACGCTTTTTATCTTCTTCTTCGATGGGGTTAGATTGGTCGGCGGTTGACCGGCCTCGTTAACCATCACCGTGTCGCCGATGAACAGAGCGTAAGTTTTTCCCTCCTTGTCGCTCGCTTCGGGATTCGTGAGATTCGACAGACCCACGTTTACGTTGAACACCATGCCCTTTTTCGCAACGGCGTTGGTTCTCGCCGCAATGAGCAACGAACTTTCCCGAAATTCAATTCCCATGGCAAAACCAAAATTTTTCGTCAGATGATCGAGCATCTTTGGTTTTTCGGTTTTAACGTATTTCACACCGGCCTCGTAAACCGCGCTTATCTTCGTTCCGGCCGTGAGTTTCTTCAATATTTCATCCTCGAGGTTCAACAAAAAATTGTAATTCTCCTCGATGGATTTCGTCGGATTGACCATGAGGGTACGAACGATGTTCGAGCAGTAGGATTTGTAACGCGCACCGAGCGAACATACTATCACGCCGAAATGCAAAATATTCTTGTCGCTCACGACGCTGAATTTCAGATTGTAATTTCCACCGCTCTGTATTATCGCCGGATAACACATGTCCACTTGGGTCACGTCCACACCAGTCACGTATTTTTTGTTCGATATCGCAGCGTCCACGCCCTGGGCCAATTTCGCGTGTTTCACCTTCTTGTCCGAATCAATTATCTCCATTATCTGATCCTTCAGATATTTCGTGAAAACGTCACCGGTCACCAGACAAGCTTTTTTTATCGTCAAAATTTCACTGTCCTCCTTCGGACTCATCACGTAAGCGATTGCCGTGCTCACGTCAACCTGCAATTTCAGATACAATTTTCAGATTATTCCAACCAACGGGTTTTCAATTTTTCCTCACTTTTCTTGTTTGCGTCTCACCGTGTCGAAAGATTCTTTCTCCAGACTGGCTCTCCACGCGTCCATGAAAGCGCCGGGAAAATTTTCCTTGGTGAAAACGCCCAAAGTTTTACCCTTCTTGCTGCCCTTGATCACTTCTATCAGCTTTCCAAAATTCGCTTTATCCTCGTCCGCCTGCGGTAACCCCCCCATCGACGATGATTAATAAAGAACTTTTGGAAAATTACGTAAAAAAATCTGAATCGACAGGAAAAAAAAAAAAACAAACCCTATCCCTGACGAATAGTTTTACAGGCGGCACGCCCGTTTCCTCGGTCTTCTGATTCTCGACCTTTCGCAAAAATTCAATCTTCTTCTTGCTGGCGAGAAAATTTATCGAGTTTTCGGCTAGGATCATTATTGTATCGGCGAGTTCGTAACTCAGCAGCCAAGTCTACGACAGAAAAAAAAAACATTGTAAAAACGACAATGGAAATGGAAAACGATTGGCGCCGACGAATGTCGTTACGAATGTCAAACGAATTGTCCGGAGGAACAAGGGACGCACGCGAGGGACTTTACCTGAAGCGTCGTCGATTTGCTGTAGACGACTTCGTCGTCGGCGCCGACGGCTGAGATGAGGCAGTCCATTCTGCCAAAGCCATCGTCGGTACTGTCGTCTCCGCCCTGTCGTCGTCGAACATTGATTACAGAAAAACGTGATGAATTACACGAGATTAAGATATTCCAAAAATCCAACCGAATTAACTTGAATAACATTTTGGTTTTTAGCTTCAAACGACAAACTAACCTTCCAAGCGGCGTAGAGACGTTTCATACGTCGAAAAAACGTGTCTTTGTCGAGGGTAGCGTTCGCCATTGTCTCGACGTTTTATTATTTTTTTTGTGTTTTTTTCGTTATATTTGAGTTTCTTCGGTTCGAACGCGGACAAAACATTCGAAAAAAATCGTTTTTTTTAACGGACTTGACCCACTCGGGCGTCTGTCTTCCTTCGGTCTTGCGTGTTGAATCGCAATTTTGTCGAATTCGCTTGATTAATTATACGGACAGAAAATATCGTTATCTCGTACTTTACATCTTTCACGGAGGTTGTGACCGGTGGATCTTACGGTGAATTAATCCGAGTTTGTGCCAAACTCGATTTATCCCCCCGGGTTCTCGCTAAAAATGCGTGGTAAGAGATGGCGGGATTTTGTAACCGAACAACAAGCACAAGCGCCGCGCGGTCAAGCGAACACGGAAGTTCCCCCCTTCGCGCCGCCATAAAACGGTTGAAAAGTTTGTTGAATTTTTGTGGCCACCTTGCGGCGAACTCTCGTACAAATTATCCGGTGTCTACGAATCGCGCTCGAAAGATTCAATTGGAATCTTCATTACCGACGCAGCATCCGGAAATGCGTCGCCACTTTTTCGAGAGAGCATGCTATTTTTTTCTCGGACTTGGGGTTGGATACCCCGAATATAACAGAATAGCGAAAGAGAGAGAGAGAGAGAGAGAGAGAGAGAGAGAGAGAATCGCGAGAAGGAGGATCTCGTGGAACAGGACACCCTGGTAAAATCGCAGAACAAGGGTAATCCAAAACTCGAGGATCTTTACATAAGACCGCCCATCGTGAGCAAAAGAATGACCGGTGGTCTCAAGCAGGGGGCTGACACTATATCCCGTCTTCTTCTTCTTCCACACTTTGGCAGAGATTTGAATAATCTCAATAACCAGAAATACCAACCATAGAAATTCTTCAGTCGTTCCATGATGTTGGCAATTCAATACAGGGGTTACAGCTCAGCCAATCAGAGCGACAGCCGGGATAGCTAAATAACGCCGTCTCGTTTAGCATTGAGTTTCAGACCACTGGTCTCGAGTCTCGAGGCTCACTCTCTCTTTCGCGCAGGCGCGCGCGCGCGCCTCCTCGCGCATGCCCCTGCGCATCCGCGACACGGTGGTGGTGAATGGAACGCGGCCTCGACGAGACAGCGTACTACCGACTATCCGTGTGCGCTCGTAAACTCGTACCTCAAATATACAATCGCGTCTCTCTCTCTCTCTCTACAAACACGCCACACGCTTGCGTGTATATACGTATACGGTCTCCTCAACGCGCCTCTTTCCGCTATCCTCCGCCCAGCCGCGCACGGCATCGCCGATCTCTCGACCAATGGAAAAAACTAAAAAAAAAAAAAAAAAAAAAAGTTGGCTACCGCGATCACGTGACCCGCGTGTTGAACCAGCAGAACATTGCCAATGACAAGACGCGGCGAAACCCTAACAGACCACGAACCTCGATTCCAGAATCGCGGGTTCCTCGTGTTTTTTTAAAACAAAATTATCAAAAATGTATGTTCCTCGAAAGAAATAAAGAATAAATGGCCCTCTTTCTTTTTCCTATAACGTTCAAGCTCGTGGAGAAAAGGGAAATTCGTCGTTATATCGAGGGAGATTGTTTTTCTTTTATATTCCCCTTGTTTCTTCGACGTACGAATTTTCTATCCCGCGAGTTATCGTGATTCTTGTTGTTCGTGCGCGTCCAACTAACGAACAACTACAATCTTATACGATAATACTACTACTACTACTACTACTACTACTACTACTACTACTACTACTACTACTACTTGTAGTAGTAAAAATCTTTCGTCTTTGTCGGTGGTACACACTGCGAGGGGGATCCGCCGCGCGCGCACGCGCAAACCGATCGCAAGACCGTGAGAGAGGGGTTAGAGCGAGACAACGCGAGAGGTTGTGCGCCGATTCGCCTTTGCACCTCCCCCCGCCGCCGCCGCCGCCGCCGTCGTCGTCGTCGTTGCTGCTCTCCTCGACAGTGAAAATCGTGCGTGTTGGTGAGAGGCCCGGTAGTGCCCGGTAGTACAGCCCCCGAGGAATAATTTTTGTATCCTCCGAATCAATCGCACGTCTTCGTTCTTATCGGACAAAAAAAAAACGAAAAAGAAACACGAAACAATATAGAAAAAAAGAGACGTAGAGTGAAAGAAGAGAAAAAAACGACGCCGCCGTCGGGTTTGTAACAATTGGGAGGGTACGCGAGTGCGTATTATTAAAAATCTTGTGGTTTTGCGGATTGCCGGCGATTGAAGAGGGATATATAGAACATTGGAGTAGCCTTCGTGTGTGTGCGTGTGTGTGTGTACGTGAACTCGAGAGAGAGGGGGAGAGAGAGAGAGAGACAGAGAGAGAGAGAGAGAGAGAGAGAGGGTGAGGGTTAGTGAGTGAGAGCGAGAGAGAGGTTGCGAACCCGTGAGCAACGAAACACGAATAAAGTCGGAGAGAAGGGAGATCCTTTTCTCACTCCCCCTCCCTCTCTCTCCGTCTCTCTCTCTGTATCTCTTGTCTCTGTCCTACTTGAGTTTGGTGAAAGATTCGAGGACCAGCGTGGATCGCGTTAGCCCCTCGTAGTAGTAAAGCGGCGTGTAGTACATCGGATTTATTGCTGTGGTAACCAGCATCGTTGTGTGTGTGAGTTTTGTGAGAGCCGCGGAGTTGCAAGCCACAAACAGCTAGTACGTTATACGAGGAAGTGTACGACGGACGTGAGCGTCGTTTCTCTGCGAGACGCAGCAGCACCACCACCACCGCGGCTTCTTCCTCTTTTTTTTTTTATCATCGCTTATTCTCGAGGATACTCTTTCTCGACGAACTACGTGTTTCACGTAACAGACCGATCGACCAAATAGACGTGAAACGACAAAAAAAGTAGAAAAAAAAAGAAGGAAAAGAAAGGAAATATATAATTCTCATCCCTGTACGTACGCGTTTCGTTGTTTCTCGGATATCGCCCCCCCCCCCGCCGGGGGTGGGTTTTCGGTATCAACGATCCCCGAGTCCGCGAGTACGCGATTAGACAGGGGAAAAAAAAGCTGGTGGGCAAAAAAAAAAGACGCGCGATTGCCCGCCCGTTGCGCCCCCTCCGCCCGGGCCCCCTACCAACGTCCTACCGAGAGGGAAGCCCAACGCCACCGCGAGCGACGCATCGCACGACTCTCTTTTCCTCTCTCTCTCTCTCTCTCTCTCTCTCTCTCTCTCTCTCTTTCGTTCACCGTGCGCGACTCTGTCTTTCTCTCTCTCTCTTCTCGTATTTCGTAGTTATATCTATTATTTTTCATGATTATAATTAACGTTTTTTCGACTCGTGCCCGGGATAATTGCGAAATTATAGTGTTTTTATATATATTTATTCTTTTTTTTTGTCTTCCATGATTTTTTAATTATTTTCGTATCTTCAGTCGCTTTCTCTCTCGTTCATTGGCGTTTCTGTTTGTTTTTTCCTTTTTATTGTGGTGCGTGAGTTCAGTCGAATTTAAAGATATATATAAATATATATGTGCGTACGTAGATATATTCGGCGCGAGATTTTGGGTGGTGTGTACCAGTAGACACACACACACACACAGGACGGACGTGTAGCCCGTGTGACTTATTCCGTGAGTGTGTGTGTGTGTGTGCGCGCGCGTGTCTCCCGAATGCTACACCACACATGACAAAATGTCGGGATCACAACGGATGCGAAAGTCCTCGCCATGCTCGACAACGAAGCAAGGACCCATGCGAGCCACACTGCCCGTCAGCTCGTTACTACGACAGAGCCGACAGGGCAGCAATCTCAGAAAAAGCAACAGCAACAGTCCGACAGTATCGCCGACAAACGCGAACGCGTGGCGGTCACGGAACTCACCCGAAACATCGTCCTCGTCATCGGGACAACGAAGCCCCGGCTCGCTTTCTTATAAAGGTTCAATTTTACTTCTTTTTAAACATTTTTTTTAACTACTATTACTATTTTTTTTCCCCTTGCTGATTAATTATTGTTGTTAGGTTATGATGAAAAGATTTGATTTATCTTCCTTTTTCCTTCTTTGATTGTTAATTACGGTTGATAAGTTATGTGACGAAGAGTTCGGTTTGAGGTTTTTGCCAAAATTTGGTTTGATGTTTATTGTTTTATTGGTTATTATCTGTATTTGGATTTTAGAGAGGTCGCGTTTGTTTTCTGTATTTTTTTGGAAAAAGAAGGTTATAATTTTGTGTATTCGCATGAAACTTTTGAGAGTGGTTTGTTCAAGACAAAAATGGATGCTTGGTATGATTTTTTTTTAAAAATAAGTATTGCGACGAAGGTTGGTTTTTGGTTGATCCAAGAGCCGGTTCGAAATGTTAGGATCGGGTTGTGTCGCGCGAGACCGGCTCCGAGTGTTTTATTAGTGTTTTTTGGGGTTACCGAAAATGCTTTGTTCTTCCTTCTTATCCCAAATAACGTACGTTAAATCGTTTGCCGTTGTTCTTCGAACGATTGTTTGTCGATTTGTGCAAATTCGAGCTCTCAATTTTGCTCCAAGGTTAAAAATTGCCTCTTACTTCTCTGACTGCACAAAAAAAATTGGTTTCTACTTTTTTCTTTTCAATCTAATAATTTTCATAAATCTATGAGATAACAAATATGAAAACGATTGCCCAAAATGAGCTCATATTTGCATCAAAGATTGATTCTGCGCGGATTAACGGGCGATAGAAAGAGAAAATTAATGGGAATGGTCACGCGTGTGTCATTTTTTTTTTTTTTTTTTTTTTTAAACATTAAACAGCGGAAGATCGTCTTGCTTTGCGGATACGGCAACCGAATATGTTTATTTAGTTCGGCTTGTTACGATAGATTCGATTTGCGGCAAGATCGGGGTCCAACGGAGCGGCGAAGAATGTATATATATATCGATGGATTAACATTATTTCGGAAATGAAATTGCAGCCAAGTCAAAGACATTGAGCGGGCGTTGCAGCGACGGTCTGAGCGGTAGCCAAAACATTCGCAGAACAGCTTCTCTCGATACGATTTATCTCAAAGGACAATGGCCGCGCGATTCTTACTACATTCACACCAGTCTGTTTGTGGACAAATCTACTCAGGTAATACATATTGAATCATCCATAAATACATGTATATTGAAAAATAATTATCATCCAGTTGAATATTTTCACTATTTTATTATTATTATTAATTTATTTATTTCATGTGAACTTCAGACCGAAGAATGGTCGAGCGAGCCGCGAAAATTGATTCCGAGACATCCGCCGGAACAAAACGCTACGACAGACGAAAAGCTCAAGGACAAGTACATAAGACAGAGATTGCAACGTAACAAGGAGAGCACCAGTAGCAGAGAGAGAACGGCGGCGTTTGGTCTGATAATGCCCGGTGGTCCGCCACCGGCATTGCCCGGTGATCACACCGTACTATTGCCCAGTATTGCATCGCAAACATCAATGCGTAAGTATTTTTTCAACGCTTCATCGGTTTCATTGCCAAACAGTTTTTTTCTTTTTTTATCCCTCTATGTACGCTCAATCTCTCCCCGACCTACGATCTTTTTTTCGGAAACAAACGAGCAAATTTTGGGTTAAATATTTCTCGAACATTTGATTTTAATAAGATGGTAGTACAAACTAGTATTTCATCACTTATGTTTGTTGAATCATCGTGTGTTTGTTTCGTTCGCGTTTAAACAGACAACCAATTCAGTCTGAGTACAAAAGCGAGCCCGATGAACATACCGGTTAAACCTATGAGGCCTCCCATGAGATCCTCGATAGAAGGGCTCAATCAGGAAATCGAAGGTCTCGTGCTCAAATCCGCGTCGAATACAAACGATCCCGAACACTCGGCCGAGGACAAGGTACAATAAACCTCATCTTTCATGATTAACCGAATTTAATCGTAGAAACGTTGAAAAAAAAAAATTAATTCAGAAAAATGTTAAAATTTAATAAATACATTTTTTTTTTCGTTTAATTTTCAAGTACGCGAGATATCGCGAGCAAATGACACCGGAAGGTCACAGAGCGCCCCTGGCAGATCTCCTGAGAGCGACACGAAGCGTCAACACTCAAACTCCAGCCACGGATCTTCCCTCCAGTTCGTATTCTTCGGGTGAGTCTCGATCGACGAATAAAATATATTTTTCAACAAATAATAATAATAATAATAAACTGCTTCCAATGTCTTTAATCCTATTTCTGTTAAAAAAGAGAAAAAAAAAACAACCACCAATCTTTTGCAATCTCTTCTTGACTTTGTACATACAATTTCGAATTTATTCACAATCTCGTTTGAATCGATTTATCTTCCTCCCCCTCGCGGAAGCTTGAAACCGGGGGGGGGGGGGGGAAAAAAATTGCGACGAACGAATGAATAAATACGGAACGAGAAAAAATGATGAGTTTCCAAACGTTTACGCTAACTCGGGGATGGGGATGAATTAAATGAATAATAAGGATGGCTGTGTTGTGTACGAAACAGGACCTCCGTCTAGGAATTCCGAATCTCCGCTGATCCCAGGTGTTATGGATACCTCCCGTCCGCCTAGCGATCTCCCACAAGGTTGGCTCACAATCGCTTGCAAATTTCTTTTTTTTTTTTTTTTTTTTTTTTTTTCACCATTTCTTCTTCGTGTGTCGTTTTTATCAGGCTATTTCTATTTTTCCATCCATCGATCTGTCTGTCCGTCTGCATGTGCGTGTGTGTAACCGTGCAAGTGTGTGTCCGCAACTGCGTCCATCGGAATTTTTTTACAATTTTTCGTCGCCTACTCGAAAAACTCATTTATTCGCTACATTTTGCATAAATTTTGCTAATTTCCAAACTATCGATGCGATAAATCCGAAAAAAATCCCGAATGTAGCTTTTGATTGGTACGTTCGATAAAAATTTTAACGAACACTGTTGGAAAATAGTTTTTGCTACGGCTTACCCACCACGTGCTTGACCAGTTTTTTTTTTTTTAATCATGAATCCCACTCGTACTCGCACAATTAACAACTGTAGTAAGTAGTCGAGAGATCCTCCAAATCAAGTAACAATTGTGTTGTTATTTATTTATTTATCATCTGATATAGCGATGCATGATAACTTTCAATTATTCATTCGTTTGATTATTCGATCAATTGTTGCCCGTGTCGCTTTGAATTCCACAAAAATCTATTTGCACATTCATCGGTCACGTTCGTGAATTTACGTTGAAGAAAAAATTAAAAAAAAAAATAAAAAAAAACACATTATTGAGAAAATGAAATAAAATGAAAACTCGAAAATTGGACGATTCGAATATGAAAGGTGGGAGTCGTGGATCGACCCCGGAACAAGAGAGGGAAGGACGTCTCGGCACATCCCCCCATATCAACAGGTTCCTCGCCAGGGAACCTCCCGATGGTTGCGAGAAAGTCAATCTCAAGTTTGTCGAAGACGCCAGGTAATTTTTGTTATTATTTATTATTCATTTATTTTTATTCATACGATATCTACAAAAATGTTTACCCGTTATAAATTAATGCGACAATGGCTAATTCGTGTCGTTTTATTAATTAACATGGTATATATTTATATTTATGTGCATATATTTGTTTTGGCGGGGATCCAGGCGGCCGATGATAGACTTGAGCAAACTGGATTATTGTCCGAAGCCGTGCGTAGCATTCCAGTTGAAGCCGAGTCTGGGATCAGCGTTCCTGCCATTGCAACAGCCAGCAAGCCCGACGATGGTCGTAGCGTCGGCGAGTATTTCGCCGTCCTCGCACACGACCTCGGCCACCACACCACCACCAAATCCATAGTCCGATCCTCGGCTCAATTTTTTCATCCTCGTCGACGTCGTCGTCGTCGTCGTCGTCGTCGGATCTTCATAGCCGCCTTCGTCGTTGTCTTCGTCATTGCGTCGTTCTCACAACGTCACTCGTTTATTATTATTATTATTATTATTATTATTAATATTATTAATATTATTATTATTATTGTTATTATTAGTTACGCGTATAATTATTATTTTATCACCGAACAAAACAAACTTTGAGCTAAACCAAGTCGCTGACAAAAAAAAAAAATCTATCCACCATTTTCACATCATTCAATTTTTTTGCGGAAATATTTTTTTGTCCTTTTTGTATCAACGAACGATTATCTAATTTCACGAATTTATTGTTGATTGTGAAACCATGAAGGAAAAAAAAAACAAGAACAACAACATCAAGAAAAAAACAAATTGTCGACACAATTGTAAACGTTACCCGACAATTAATAACGAGATATAACGATTGGGGAATAATGACGAGAAAGAGAGAGAGAGTGAAAAGGAAAGAAAACGACTAGAAATTAACGAGTTGAATGAATATCCCAGTGCAAGCCTTCGTCGTCGTAGTTGTCGTCCTGTGGGTCACCGAGGATTCTCGAATAATCCAATCAATCGCGTGCGCATGTGTCTGTCTCTGTGTGGATGTATTCGTTTGTTTGTGTGTGTGTGCGTCTGTGAGCGCGAGTGGTGTTGATGCATTTTCCGAGAAAAAAAAGGGCAACAAGCAGCGTGTCCCCCCCGCAACAGCGGACGAGGACCAGCAAATAATAATTTTTAAAATGCAAAAAAAAAGAAATAAAATAATGAAATAGCCAACAAAACTCTGTTGGTACATTCGAAAGAGGGAGAGAGAGAGAGAGTAAAAAAAAAAACAAAAACAAACATAATGGAAATGATGAAGTATATAATACGAGGAACAATAATTTGTGATAACGAAAGAAGAAAAAGAAAGAGGGAATAAAAACAAACAAACAACGTTTAGGGGATATAAACATTGTGTTCTTGCAGGACAAAAAAAAAAGACTAATGAACGATGAAAAAAAAACAAACGAAAATGGTGTATTCTAAATTTAGTACTGAGATACGTGCTAAACACAGCTTTAGTTTTGTATACATGCGAGATGAAGTGGCGAGGGAGGGAACTAAAAATTAATGACAAAAGAAATGAAAAACTATTCAAGGGGCGGTAAAAAAAAAAATAAGTATTACATTTTTGGATGCAACGGGGTGACAAAAAAAATATTTAAACAACAAGTTAAAATCGAAAATTTATACAGATCGGTGACGAGAATTGAGTGTGGGGGAGGGGGGGGGGTATGTATGCCCAACCGGCAATGTACATAGTTCGAAGACCCAAACTATAATAATTTTTATTATTATTATTATTATATTTTTTTTCTTTCTTCCTCGTTAAGGACGACTTTTTTTTATTGAATTCTGTAACGAAAATTCTCATATAGGAACATTTATACATATAACACTCTCACACGTCGAGAGAAGCGAACAGATACTGTCGTGACACACACTCACACACACACACACACACACACGCACACCTCGTTTATTCAACGGTAACACGGTTGTGTATGTTTAATTTTTTATTACAATGATATTGGGATGGTGACAGCCAGCTTCGCTTCCGTCAACTCGTCTCTTCATTAACTTGACCACAAGTCAAGTTGATACAGAGGCAAGTTGACGGAAACGAAGCAGCTGTAACACCATCTCAATGATAGTTGTGACTTGTGATTTTTTTTTTTTTTTTTCGTGTCGAAGCGAGGGCCCCCGAATAGTGAGAATAAAAAAAAAAAAGAAACGACGAAAAAGAATTGAAAACAATTTTATTGAAAATTAAATAAATAATGATTTAAAAATAAATAAATAAAAAACAATAAGTGAATAATGATCCTAGCTATGTATTTCTACTAGCTAGTAGCATCGGAAAAACGGTAACACATATGTACCTGGCACACTGGTCTATGCTCTCTCTCTTTTTTTTTTTTTTTTTCAATATTCTATTTTTGAAAAAAATGAAAAAAATGAAAAAAAAAAAAAAAATATCATCGTTTTCACCGAAAGCTCAGGAGAAAAGATTCACCGAGCCGATGGAATCCTCAACGAACGAGACACAGAGAGTGGATAAACGCAATGAGTAATTGACAAAAATGGAAGAAAACAACAACATGAAAAAAAAAATAAAAAAATAATAATAATAATAAAACGATGAGAAAACATTATTTTTTATTTTTCTTTAACGTATTTTTTTGTTTGTTATTAATGCCTTAGAACGCGTGACGTAGTGTGCTACCATTGTATACACGAATGATGAGTTTGTTAGCCAACTATTAACAAAAATGAAAATAAATAATAATAATAATAATAATAATAATAATATTAATAATGAAGAAGAAGAAGAAAAAAATAATAATGATAAAATAAATAAAAAGAATAATGATCGTACACGATTATAATTTGTACACACCGAATTAAACGTAATGGAATATTGAGATCTGTACGTGCGAGAGAGTCTGAGGGGAAAAAAAAACCATTTTATCGTGAATAATGCGTGTGAGATGGTCGATGGAGGAATGAAGGGTTACATTATTGAAAGCGATAGAGTCTCTGGGTCTGGACAGTCTGACGTCGATTATTCACAATAATGTATTCAACCATCTGTTTTTTTTTTTTTAATTCAATATTATTATTATTATTATTATTATTATCACCATCATTATTATCTTAATTATGTTTCTCTTCATTTATTTCGGCAACTCGCGTTGATCGATCGTTGTTAACTCTTTCATCGTCAAAATTTTCTTCCACCGAGCTAGTGGAAACGTTGAATTTGAAAAATGAAAAATGAAAAAAAAAAAAATAAAAAAATTATCCGAAGTGGCGACAGACCGCCCGAATTATCGAACGAACGAATAAATGATTATTAAATTGATAGAAACAATTGCAAAATTACCTGTTATAATGTTTGGACAACTATCTCTCCAAAATTAATTAAGAAAATTGTAAAATGTTTTTTTATTTCGTTGATATTATTAAACGCGATTTTCACATCGTCTAGGTATTTTAATATTACTGTTTATAAGTGAAGAAAATAAAATGATGAAAAAGAAAAAAAAAAGAAAGAAAGAAAGAAAGAGAATTAATAACAAAAAATTAACGAACACGTGAAAAACGAAATCACACACGCTCACACACAAGACACATCTCTCACCGTTCTCGTGACCGGTGAAAGCTTCGTAATGAAAATTATATGGGAAAAAAAAAACAAAACCAACCCGTTAGGTATATGTATAACGAATATATGTATACCCGCATGTTCTCAACATATCTCTTAAACGAAAACTAAATGACGAAGAAGGAACAAAAAAAAGAAGAAGAAGAAGAAGAAGAAATGAACAATCTGAGCAGGTTTCAGAATGGCAAGAGTGAATTATGTCAATTATAATGCATTCTCATTTAAAGTGAAAAAAAAAACAAAATAAAACGAAAGAAGGAATAAAAACACACACAGACACACACACGAAGGTACGAAAGAACCCTTAGGACTGTCCAGACGCGCATACTTGTAAAACATTGTAAACTATAGTTGCGATTTTAAGAAACGACAAATGAAAAGAAAACATGAATAAAAAAAAAAATAAGCCACAAGAATGAGGAATAAAAAAAATATAATAACGAAGCGAGTTGCATCTTCGAGAAAGAAAGAAAAGAGAAGAAAAAAAAACGAGACGAACGGGGGAGGTGATGATACTTACCATCCGTGAGTACGATGATGAATAATGATTCGAGGAAATAATGACATTGTAATTTGTAGAGATGCTCGGGGCTACGTGAGAAAGTTGTGAATCTTGGAATAAGTGCGAATGACAGATGAGCGACAGTGAGAGAGAAAAAAATGATTAAACTTTCCGAGATGCGAGAAGGAGAAAAATAATAATAATAATAATAATAATAATAACAACAACAACAACAACAACACAATTTGTATGTCTGGATAAATGAAATATCCAAAACTGGAAGTTTTTTATACACCTGTGCTGAGTAAAAGGAAAAAAAAGAAGAAATAATAATAATAATAATGATAATACAATAAAAATGCAACTTTTTAATTAACGTCGTTTTCGTTGATTCGTGTTATTGGCACATAATGAAAATGGTGATACGACGATCGCGGAAAAAAGAAAAAAAAATCTACCATCGTAACTCTTTCTCTATGAGAAAGCAAGAAGAGGATTTCGAGGAATTGAAATGGGTCGATGAAAGAACGTTGTATTCACTTTTATTAGGATCATGAACGTACAAATGATCTTGTTCCGTTATCATATATACTATATTTTTACATCGCTTCACGCGATAAACCATTTTTTTTTTTTTCATTCATCATCTTCTAATATCATTAGAATGAAATATATCTTTATTTCTCACAAGTCCATGGGCCACTTATCTTCCGAATCGTGTTAACGATAAATTTGATAAATACAATTGCAATTCAACGACGATCGATCATACAGATCAGCTCGTGTTTCATACATTTAATGATTACAATCGAAAAACTTTCACAAACACGTTGGCACAATAATTGCAATTGTATTTATCCGAAAATTCGCGGGACGACAAATGGACCGACGAAGAAAAAAAAACTAAATCAACTCGCATTTCAATTGGACTTCGAAATTATCGCAAAACCAAATTTCCGGTTATCGATATCGGTCACGGCAATTGTTATTTTATAAATGTTGGAAAATTCGGAATGCAAGTGATTCTTTCGTTTGTTCCGAGTCTTGATCGAACAGTCGCCGAAAAAAAATCGTATCTCGCCAATCGATAACAATTTTTTTTACAGTAGTGGACAGGTTCCGAATCAAGTCGCAGCGGTATAAAAGGCCAGCTTTTAATAATTCATCATCGTCTCAATTAAATTTATCTGTCAATCACACAAAACTTTACTATTCATTCTTACAACGTGTGACAACCGAATACTATTTTTTGTTCGTTTTTTAAGTAGCACAAGTCAGACTCTGGAATGTGTGAGTGTGTGTGATCCCGTTTTTTTTTATTCCCACATTACAAAGTCTGTTATACGTTTTTTTTTCTTTTTTTTGTTGTTATCTTTTCGTTATTAACGAGAAAAATCTTTCCCATCGTCTCACAAACGATCGATAATAATACCATAAAACGGCAAATATCTTGTTTTACAATTTTTGTACAATTTACATGATAAATCGTCGCGCGGAAGATATTATTTTAAATCGCTATTTGCAATGGGTTTCAATATTTTGAATAGTTTTTTTGTTTTTTTTTTTTTTTGCTTTGCAATCAATCATCATCCGAATTATCTTGAACCGTTCGAGGATTATCTTATCTAAATTCAACGTTAATCATCTATTTGATTTCATGGAAATGCATGTGCAGCAGCAGCAAGCAACATTTTTTTTTTCCCAATCTTTTTTGTCTACTCGCAAAATTTTTTTTTTCCATATTCGTTAGTCAGATATTCTTTTCTCCAACTCGTTCTCGAGTGACAGCGTCGAAATGCAAATTTTCTATATTCTTAACCGTTATATATCCTCAATTAAATTTTTTTCTCATGTATTTCGTATATACATTAAATGAAAAGTTTTATTTTCTTCTCATCTATCGAAATAATAATGTAAATAACAATATACAGATACACACACACACATATATATGTATATATGTGTGTATATATATACAATTTACTATAGAAGAAAATTGTTTAATAGTTATAAACCCATGTATTGCGGCGAAGACGAGAACGTGCTTCGGGCTGTATTGTTCTTTCTGGAATCTTCGTTATTGGGCAGATCGCTGAAAGAACAGGAAGAAAAAAAACGAACATATTTTTCGTATAATATTTATCCAACGAATAATTAAACAAAAAAAAAAAAATAATGATAATTTCACGAATGCAGATATTCTCGGTCTTACCCGAAAAACGGCATGAGCGATATGAGAGTCTGTCTGTTGGGTCTGGAAGCGAATGCCGGCGAGCATTGAGCCAATCTACCGACGACCCGTCGCAGCCACTGCTGCAATTTTTGTCTCCTGTCCTCCACAAATTTGGCATCCTAGAAAAAAAAAAGTAATGAAACGAACGATAATTCATCGAACGAACAACCGAAAAACGATTTTCCTTTGAATCGACAATTTTTAAAGGAATAAAAAACAAAAAAAAGTATCATACTGAAATAGAATATTTTATGTATACTTTGTTTCCAAGTGTCTTCTTGGGCGGAAATTCGAAGGTAGTGACGATGGCATCGTGTTTCTTCAATTCACGATACAGAACGTGAAATTGAGCGTAACGACGATAAATGTTCCATTCGGTGTCCCTTATTCGTACGTGAATCTGTAAAATTTGTTGATTATTCAAGGTTAGAGAGTGGCCTGAATAATTGACATTCGAATAACCACGAAAATGCTTTGAACTATTGATTGTTTGTTTTTTTGTTTCTTTTGCATCGTTTGGTTGTCGTATTACCTGATAAACGTGATGAATGTCGGACGTCTGGCCAGTGAGAAAGGCCGAAGGGATCCAAATGTGTATGAGACAGGGTGGCTCGGTTGGCAAATCATCCTCGTTCAATGGTCCTCGTAAACATTCCAATTCCGCCTGAAGCAACTTTACCAATCGATCTCTGCGACGTAAAATATTGAAATAAATAAAGAGTCCTGTTTTATTGTTATTATAATATATTTTCATTGAATACGATTGATTCACCTGTTGGTCAATTGCATGGTCAGCCTCGCGTTAAATTCCATAAGTTCAGCGTGCATTTCCGCGACTTGAATCAATTTTTCCTGATACTGTTGTGCCTCGCCGTGATAATCCAACGACGACGGTGGATCGTCGTCGGAAACGTTCGTCGAATCCGAATCTCGTCGCAACATTTGCACGGCCGTCACGTATTTACGCAATTGTTGTCGCAACAATTCGTTCTCGCGATTCAACGTTTGCACCTGAAGCTCGTGACGTTCCAAATGATTCTGATGTTGTCGTTGAAAACGCGCGAGTTGCGATCTGCTGGTTATCGCCTCGTCGCGGGACTGTTCCAAAATTTCGCTCATCGCCGCGAGTCGGGTTCTCAGAGATTCGACGTTTAAATTTTCGGCCTCACCGTGGACCTCGAGACCGACGAGGGGCTCCGTTGCCTCCACAGCAGCCTCCGTCACATCCGTACCATCCTGATTTTTTCGTCGTAGAAACAACAACAAAAGTGGACTCGATTATCGGGGGAAAAAAAATAAAAACTGTGGGATCGGCGAGTTGAACGATGATAAAAACAACGATTTCTTATCAGACGGTTGACTCACGTCCATGTAGCTCGGCATCGTCACGAGCATGTCGTCGTCGAGTGTCTGATCGAGTGGGGAAACGGGCACGAGACCTCCCATGTTACCCGAATCCGTAACCGGAGTCAATACTTTGTCGTCTTCGACCGAATTGCTAACGTAAAAACAATTTTTTAAAATATTTTTTTTGTTCTTTACTTTTTAATATTCCAATATTATTCGTACATAATTAACGAGTTAAAAATGTTAACAACCTTCTTCCCCGGTCAACGGGTTCAGAATCCAACACGACATCGGCAGCAGCGTCTTTTTTCGTGTCATTGTTGGCGAGCGACGTCTCAGCGTCGTTACCAATGGAATCATTCGTACTCGTGAATATCCTTGGGGAATTCAGACAAGTCGGTGGTGCACTCGACGATATTGGAACTCCATCGATATTGTAACTAACGATCTCGTGTTCATCGTCATCGTCGTCTTCGTCACCGTTGTCGAACGATATTATGTTGGTTGGAACTTTTTTCTTCTTCCTCTTCTCACGATTTACAGACGAATTTCCTAAATTCATTCAATGTACAATGTTGTGAGTTGTTCGAAATTTATAATAAATCAATATAGTTTTGAGGCATCGTTTAATTATTGTTTTACCGGTTATAACGGTTGAGATTATCGGTTCCGATTGCGATACTCGACATTTTGCTATCTCGCTACTCGCACATTTGTCGTCCAAATCTTCGTTGTCTATCCTTATTGCAAACAGAATCGTACCCAGACCTAAAACGAATATGCCATTTATAATATTTATTATTTCAAATGAATCAATGAGAGATAATAAGATGACGATGGATTTTGTTGTAATTACCAGCAGCCACGTTCGGAAGCACCGAACTCATTTCCTGATCGCAAAGAAAGGCCCAGTCTTCGTAGTAGGGACCAAGAGCGTCGGCGTCTATGACCGCGTGTAGATGACGTTCGAGCGAACGTTCGTTCAATGCCGCTCGAAGCCAAGCTCGACCTCGACCAAGATCGGTTTGTACTTTTCTCAGAACGCCGAAACGATCCTGTTCGTGCCAAGTAAGTTGTTCGCGGATGCAAGGCCAGAAAGCGATGTCGGGCAAATTTCCAGTTCTAGACGCACCGCCGGAAACCAGATCCGAAACGTGTCTGGATGTTTGAAAAAATTAAAAATACGAAAAAATTGTTAATTTTAAAAATATCCGATGAATTGTGTTATTTGTGTCGGACATAGGTTTCTCGTTCTTATTTTCACCTTAGCGCCGAATTGATTTTTTCCATGCGATTGGGCCTTAAACCGTGGCGAAATATCGCTTCGAAGGCGTAACATAGTCTGGAAACGCATCGATCGGATTCCGTGGCTAATTCGGCTCGACCGCCGTATCTAACGTGACAAAGTTTAGCCGCGGCTAACAAATCGTCCTGCAATTTTTGTTTATCGACGATGTAATTTCTTTGTCGATCTGCGTCGCTTGTATTTTGCGTTCCCGGTACTATCGCCGACATCATGCGAAGCGCCTGCGAATGTAATCCAGGAATGAGGTCCAAGCCGAATAGTCGAGAGTCGCGACGGACGGATCAAATTTTTTCATGCGACCCGATCGGTTTCGATGTTACAACGACGCAATGAATAATCGCCATGAAATACCACTGGTAGGACCAACAATTGAGGCAAACATTTTTATTTGTCGAGTCGAGACGGAAGTGTGAAAAAAAATCATTCCGAATGACAATTCGTCGAGATTGGTAGAACCTTGGCGAGTGACTCGGTAAAAAAAAAATAAAATTGACTCGCGACGGGAAAACAAAGAGCCGAGAATTAGATAGACGGATAACGCACGGCAGTGACACACGTGGGTATCAAATTGCATTCTCACTGTTTGCGGTATCGCGCCGTGTTCGATATCCAGCTTTCTGGCGTGCCGACACGATTTTCAAGTTTTAAAAAAATTCACCAAATAACGTAGATCAAATGTATATGCAATTTCATTCGTCCCATTAGCTCAAACCACATCTATCGTATATATTATCTCATCGCAAAATTGTCACATAATGATAAAAAAAACAATCGCAGCATCTTTTCTGTTTTTGTTTTTGCAAATTTTTTTTTCAATTGTCAACAATGAAGATCGGAGCAACGCTTTTGACTCAATTTCACTTGACATTGAATTATCATCGGCAATTGGCTCACAGCGTTTTGTTTTCAATTTACAGTGGGAACAAAAAAAATGTCAAGCAAATTGTTTTTTTTTTTTTTTTAAATTCCATTGTTTGGCTCAATGCCCGAAAAGAATCAGCTGTTCGTGAATGAGAATGTGCTTTCTCAAACGACGATGACATCGTAAAATGAGGGGGAAAAAAAGTACTCGAAGGATACTTGCCATGAGTAATGAGAATGTTTGATATCGTATGATCGTTTGGAAAGTTCAACTTTCGGAGGATCAGCAGCTCGAGACTCGCGTCATAATTGCGAAACGACAATTTTCATTACGAGCACACGCGCGCGCGTCAAATCGCAACTTTCCCCGATAGTTTCCGATCTATATCGCAATCAGAAATTTCACAGTTTCGAAATTTCCTGCCAATTTTCCGTTGGCAAAAAAAAAAAAAATAATAAATAAACAACAATGGACAATTTGAGACTTTCGTTGTTGTCGTCGACTAATAATGATTTACGACGAGAACGCGAAAAATGAAAAAAAATAAAAAAATAACGAACGGTCCCGAAGGACGATACAACGATTTCGATGATTTCTCATTAACTGACAATCACTGACAATTAAAACGAGGGATAGTAGACTGAATCCCGTTGTTGCAAGGAAGAGACATCATTGTGACGTGTGACCAAGTGTGACAGACTGACTGACCACTGGCCTGCGGCTCGGCCTCGGCCGTGCTCGGCCGCATCGAGGAAGCTTGGTTCTTGGTATCGGATTTTATCCGCGAGGGGGCGGAGAAGGAAATATTTTGCGGACGCGCGCTTGACCTCGATCTCGGCAGATCTCGGAATGGTCGCGGACAGCCCTCTGGCACTCGGCTTCCAGACTATCCCGTTTTAAGTTACTTGGTTTTGGTTGGAACTGGCGTGAGGCGCTTGAGCGCGCCTGCGGCGATAGTTTTGGATTGTCCGGGATGGTCCAGGATTGTCGAACCATGTGCTTCGCTGTTGTACGTCGAAACTAATGTGTCCAACAGATTTTCATATTATTTTGCGAAACGCAAGTCGTTAATGATATTTGCTCAATCATCAGTGTAAGAGGTAACGCGTTTTAATGTGAAAAACTTGAATTTTAGTGAATTACGAATGTAGACTAAAGAATTTGGTTATCTTTGACGAAAGTTTTGAGGTTAACGACGTTGGAAGTAACCTCTCGGGCGCTTGTGTTTTTTTTTTTTTTTTCTTAAGTTTTGAAGAACCATGGGACGGAAGGCAAAATTTGACGAGACTGTGGTGCCCAGTGGGCCTGGAAGAAAATCCAAGAAGCAAAGCGACCCTACATTCCCCAAAGATTTGATCGGTATGAAAATGTTTTTCATCGAGTTTCGGCGGAGCGACGACGAATCGCCATCTTCGATGCGATACGCAATGTAATTCTCATTTTTCAGTGAAAGAAGCCACGACGTTGAGTCACAGGCAGAAGCAGCGAGCCAAAAAGAGACAATTGAAAAAAGCCGAAAAGAAAACTAAACAAGAGCCCAAAGCTAAAAAGGCTAAAGAGATAAAAAAAGAGGATACCGAATCCGAGGATGTAAGACCGCTGCTTATCTCGTTTTAATTATTTTTTTTTTCCCCGCGATAACTTAATTCAATGAATCGCAAAAATTTTTATTCAGGACGAAGAAGAATACAACTCGGACGAGGATTCCGACTCGGCGGAGAACGGAGTTACACAGCCGGGAGCCTTCGTGAGGCCCTTGCCGCAGACGGACAGCGACGACGGTTCGGACGGCGATAAGAGCGAGGACAGCGACGCCGACAGCGAAAACGAAGAAAAAAACAGTTCGGACGACAGCGATGACGACGAAAACGACGACGATGGTTTATTGCCGATCGAGAGGGCCAACAAGAGATTGAAAAAAAAACAGGAGAAGGAAAGGTATGCGATCGCGTTTGCGCGATCCAAGCGCCTATGAATTGTTTTGTTTTTTTTTTCTCCGGACACCAAAAAAAATCTGTTCGTAACGATTGCAGAAAACTGGAACAGGCAGAGATGAACGACATGGTGGATCAGCAGTGCGTATTTGTTTTTCCAACCGAAGAGGAACTGAACGATCCGGCGAGTCTGAAAGACGTTCAGCAACGCATACGCGACGTTATAATGGTTCTCAATGATTTCAAGAGGCTCCGCGAAGCCGACAGATCGCGCACCGAATACGTCGAACTGTTGCAAAACGATCTGTGCAATTATTACAGTTACAATGGTTTTCTGATGGAAAAATTGATGCAGATATTCGCGTTCAACGAATTGTTGGAGTTTCTCGAAGCCAGCGAGGTCCAGAGGCCAATGACGTTGCGAACGAACACTCTCAAGACTCGTAGACGAGATTTGGCACAAGTTGGAATTTTATATAATTTTTTTTTCGTTTTTCATTCGTTTTTTTCCAAATATAATTTAAAAAAAAAACGAATTCTTTTACAGGCGTTGATAAACCGAGGTGTCAATTTGGATCCGGTTGGCAAATGGACGAAAGTCGGATTGGTCGTTTACTCGTCCCAAGTGCCGATGGGGGCGACTCCCGAATATCTCGCCGGTCATTACATGCTTCAAGGTGCATCGAGTTTTTTGCCGGTAATGGCCCTCGAACCGCGTGAGAACGAGAGAATACTCGACATGTGCGCGGCACCCGGAGGCAAATCGTCCCACATTGCCGCGCTTATGAAAAACACCGGAGTTTTGTTTTCGAACGACATGAATCAGGACAGAATAAAAGCTGTTGTCGGTAATTTTCACAGACTCGGAATCGTTAATTCGGTCATATGCAGCTACGACGGCAGAAAAATTCCGGCCGTGAGTATAATTTTATAATGACGGATAGACTTGATCAATTACACAACAACTTATTGACGATAACGTTAAATTTTTCCATATCTTTCGTTATTTATTTTTTTTTTTTTTTTTTTTTTTTTTTCAATTTGTCGATCACAAAAGATAATCAAAGGTTTCGATCGTGTGCTACTGGACGCGCCTTGCACGGGAACCGGCGTCGTGGCCAAAGATCCGAGCGTAAAGACGAACAAGGACGAGACGGATCTACAACGTTGCTCGACTCTGCAACGTGAATTATTGCTCGCTGCCATAGACGCGACAAACGCGCGTTCGGATACCGGTGGAATAATCGTTTACTCGACTTGCTCGATATTGCCCGAGGAGAACGAATGGATCGTCGATTACGCGTTGAAAAAACGCAATGTCAAATTGTTGCCAACGGGTTTGGATTTCGGTGCCGAGGGTTTTACGAATTATCGTCATCACAGATTTCATCCGTCGTTGAAACTTACCAAACGTTTTTATCCCCACGTACACAACATGGATGGTTTTTACGTGGCGAAATTGAAAAAATTTTCAAACATCATACCGAAACGAGAAAAATCAATGGATAACGGTGACGATGAGATGGAGGAACATGACAATTCCGAATAAATTCTATCATTTTTTCATGTCCGGGCCAACGTTTATTTTTTTTATCTTTATTCTTTTTCCTATTATTCATTATAGTTGAATATAGTTTTATGTACAACATAACGGCCCTGCCGCTGCCTTTTTACACACCTCCGGCCAGACCAAACGGATCGTAACATACACATGTGTGTGTGTGTATGTATATATATTTTCTTCGTCCTTTTTACACGGGAATCGGGCTAGTCCTTTGGAATGGTTGGATAAACCTGAGTCTCAGCCTACCACTAGTGAAAAAATATGCTCTTCAGCTGCTTCTCGCACAGCCTCTTGACTTCGTCTGAAAAGAAATGAAAAAAAAAAAAAGAAAACCCCAATTGTAACGGAATCCGTCGTTATTGTACATATATTGTATACATATAAAAGAGATACGGAAATTCTCTAATTCGGCCATTTTGACACGAACCTTCGATGTCAATTATGTTGGCATTCTTTTGATGTATCACGACGAAGAATTCACGAAGATTCGACAGTTTTCCAACCACCCAATAATCGCTCATCGTTTTAATGACGATCTCGGCCGCTTCGTTGATTCTGAAAAGAAAAAAAAAATTAAATTGAATGACATAAAGAAAATATATAAATTTTTTTATATATATGATATATAGGACGTGACGATTTTTTACCTATCGGTGTCGTTGTTTATGTCCGTTATTATTTTCAAAACTTCGGGGGTCGTGAGAACGTTCGAGCAACGTCTGTTGTAAAGATGTATCGTGCTTTTGTAAGCCAGATTGAGTTTATTGAAGTAAAGATATTTCGGACTCGATTCGCCAACGTCCGTGACGTGTTTGGAACATTGCTCGGCCACGGAGCTCACGAGAGTCGTCAGCTGAGGACCGAGAAAATTGTCGAGACTCTTGAAAAAATCTATGAGAAGATTCGTTTTGTCTGTGAATGGTTAGAAAAAAAAAAAAAAAAAAAGAAATCCCCATTTTGATTAAAAAATTCAATGAATAAATTGTGAAAGAATTTAGATTGTACGTCGACTTACCATCGACGAAAAGACATATCGTCGCGCTCAGAGCGCTGTAAACGACCAAATAGTGCGATATTGGATTGTTCGGATAATTGATGAAGACTTTCGGGGATTTGGTAATTCCGATGGATTCGTTTATGCTCGAAGTTCCGGTTACAAATTTTCCATAATGCGAGGTGGTGAACGGCGACGATGAATTACGTGGCATCGAACCACCGTGAAGCTCTTTTTCCAAATGTGCCGGCAACAGTGTACCGATTAGATAATTATAAACGACTTGCATGTCGTCCGGTTCCAAACCGCTCCAAACCAACTGATCGTTGTAAAGAAATGCGGTGTATTTGACTTGCGAAAATGTCGATTCCACGAGATTCATGAAACACTGAACTCGAAGAAATGTTACTTTGTCCAGGGGAAGAAATTGAAGACCTTGAAAAATGTCGAGAATGTCACCGCTGTTGAGCTTTAACGATAACAAATACTGAAACAACGCGAATTTATGAAATATTAACGTTTTATAATATTTCTTCGCTGGCTTTCTTTATTAAATTTGAAAAAAAAAAAAATCAACTCTTTTTAGTTGATCAACTAAATAGAAAATTTGAAAAAAAAATTTGTGGTCGAACCTCGGAATAAAAGTAATCGAGCTTGTGTCTGAGAAGAGTGACGGAGCCGCAACTCGGGTCGTCAAGAATAGTTTGGAACGATCCCATGAACAATCTGAACCTCATGTAAGCCTGTTTGAGAATGGCTTGACAAACGCCGCTCGATACTTCGTCGTTCTGATACTCCATGTACTCGTTGCCGTCTTTGACTTTCCACAGATAAGGCACTCCCACTATCTGCGATGAAACAAACAAAAAAAAAAAAAAAACGAATATGTCACGGTAATTGAGCGAGATATTTGAGCTTTCCAACGTTTACAAATTTTTGTTTTCGTCCAATTACCATGACCATCCAAAAATCTGGCTCAGGTTCGTAGTATATCTGTCGGGTTTTGTGAGTGTGACAATAGTCGCAACTCTGACCGGGATTGAAAGATCTGTTGTCGAAAGAACGATAGTAATATATGAAATTTTTTTTTTTGCAGTTTACAAATTTATCGATGATTCAATGATTTATGTAAAATTTCGTTTTGTAAATACTCGGTAAACTTGATTATGGCCTCGCTCAGACCGACGTTTCTTATTTTAGTATCGATGTCCGTTTTCTCCGGATAATAATAAAGTATTTTTTTGTGCTCCTGCGATAAGAAAAAATTGAATTATCATATACGATCGATCGAACGGGGTTTGATAATTTATTTATTTGTATATAAACAACAATAACGACATACGTCACCCTCTCTTTTCGCATAAGTTCCATTGAAAATATAAAAATGTTCGAGTGTTATCTCGGGTTTGGACGTCATTTCTTCTCGGATTGTATTGTTTCGTTAATTGTTCGAATGTTTCAACCAAGTTGAACGGTTAAAATCGTGAAATACGAAAATGAATTTTCACAACAGCAATGCAATTTGGGCTATCGCATAATTTTACAAATTTCATAAAGAATTTATTTCGGACGACGTTTGACAGCTAACCTATTTGGCAATTGCGATTGCTCGACAACTGGCTTGACTCACATTGTACCGGAACTACCTTGGGCGACGCATTTGTATTTTTTCGTACTACTACGTTGGTCAGTCTGCGTTGGTAAATACATCTTAAACAATAAATTAATAACACAACAACATTCGTGATTCATTTGTTCATTCATGATTCGTTTATTAAGACATTTATTTTTTTTTCAATATCGATGATAATAAATTAATAGCCAGCTATATGTTACAATCACGATTACCAAAAAATTCATGATTATTTATTTTTTTTTTTATCTTGGTAATATCGTCAGCTATGATTGTATTCGTGTGTCATTGTAATTTCATTTTAGTCACAGTCGACGATGTCTCATTTAAATTTCGCAGAGGCTCGTTGTTGTCAAGTTTGCAGGAACGATGTGATTTTTTTTAATTTATTATTATTATTATTATTTAAATATAAATAATCGACCGAGTACCTGCAAGATCTTTAGAATACGTATCCAATAATTGTAACAAAACATTTATATACAGCAAAAAAGAAAAAACAAAACAATCGTACCAAAAAAAAAATGATGAATGCGCATAAATATGTTTTTCATTCCAATAGGAAGAAAAAAATTTTGCAGAGTCGCCTCGTCGTTGGATTTTCTGTGGAACGCAAAAAAAAAAAAAAAAAAAAAAAATGCGGACTAGACACACTTGATGGGTAAACGAAAAGGTTAATGGAACGGCTAATCACCCGAGAGTTCGACGTATATAATTCACACAGCACAACCCTTCGATAAGAAAATAATGTGCGTTTGTTTCGCGTTTGTTTCACCGAAAGTTTTATTATTATTATCATTTCTACGAAAGTTTTACTTGAATTTGAATACGCTTTTTTTACGAGCGTCACCGGGAAGATGTCGAGCACCGAGAAGCAAACGAGCCTTGTCCTCCTCCTGGGGCGTAGATTCTTCCTGCGGTCCCCGGGGTTTTATTTGCAATTTTTGTTTTATCGCTTGGCTAAGTATGACGCGTCGGGAGTCGCTCTTCATGGCCAGAAGCAGATCGAGCCAAGTCCAAGTGACATTGTGATATTCCAGGGTGGGTATAACCAGTGCAAAATCACGCACGTCTTCCAGATTCTTCTCTTTGTTGCCCTGGAAATCGCGTTAAACGTTTATTTCTCAATGTGCAACATCTCTAGTCACGAATTTAATTTAGAAAAAAAAAAAAAAAATACGAAAAATAAATAATCGGAAAAACTAAAGCTAATGATTGATGAACCTTGTAAGACACTCGAACAGGAACTTCCGGTATTTTAATGTAAATAAATAATTTATTCTTGTCAGCGCGTTCCTTCATCTTCTCGACGTCGTCGCGTCTCTCCATGCGAACGTAGAACGACGAGTCACGTTGGGGGGCGCGTGGTTCCTCGATCGGTGTTTCCTCGATACCGTCCGGATCTCTCTCCGGGAAACAGAACTTTAGCATCGTGTTGAAAAATTTTTTCGTCAAACCTAACCGCGACATCGGATAAAAATTATTTTTTATATATATATTGCAATAAAATAGGTCAATTTTTTTTTTAAAAATTGGCACAATGAAATTGAAAAAAAAAAAAAATTACCAATCGTAAGTGGAACAACGTTTATCTCAAAATGTTCCTTAACGGATATTCCAGCGACCGGAGCTTTTTCACGACAAAAAACTCTGAGTGCACGTTGACGATCGACGGGCATGTTGCTCTGCAATTCCGTGGGTGTCAGAACTTCCGTGTAAATTTGATTGGGCAATAAATTTGTCATTCTCACGTAACCGAGTTCCAAAAGATGTTCCACGGAATCGTCGGTTTTGCTTGTTTTCGTGTAAAGAAAATTCGTGAGTATCAAATCGGCAATACCGAGTTGTCCATCGGCATCCGTCAAACGCCACTGTGCGTGTTTGAAACAAATTTCCGCGGCTCTTGCGACGGCCGCGGGTTTGTCCTTGAGGGTGGACGCGGCTATAGCCGGTGCTGTGGTTTCCTTGTAACAGCTAAGCATAACGTCGAGTTCCTCGGCTCGTGCTCCCAATTGTTCCTTGCATTCGAAAACCCGTGCTTCGAGTTTGTCCATCTCGACGAGCAATTCATTGGCCGTTTCGTCGGCCAAAGCTTTTTGCAACAAATAAGTTTCACGCTCGAGACTTCGCAATTTCGATACCAAACAACGTACCGTATTTTGCAATTGTTGAATCGGACGTTTTTGATCCTCGACCGAATGCAATTGCAATTGAAAACGCATTTTTTGCAATCTCTCGAGGGCCTCTTTGCGTCTGGGTTCAACGTGCAACACGAGATTGTTAACTACGTCTAGCAACATCGCGTATTGCAGTGAATTCGTGCATACGTCGAGATCGTGATGCATGAGGGTGAAAGCGTCGGCGGCTGACAAATCCTTTCTCTCCCACGGCGATGCTTCCTCGCTCGGCAATGGCGGCACTTTGTCCAACGATCCGGAATCCAAAGATTGTCCGTAACCGACGTAAAAAAATTCGCACTTGCAACGCGATACTATGCGTTGCAATTGATGCTGCAAACCTCCGCCACCGCCTACCGTTTGACTGACAACCCCACCTACGCTCTGACCGGAACCCACGAGGGCCGGCACGTCCGGAAGCCCGGCTATTACCGTGGAATCTTTTTCCTGAATCATCACAATGCCCCCCACATTTTGTATTATTGAAATTATTGAAAATTATATTGGAAAAATCGTAAACTCGTGAATATTATCGTGTAATTTTCCGTTACTTGAATATTGTCGAGAGTGAGCCACATTATGTTGTCGTCTATGTTGTCGTCTATGTTGGCGCTCACGGTAGCGTAATACTGCATACACTCGAGCGAACCCACCCATGTGGTTTTGGAAACGAGGGTACGCTCGCGCCACACGGGTCTGTGAACCCGCTGAAGTATCTCGGCTTTCGCCGCCGACAGAATAACGTATCCTCGAGTTTCTATGCCTTTAAGAAGCACCTGACTGTTCACCAGAGCGACTGGGTAGCACGAAGAAAAAGTAAATTCATTGAAAATTATAACATTAATGAGAAAGAAAACCGTTTTCTTTTCCGATCATACTCACTCAACCAATTTTTGTGAAGCACATCATCCTGATGACAAGCAGCGAGTCCTCGCAACTGTTGTCCCCTCGTTTGTACCGACAAATCGTCGCTGAAAGCCACGGGTTTGTTTGCCGCTTCGGCGATCAATCTCTGAAGCATGGCCGCGGCTTCGTTCCGATGACCGGCCGTTTTTGCCGCGGTCGACGGTGTCGTCGATTGGGTTGCCGCGCTAGTTCCGCTGTTCGGCGTTGTGGTTTCCACGTTTCTCGCCCGACTCTTCTGCGACGCTACGTTGCCCCCGTTATCCCGATGAAAACCCTTCAGAGCCGCGGTCGACAAATTTTTCTTCAACTGTTGCGTCTTTATGAATGAATCGAACAACGCGAAAGCAACGTCGCGATTTGTATTCGTCCAAGCGCCTTTGAGATCGTGAACAACGAGACGATGAGTCGGTGTGTCATTGGTCACACCGATTACCAAAGCCTCGCGTCCGTAACTCACTCGTGCGACGCTCAGACAATAACATTTTTCCACGGGTTGTCTGAGCGAAGCGCTTTCCTTGCCCTCGTGCAAAGCGCTTTTCAACCAAATTTCCGCATCGCTCAATTCGCAATTCATGTAAACGACCGACCATTCGGCACGCGGACGATGTATCAAACCATCGGCGATCGGATGCAAACTCAAATTGTGTTCCGAACTGCAAGCCACTCGTCCACCTGTCACCTCGAAACCCCGTTGCATCGCGAATGACATCCAATAACTCACGTGAAAACGATGAAAAGCCAATGTTAGACGTACTTTCCGATAATGACGGCTCAATTGTTTCTTACGGGGTCTGACGTTTTTGAAAAGTCGTCCTTTTCGCGTGGGTCTCGTTGCACCCGATAAGATGAATTTCAAATTTTCGAACCATCTCAACGTGCTACCGTACAGCACGGCCGTCGGTGCGCTCGTCACATTCGGCGAACCCGTTTCCATGGGTTTAGTTTCCAAAGCCAAACTAACGTTCAAATTTTGCGAACGAAAAGCCCGAAACGAATCGTGTTCCTGATTGCTCGAATATTCGGGCAAACGATCGGGCGCGCAAGGTATAGCAGCATGATGATCGCGCGGATCGCCCAAACATCCCCAAACCAATTTGATCGACAAACGCACGTTCGGCAGATGCAAAAGACGACAATCGTCGTATTTGCTCGCGGTACGCACGTAAACATCGAGATCGCCTTTTATTATTATACGACCTACGGTCCAATCGAGTTCGAGACTCGACCAAGTGAGTTCCATCTCTTCGGTCGTGTTGTAAGGATCCAACGATGCGTGCAACAATACCGTCAATTGTTTAACGCACAGTGTCAAACGTCCGTGAAGTGCCAAACGCATTTTGTCCCAAAACGGCAATGGCGGACTGGGATCACGCGACGGATGTATAATCTTTTCGAAACTCATGTTGCATTGGGCTATAACGGGTTCCCAACAGGGACCGAATGCGTAACGAAATTTATCTATGTCCCAATTCAAATCGTGATAATATTTCAACGATGTCATTCCACGTTCGACGACTATGTCGTTCCACGGTTTGCCGACTTCGATGCGTACGGTACGACGGGCGCGGGACGGAGCAAGAGCCTCGGCACCGGCCAAACGTCCCCAAACGCTCAGACCCTCGACCAGCAACAATGGTTGTGGAAAATCGCGCAATTGAAGTTTCCACTCGGCGCATTTGACGGAAATACCGCGTACCCACAGTGTATTGAATTCCAGACCGTCCTCGGGCCACGGTGTCTCGCTGTCCATCTCCGCCAGGGCCTTCGTGGCTCTCGCGGTTCCGTGAATCGTCGGATCGGCCAGTGCCAAAATTTCCAAATCCCGCATGGTCCAAGCGAACAAACGAGTGCGCGCGGGTCCCGCGCGTTGCATCTGTTTCCAACGTTGCACGTAAATTTCCGCATTTTTTTTGTTCAAACTCGCGTAAAGCTCCTCGACCTTGCCCTGCGGCAATAACAAATGGGTGCGATAGAGACCTTGAACTTTTGCGTCCAACATTGCTTGACGTTTGAGCGATTCTTTGTACTCGTCCTCGAGTAACTCGTAATTGTCACGAAGACGAACCTCGAACGGATCGTCGCTCACTTCGAACACCCATTCTTTTATCTATTTGTTTTTTTTTTCGAATGGTCATTAAATTTTTGGTAAGTCAAACGTTAACGAGGAAAAAAAAGAAAAAAAAGAATCGACGATTGTGACACTCACCTTGATGACGAGATCATTGGGCAGAGGTTTGTCTTTGACGAGTTGTGATCCGTGAATCTCTTTGAGCCATTTTCTAATGCTGAACAATTCGTTCTGTATGGCTTCCGTGAATTTGTGTTCGAATGGAAAACAAGCTTTTGCGGATTCTATGTTGCACGACCAAGTTTCGTTCCAATCGAGTTTGAAACCTTCGTTGTTGCGTCTCTCGATTCTCACTTCCGCGCTGTCGTGCAAACGCACCAATTCGAAACCCTCGATCATTATTATATCGGCCATGTCCAAAACTACACGAACGAAATCCAGGGTCCATTCGCCGTTTTGACGTCGCAATTTTTCGGACGACAATTCGAGATAATGACGGGGCGATATGTCGATCGTAAATGATATTCCACCGGTTGCCAATACGTCGATCGAACGCGACGATTTCGTTGTTGTCGTTGTTGTTGTTGTCGTCGTCGTCGTCGCGTCGACATTTGAGTTTGCGGTTTTATCAAAATTATCACGAAAATTCGCGGATTCGCGCCACAGATGCAATATACGAAGATGAAGATTCGGTGACCATGAAAAATTTGTACCCTCCAGACTCACGTTGATCGAGTCGGTCGTGGATGCGGCTTTGCATTTTCTCATAGCGAGAAACGGATGTTTCAACGATTTTGCGTTTTCGCAAGCCACAGGCTCGTTTTTTTGCAGAGTTATCGCACAAACGCCTTCGGCAACGCCGACGAAACGCTTCGGGCTTTGCTCGAGAGCCGCCGCGTCCAGTCTCAGCATTATTGCAACTAAAACGTGAAGAAAATTCAGTTACGCGGCATACAATGTGACCCATATAAATGTGAAAATTTTTTTTTCGTCTTCATTATCGAATGAAAAAATTATTTGTAATTATTTGGATTACTCACGTTCGTTTTCAGCGATGAAAAATAAATTGCAATTGGAAACTTTTACGTTGAGTTGCAACGTATCGGTTTTTACATCGGTTTGTGATTTTTTAACAATGGGCACGAGCTTGTGCTCGTTCCAGTATCTAAAATCGAAGATATTATGAATAACAATAATAATAATCATAATAATGCGAATAACGTAAAAAAGGAGACGTGTTGAAGTGAAAATGCATTACGTGAATCCTTGCTGAAGAAACCTCGCTAGTTCGAGACTCCATTCGGTTCTCAATGTGTCGAGAACGATGCCGACGGCGTTTGGAAGCGTGGTGGCCACCAGAACGCCAATCGACAGAGGATTTCCCCACTGATGAGACGATTCCGGAATGCAAGATTCCGTGGAATTCATAGCGCACCTCAGTGAACCAATCATCAATTTTGTATTCCACTGATGATCTTCCAAATTTCCTGTGGAATCGAATTTAAAGAAGAAAAATTATTGTCGCACGTTAAATGTAACAATTGTCAAATGAATTTTTACAATGACCAAATGTACGGAGGAATAAACAATGTTTACCAGCCGATCTGTCGATCGACAGACTGACGTGAGCAACGTTGCACGAAGCTTCCGGTACGTCCGGAAGTCTTACGATCAACGAAGCATCGTGCAATTCCGTAACAGCTTGAATAACAAAACCGGGAAATTTGGCGGTCGATGGCATGTGAACGTCCGGCGTTGGAATGTCTTGAGCGGCGTTCGAAATAATCGATTCCCAATCTCTCGGATCGTAGGTCATGTAAAGATTGTTCAGTTGACTGTCCATACGAACGACATTGTCTTTCATCTGTTGTAATATAGATGGATTTTTTTTTTTTATCGTCACTATAGTTTTTGTCTTCATTTAAAAAAAAATTCTTCGACGAATAAACGGTTTGGAAAAAAAAAAATGGTACGTACTTCCATTTCGATGGAAAGCAATCGCAGAGATAATACGGGATGCTTTCCGCGTACGGACAGTCCTTCCAAATTTACGGTGAGATGAACGTGGGGACCATCCGGCTCGAAAGTCGCTTCCACCTCGAGGCCCCTCATGGTTCCTTCGAGTCCGACGATAGTTCCCTCCTCCCGTCCGGCTATCACCGACGAACTTCCCATCTTCAGCGTCAGACTCTACGAATATATTTTATTTCATTTTTTTTTTTTTTTTTTCGCTTATCTTTGCGGTAAAAAAATTTCGATTTTCAATCGGGGTTGGCATTGGAAAGCATTGCGGATATGCGGATGGAGTTAAAAATTGGGAATTTTTGTTTTTGTTCGTTTGTTATTGAAAATAATACAATGGCGAGTAATGTTATTGGGAATTTCGGTGGGGGAGTTTGAATCGGGGGCGTATTTGGGCACGTACCTTTGGCAAAATCGGTGCTAACCTGGCCAATAGATCGCTGGCCTCGTGGCCCGGCGTCGTTGAATTATCGTGAAGCATCGACGTACGGGGTCTCAATGATTTTCTGTCCCTGAGGAACCGAAGGAGACCCGCTCCCCCAGAACCTTCTGTCTGTGTTACTCCGACACACAATTTCTATAAATCAGATCCCGGGGCTTGATTCCATCGGCTAGATTCCGTTTCGAGGGACAGAAGATCAGGTTCGCCCGTTTTTTTTTTTTTTTTTTTTTTCCCTTTTCTTTTCCGATCGTTCGAGCAATAGTGTACGTACGGCTATCTCATTCGAAGCACATGACGAAAAATTCTCGTGTCGAGAGACAAAGAAATGATAGAGACGGAAAAAAAAAAAAAACGAAAAAAAATCGGGTCAACGAAAATAGGCGTAGAATTATGGAAAAAAAATAAATAAATGAGAAATGCGTATTGATTCGAACGAAATTGTGAGACGCACCTCGACCGCGAGCTCGCCCTGGGCCTTCAGGGTCGCCTCGACGGTTCCCGCGAAGCTCAACTGCGAGAGGCAAGCGTCCGACGCGTGACGCAGCAACTTCATGGAACCTCCGGCCACGGCGGCCGATGCGAGTAGCGTACGCGCTCCGTGAACGACGCTGCCGTCCAGACTGAGACTCTCGGCGCTTCCGTTGGCCAGCCAACCGTTTCCCAAAGCCAGCAGGCTCAAATTTTCCACGTGTACGGCCATGAACTGAGCGAAACGTGCGATTATCATTGTCTCACGTTTATTCGAAGCAATTTTTCGTCATTAGCCACCCCAACGTAATTTCGTAATTTACCTGAACGAAAGTGATAATCATGGGTGGAATTTTTCTAGTCCTGAAGTCGAAAGGTTTGTCCGAGTGTTTGGGTTCGCAGCGAGGACCGACCGGTACGTCTTTGTTTATTCTCACGTCGTGCATCACTACCTCCAACAATTTGGCTACTTCGCTGCTGAACAGACTGCTTCGAAGCGTGATCTTTTCCACTTGCTGTATGAAAATCGTAAAATCGTCCAATTATCGAACCCATCTGGGAGAAACATTTTTTTTTTTTTCGTCGACGATACTCACGACGGTGAATCCATTTTTGGAGACTACGACGTCGCGCAATATGAAGTAAGGAAACGATATGTGACCTATGCGTAAATGGATCTTGTAGCGCCTCTTGACCAGCCACGACATGGCCCTCGGCAGGACCCTTCGAACATAACGACAATGTGAAATTGAGAGGAAAAAAAAAGAAATACGCTCGATCGTTCGAAAGCAAATTTACCATGTGAAGCAGCAGTAAACGACGAGGCCGATGAGAGAAATGGCCAGTAAAGGCGTCATGTTGATTCAAAAATTAATCGAAATGTCTGCAAAACATCCAAACCGCTTACTCTTAATTTTATTTTTTTTTTTTTCAATTTTTTCACATTTCTAACCTATAAACCGCGTTTGTAACAGTTCACCGTAATTCGATTGAACATAATCGATGTAACGTGCGGCATCAATAACGAATATTCGTTTTATCGAAATTAGCGTTATCGTCGGATAAAGGTTTCATTCCTTTATCTTCATTATTTATTTGTAAAAAAACGTATATAAACAATAATGGCAATATCATGACGAAAAAAGAAAAAAAAAAAATTGTGGAATTCAGCCCACCCAGACTTGTGCGGCAGCTTCATCTGGCGGTCATGTGGGAAAATCACTCGCGAAATCTGCAACTCGGTCGATAATACAAACAAAATAACACGTCGGTTTGGTCTCCTGATGGATTGTGGGTGCTTACTCAAATTTCAAGGTCACTCGACTCTCGACTTCACAAAGAGACTCTCTTTGTCTCTCTTTGTGAAGAACCAATCAGTTTCACGACTTCAACTTGTAACAATGAAACGTATAACAAATGACAATTTTAAGACATTATATCCTAATATTGAAGAATCCTTGAGAAATGCATCGTTCATAGCGATTGATGCTGAATTCAGCGGTTTATCAAGTGCATCTGGTGATCGCACACGTCTGAGGTAAAATCATGCATTCGCGCGCACGCACACTTCGTATTTATTCATTTTCAATTTTTTCGTAATATAACATGGTAAATAAAACTCATGAAATTAATTTGAACCGTCGATACACAGTTTGTTCGACTCTCCAGCGGACCGATATGCCAAACTAAAGGAAGACATAACACCGTTCGTCGCCATACAATTTGGATTGACTGCATTTACGCACGCGAAACACGACAACGAATATACCGCCGATTGCTACCATTTTTATTTACTTCCCAGAGCTTTTCCATCGGAAAACAGAGTTTTCTTGTGTCAAGCTGAGGCCATTGAATTTCTAACGTCCAACCATTTTGACTTCAATAAGGTACCATCGACGCCCGACGGTCGCCGACTTAGTCTCGGGCGTATAAAAATTATCGAACGATAATGATCGAGCCAAACAATTGACCATCTTGACTCTTGGGCTAGCTCGTACGCGATGGAATTTCTTATTTGACCGAGGCCGAAGAAATCAAACTCGGTCGAAGCGTCCGAGATTCCGATGAACTTTGGTGCGCCGCCGAGTTCGATAATTACGAAAGCCAAAATGAGATTGACGAAGTATTCAATCGAGTACAAAAATGGCTGAGAGATAGTTCAAATCCGGACGATGCATTGGAAATAACAACGTCCAACTTTCCGGTGCAGTGTCTCTTGCAAAAAGAATTGCGTCGAGCTTTCGAACAAATATGGACAGAGTCATTGGGAATGAGGGCGGTATGAGAATTTCAATCCTATTTCGCGGTGTACTTGATTTTGTTGGATCGTCCCAGATTGTGAATTCAATTCGATATCTATACGCTCACAGTTTGCGGCGGTAAAAGTAACGACCGACGAGCGGAAAAATTTGGAGAAGGCGGAAAGTAAACGCGGTCTAGACGACGATCTGATAGATTATTACACGGGTTTTTCCAAAGTCATTAAATTGATGGAAAAACTGAAGAAACCTCTCGTAGGGCACAATCTTCTTCTCGACTTGATGTTCATTTACAAACAGTTTTTCTGGCCTCTACCGAGTAAGCGACGAATAATTTTCATACTTGGTTAATTAAGAAAAAAAAAAAAAAAAAAAATGTCATCGTTTGTAATAATTTTTTTTTTTTTTCGTCCAATTAACGTTTTTTTTTTTTTTTTTTTTTCAGAGAGATACGAGACTTTCAAAAGAAACATAAATGAAATTTTTCCCATTGTATACGACACGAAACATCTCAGTTATGAGTTGAAAAATGTTTTATCGAGGAGTAAGTTGAAATGCATATTCGTGCACGGCGGATAAATGATTCATTCGTTCGTCTTTATGGCCCAATGAATTTTTACAGAAACTTGGAAATCGAACGGTCTTGCCGATTTGTACGGATATTTCAGCGACGATGCGGGCAGACACTTGGCCTTGAATTCCCCAAAAATTCCATCACCGGGCACGATCGTTGGTTCTGGTAATCGTCACTGTCACAAATAATTATACGCGAAGGAGTGTCCCATCTCGCAGTACCGACCCTCGATCCGTAACGTTCATTTTTTTTGTCGCACACGTTTACTCCGTAATCTGGGTCGATTGTTTTCCGGCTCCTTCAAAAATTACTTCAAAGTGATCTGAAAAAATGCAAAAGAATTCATAAAATCTCATAAACTATATCCTAGCATAAGAAGCGATCTTTACGGATTGACGGTTTAATCAACGTTTTATAACGAATAATTACATCGTCTCACAGAAAACCAAAGGTTCCACGACGCTGGTTGGGATTCGTACTGCACGGGTTATTGTTTCATACGCATGGCGCATATATATACCGCGAAACGACTGAGCAAGTTGGTATTTCAGTGTGAAACGTCGCAACCCCGTTTTAGCTATTTTTTTATTTTTTTTTAAATTATTTTTTCATTCGATTCCGTTTAACGTTAACCACCACATGCTGTTATAGCCAGGCCGATATGAGGGTTTTCACCAATGCGGAGATCATGCACGGCGTGAGAGAACAACAGGTCAATCGAATTAATTTGATCAGAGCAAATATTTCGCACTTGGTGAGTTTTTTTTTTTTTTTTTTTTTTTATTTGGTCGTACTCTTGAACTGCAAAATCCGATTTTGTTGTATCAATTCTCGAATTTATTGATACGGATCGATATTATTTTCTAAATTCGATTCGATGGTTATCGTCGAAAATAAATTCGATCAATGAGATCAGCGATTGGACAATTTGGATCCGCGATCAACGAGACCCCGCTGGTTACGCGTACGAACCAACGCCGATAACATCAGTACTCTTCAAGTAAATTGGATTATTATTTTAATCGTTAATCGCGTGATTTTCGTCACTTGTCAACAAAATTATTATTTTTATTTATCATCATTGTTTGCAGATTGCTCAAACGTTTTCACGATTCGGACAAATCGATGTTCGAAAACATTCGATAAAGTGTTTTTTGATAGCCGTCGCCAATCACGGAACGTGAGCTTTCTTTTTTTTTTTTTTTTTCTTTTTTCAATCAACCTGTAATTGAGATCAGAGTAGGCAAAAGTATCGAACCATAGATTTTTTTTTTCTCATCGAAATTTTTTTTCTCTCATTATTTTTAGAGCACAAGACATACTCAAACATTATGAGAAAAGTTGCGATTTCGTAGTTACGCCATACGAGTCATTCGGACACGTGCTGAAACGGATCAACGTCCTCATCTGGTACGTCGAAATAAAAATATACGATCCGACACATCGGCTTTTCATACAAATCGTTTCGCGACGATCGATCATCGAAAGTTACACATTTTTATTTTTTTTATTTTTTGTCGAGGGCTGGAAGCGCGGTTCTTTCGGGTGCCGGGGTCGCGGCATGGTTACTTTATCGTTGCAACATACCATCCAAGCCTCTGGGATAACAGCTTCGAACGTCGTTCGTTCCTATTATATTTTCGTACGAATTAATACATTATATATATTCTATCGGGTATGATCTTTTTTTCTTTTTTCGGGTAGAGATCGGAATTCAGAACGATAAAAAAAAAAAAAATTCACAACGCTCGTTCTGAATTGTGAATTTCGACCCCGACCCTGTTTTCATCACGTTTACCGTTCAAATTTTCATTCCAACAATCGACTCTGAAATTAATTTCCCAATGTTTTTCGATGCTCGTTTATAATTTTGCGACGCCGCATAATTGTCATTATTGTCGAACGATCGATGTACAATCGTTCGAGGTTTATATTTGTGCCAGACACGTCAATGCCAACGAGCAGTCGGAGACGGACAAGCCGATGACGGACAGACACTCTGGTTGCGGGACCCTCGAGGATTCTTTTTACAATTTTTTTTTTTTCGATGAGGTTGTAGATCGGTCAGTTGGCCGAACGATTGCTCAAAGTTATTCGACGTTGTGAACATCGTGGTGGGCCCCCCCGAGGAAATTTTGGTACGTCTACGAATTTATCACTTTTCGTTCTTTTCATGTTTTACATCTATTCTCTTTCTTGCTTTTTTTTTCAAAAGAATTACAAAGATCATTAATCGAGGCATCAATATATCGTAGTACGTATCATCGTCATAAATATAAATACGTTAAATTATAATTTATAACATTGAGGATCCATAGCTGTCGGTTTTTTACATCGTCGTCACGGTCTCGTCCCGTGACGATTGTTTATACATACTCGATTGATTATAGTCGACTGTATGTTAATTGCAAAGACACGAGTCAGTAGTCGCGACGTTTCGACTGCTCGTGGCAGCTACGTCGGCGGCGGCGGCGACGGCGGCGGCGGCCAGCCTGATATTTCAAAAGTTTTCTCTGGCTGTTATCCAAGGCCAAAATCCTCGAAATAACGCGAGAGCAATTTGTGTGGGCGAGGCCCGGAGTTGTATAGGAAGACGAGAGAACGGGGGGAGACCGCACGATGATAATTCGCGGCAGCAAGGTGCAAAAAAAAAATGTTGTGTCGTCGAGTTAAGGCATAAGTAGTTTTTTAATGCGATTGGAAAAATTTGGTTTAATCAGAGTTTTGCAACAATCGACGACGAACCCTTTATTGGTATGTAAAAAATCCAAATTTTCATAAATTCGGTTGAGTTATTGCAGGTACGGGAATCCAATGATAATCGCTCGATGAGACGGATTAAAATACTGTAAATAAAATGGTAGCGAACACGGATGGGGTGAAAAGATGGGTTAGGGAGGAGCCTAACCAGCCGGAGAGAGAGAGAGCTTCATCGCGGACGGAAATAGTATGGGTTGCAGCTAAAACCGACGGGTTTTAGCCTTAGACCCCGGCTAACCAAATTGCCAGCGCGCAACTCGCGCGCGCGGTACGACAGGCCTAGGCGATTTCGAAAATACCTCGGGTTTTGGTCCGCAAAAGTCGTTTCGAAATTGTCAGCGAGTTTGTCGGAAGAAAAAGAAGCTGAAATGCCCGTCTCCGTTGGCCCGGTCTAACCGCCGCAGCCGCCGCCGCGACGCCTCATCTCCCTCTAAAATCCCTTATTAAATACGTGGATGCGGAAAAGAAGAAGGACGGAGAGCGCTAGAGAGAGATTGGCATACGTTGTGCACCTGTCGCATGCATGTTCGAACGGAATCGGACGGTCGAAATAGCTCCCGCAACGCGCCTGTCTCTCTCTCTCTGTGTGTGTGTTTGTGTGTGTGTGTGTGTGTGACCCACTCGTGCCAAATCCGAAAACATGGTCGACTTTGATAGTTATCTGGATGGAAAATTCACGTTGACCATGTATTCACGAAACCCAGGTTCTTCAGGACTAACCGAAGGGAAAGCCAATTTGGAGATTCGAGATCTTGGAAACGACTGACTTGAAAACTGACGACTCGAAAAAAAAAAAAAAAAACCGTAACAAGGGTCAAAAACTATTCACACCCGCCGTGAAGGTCGTTCGTTCTCGTGGTTGTTGTTTCTTCAATCGTCTCACAGATGTATGATTGAAAAAATGGACGCGTCATAGTTGGGTCGTCGGAAAGCCTAGCATTTGCCATGCTCGACCGATCCCATCATCTTCAAGTCGGCCGAGTGGATCATTCATCGCCGTAACCGTACGATCATTTCGTTTTCGTTTGTTTTCCGAAATTGATCGACAATTTACGGAACGACGATTCAACCCCCTGACCCATGAACGGTTGCCCAAATTAAAAAAAAAAAAAAAAACAAAAACAGTTGAACGGATTATCCACGGTCCGACCTGGTGAAACGTAGTTATTTGGGAAAAAAAAGAAAGAAAAAAAAAGAAAAATAACTGGGAGTCGTATATTCATGATAGACGGGTGCCCAGTGCGTACAACTATTTTTGGTCTATACGCTTCGTAGAGTAAAAATAGAATAGCCTAGCCCCTGGCCTAGAGCGCGTAGGCTTGACCGGCCGTAACAGTCACGCACTTGAAGCTCGAAGCTCGAATAGGTTGACGCGCGCCCGCCCGCACCCCTTACCCCCACAGCCCTTGAACCTTGTCGTCCAAATGTTCCAGCATCATCATCGTTATTTCATTATTTCATCGACGATACAATTAGTTTGTCGACCTATGAACGAATAAACGCCTGATGCAACTTACTTTTTAGGCATAACGAAGGGAATTAAAAGAAAGAAAAAAAATACGCTCGTGCGAGTTGGACTGGGAACGTGCGATGAACATTTGACTTCTGATCAACGACGAGCGGCAATATTGATCGCGACAATTATTTATCAGCCGGGATTGGGTGAGCCCTGTGAACGGGCTGCTCCGTTAACTCTCCGTCTATCCTAGAAAACGCTACAATACCTCTATTTCCGTTCCTTTTGGATCGGCTATAAGTACATCCTTGGCACCAAGACTCATCCACCTCTCTGGCTCAAGCTTATTAAAACCCCTCCGATTACGTAACACCAGTCGAGCTACCGAAGCAAACCCGCTTCCATTCTCAGCAAACACAGGGACGTTTTGTTTTTTTTTCCCCGTTATTTTGGGTTTTGTTCAATCGTCTCGGACGATCGGGGACGGACAAACATTGAACTTTTTGGAATATAATTTTTTATTGTTGTGAGATAATTAACTCCGGGATCGTAGAATCGAATGACAATTCCATTGGACTGAATTAAACGTATTCCGACTCTCGTTCGGGGATATCTCTCGAACGAGTCGGAATACCGTCGGTCCAACCCGAAAAAATTAACGATAATGCAAACGGTCTACATCATCAACGATGTTCCGATAGTTATTGTTGCGTGTGGTACGTTAAATTTCGGCGCGCCAATTCGGACCTCGTAACCCGCGCATCCTTGTGACTATTTTCGCTATACGGCTTTCGACATGACAGATGAGAATTTTCTGCGTTTTACCCAACGTCTCTTCTCACGTACCCTCGGTGCCTATACACACGTATTGAACACCGAACTACGCGGAGTCCTTCGAACGAAGCTTCGTTATACTCGCTTATATATAAAAATGACTTTTTTTTTCGTCTACGTAGAGGAAGTTGGGCATCTGTAATTTTTGCAACGATTTACGGAACCGCTTGGATTTGACAGCGTTTTCGAAATTTCCAAAGAATTTCGCTTCGAACATTATTTTGTTTCGAGGTAATCGCGATTGACGTTTGGCAAATAAATGGAGCCGTTGGGACGACTCGGTCGTTCATAGACTTTTCGGTAAATCGCCCATAAACTTTTACAATATTCCTTGTGCTACAAACTTCGGGGATCTTTTACCTGTTTTGTACCTGATGGACAAAAAAAGCGCCCGCAGCTGGTCCGGGTCACTCGGCGTGCCGGGTCACACGATCGCTCACCCGCATTCCACTTGATCGACCATAACTTTTACAATTTTTCAAATATCAGAGCTCATAGCAGAGGCCTAGCCGAGTGGTTAGCGGACCACGGTAAGATTAGTGTTCGAACCCTGCCTACGGTAGTTCGAGTCTCAATTTTTTTTTTCTAATATTTTTTTTTTGCCAAAAACGGGTGTATGTCAAAATCTTCCCAGTCAAAGTCTTTTCAGCCAACTTCTCGTGACTTTGACATTGCTTATATATCTATACACATTCACTTCTACAGATATATCTCTACGTTAATCAGGGTGCGAATGATTGTAAATATTTAATTCACGATGCACACCAGCAAATAAAGACATTCGTTCACTGGAGTAGCCGTTGCTAAATAGTTTCTCCGAGTTAACGTTGATTGTCAGCTAGTTTGGGTGAACAGTTGGACCGAACGAACGTTTCGGATCTATATTACGGCACCGGAGGCGGGTTGATTAGGACAAAAGCACGTCCATCCATGAGCACACCGTCGTATCGCCCTGAATATATTTTTTTTTTTCCCAATTTTTTTCTAATTTTCGAAGGTTGGCGCGGAAGAAAAAGGTACAGCCGGGCCAAGATTGGCACTTGGCCAGTAAGTGCGGAGAGCGGCGTTCTCGGGGACCCCGCGCTCTATCAGCCCCCATCACCGACAAAGCCCGATTTTACTTGTTCCCGAAGTGGCCACCAGGTAGCGATGTCGGGGAGTATTTAAACGAATTTACACCATCCCCGGTGCCCCGTTTCGCTCACAATCGCCAGTTGCGCGCAGGCATTGTCGTCGTTTTTAAACCGAAAAAAACCCACCGATTGGAATAAAATTGTTAATTATTGCATGTATTGAGTTTTCCGGGCCCCAGGAGAGCGAGCACCGCCCGCTGCTCGCCTCAGTGCGCCGATCGGGCAATCGGAATTAAATCGTAAATAAATTTTTTTTAAATTAAATTCTAAAAAACCAACAACAATTAAAATATCACAAACGGGGAACGAAAAAAATAAATAAATAAATTATCGATAACAGAACGACAATGTCTTCGGAGGATTAGCCGCGCGCTGAACGATAAAGAAAAAAAAAACAAAAAACTTCGGGGTCATCGGTAAATCAGTGTTTTGAGTGACTTGAATTGATCGACGATCGTTTTGGTAAGTCAATCAATCATAATTACGAGAGAAAAAAAACAAAAATACCAAGAGGAATAATCAAATGTGATGAAAAGTGATGATGATTAAGCTGGTGCGATTATCGCTTATACGAGAGTGGGGGTCTAATTTAAGAATGTCACGAAGTCTCGTTTCAAGGGAACAAGGTGGTCTCCCTTCGATCATTGTGAATCGATCCGGTTATTCGAATATCATTCGTGAATTTTTTTCGCAGCATAATGCTCGGGTTGTTTCATTTTATTTATTTTTTTTTCTTTTTGCTTTCTCATGGAGGAAGCTGTGTAGCGGTCCAGACCAATTTTTTTATCGGGATTTCGATGCCAACATGTTTAAAATGGCTTTTCATAAAAATTTTTTTTTTTTTGTTTCCTTTTCAATAATTTCGATCATTCGAATGGAGCATTCGCGTTTCCACGATTAAGTTTCATCAACTTTATAATCTCCATCGTAGATAGCGAATGATTCACGTGCAAACTCCGCAACATTTTCATTGCACATCATCAGCTTCGAGCAAATATAATTCGCAGCACACGAGAGCTTCACACGTTTTTCCCCCGGAGAAGCTTTCTGCATTCGTTATCTTTATTACAACCCAGAAACCTCGCGGACGTAAGAGTCGCTCGGGCATCGTGCCGCTGCAATTTCATTAGCTCCGTCTCTCTCTCTCTCTCCCTCACGTTCTCGAACAAACTTTCATATTTTTCATATATACTTATGTATAAAAAATATAATATATATAATAACTTTGGAGTTTGATGATTCGAGATTGATATATAATTGTTAATCGCGCCTTTGGTAAGCCATTTGGTCGTGTCTGAGAGATTTAAAAATGTTGCAAATAATTATATATGAATTAATAGTGAAATAAATGTCGCGGCGATGGGTTCGGACGGGCGAGAGTAAAGTTTTGAAGGACGTATCGGTAGCAGTGTCGTGTTGTTGTTGTTGTTGTTATATTGTTGATAGTGATGACGACGCTGATGGTATCGAAGGTACCAACGACGTCGTCGACGACGACGACGACGACGACGAGCAACCCTGCCAAAATAATTAGGAAGTCGTCGGCGAGAGATCGTGTGCTAAAAGTGTCCGCTCGGGCTTGCGCCATTGGCTGGCTTCGTCAGTCTCCCGGGAGTTTTCGGGGGGTAGTGGGATCCTCACCCGGGTTACAAAGCTTTATTCACTCGGGTTGCGGCTACATTAGTCGGTCAAAAGTGTTTCGCGTTGGAATCCGACGATTCCCGGCGACCTACGGACCACCTTTGCCACCATCCAGTCCGCGTTCAAGTTCCGCGGCGGTCTCACCCCGGCCGGATAACGCCTTCGCCCTCATATAATTATCAGTGCATCACGAATTATTGTAATTACAAACGGATTTAACACGACGTTCGTTCATCGCACGAATTAATCGTCATTGTTATTTATCACGGGTTTTTTTTTCATGAATACGTTTGAAGAACGAGCGGATGAACGACACTTTTTTTTTCTTCTTCTTTTCTTCCATTTTGTAACGAACGCTGGAATCGTATTAGAGTTTTGGTTGCTGTGGCTGTTGTCGGTCTCGCTTTATCGTTCTTCTTCCTCTCGTTGTTGTTGTTGTTGTTGTTCCTCTTCTTTATTATTTGTCATTTTTTTTTCTTTCATCCCGCGAGTTTGAAGATTATGCGAGTGGTCTCTAGCTCGTTCTCTGTCGCTCCGCAGCGAATGCCGATGGCTCTATCTCTCTCGCACTCGCGTGTCGGACGAGAAAGGTTTAACATCACACATCTTAAGGTGATGGAAAACGCTATCGGCGCTCGCTGAGGATCGAGACAGAACGAAAGAGTGTATGTAGTCCATTATTTTCCATACTTATCGAGATAATAAAGAGCAAATCATTTTTCAAACTATATCTATAGTTATACGTTCAATAATTCGTGGAGTAATAGTCAATGGTTTCAACATCGTTGTAATGTATAACGCGTTGACGCTTATCTAACCGTATAATTGAGTAACGACAATTGAAATAATAAAAATGTTTACGTCAAAAATTACCATAACGCAATCGATCGAACGACGATAGATCGATGGTTGTAACGTGCGGACCGCCGATACATGTCCGAGAATTACATAATACGATGATAATACGACAAAGTGTCTCGGACGTCCTAAAATACGCGCCAAGGAAATGACTTGTGGAAGCGGCAGCTCAAAATAACCCCGTTGGCGTCACATTTCCGAATGGAAACAACCTCTCTGCCGCCAATCGCCAATCCCCCAGAGAGAGATTACAACGCGTGGCCGTTAGAACTGGGAAAAAAAAACAGACGAATCGCGCGCGCATTCATCGTTACCCATAACCGATAAAACAGAAAAATGTACACACTCGGTGTTAGCCAATGGAATGGGAGATTGTGATTTTCCGGGTTTTTCATTGGTCCACGAGGCAAACGTTATGCTTGACATTTTTTTCGCAAACAACTGATTATCATCGTCGGTAATGTAGGGCGCTCGTTATATTTATCGGGCGTTGCAGTATTATGGATGATTTTTCGTGTATTACGATAACTGAGGGGTTTTCGATATTTATGGACAAAATTGGTGAATTCTCGTCAGTTCGCGATAGTTCGAGGATGTGATTATAATTTGCGTTGTTTGTTGAAAATTAAAAGAAAGAAAAAAAAAACATCACGACGAGCCGAAAATAGCGTGGCGTTTCGTGTGCATCGCTACGTCATTGGTGTAGCGACGCGGCCAGGTCTTTCGGCCAATCAGCTTTCTCCACATACTTCGTTTTGCTCTGGTTCGACGGGACACCGACAGTTGCGCGGGGGACGCACGCGCGCAAACAAGTTTCCGTCTCTCGAAAAGAAAAGAAACAAAATTTTTCCGACATTAGTCGCGTTCACCAGGAAGAGGCCCCCCGCTTAGATTATCACACACACACCTCAAGTAGTCTTGCTCGCAACCAACTTCACCTGACTCAACGGACAATCGTACGACACAATCCGACTATCATTAATCCGTCGAATAATAATACCGTTCATGACACCACAAAATGCAGTGAGTTTATTCACTCTAACATTATAATCCAACGCATCTTTCTAACCTGTCAAAAAAAAAAAATTCACGTTTATTTCGCATAAAATAAAAATCATAATTTTTTCAAGTATTCGAGAATAATAATAATAGCGGCGTGAAGATTGTCGTAACGAATATGAAAATACAACGATGTGCGTCGATTAATTCGATCGAAATCGAATGACAAATAGATAACGTGGGATTTGTGGGTAAACGTTTATTCTTTCTTCCGATCGTATGTCATTTGTTTGGTGTGTCTATATATTCATTTGTATTTTCGTGAATCGTGATGATATACGGTTGTGATTCGCGTTTGAAATACATACGCGAAACTGTATAAGATCGGGCGCTCGTGGCGCTGTAGTTATATATGTTTTAACCCGGGTCACATTCGTCGATTGTTACGTGTATCCGCCACCTTCGTTTTCACGTCTGGTCGTCTCTGTCGTCGCACCCCGTGGCACCCCGCCGCTTGTCGAAACACATTTTTTTTTTTCGTCGAGACTCGTGTCCGACGAGTTTGCCAACGAGTCCTTTCATTGTCATCGCGTCTCGCGTCATCCAAACGAGTAAATATGCATTCTTAACTGCTTCCAACTACGAAACATGACGTTTACGTTATGACGTGGTGTTTCATTGTGTCGTTATAATCATTAGTCCGATTGTCTCGTGTTCCTCGTCGTTGGTCATATATGTATTCATTATCGCAACAGAGTTACCTGTGATTCAAACAACATCTCGAGGGACCCACTTTGCGTACACGAATCTCGTGGAGCATCAAACATAACCTCACTTTTTTCATCGTCAACGCAGTCCGTGGTTTGTCGCGTTGTCGTCATCATCGTATTATCGTCATCGTCATCGTCGTCATAATAATAATAATAATAATTATTATTATTATAATTATAATAATAACAACGATCATCGATTCAACGTTCGGCATTGTCGTACGTTTGTTTTTCGCAACTATCGACTGCAATTTTTTTTATTTTTACCTCTTCGGGAGTTGTTTTTCTTTTTCTTTTCTTTTAGCGTCGGGTTAGGGCACGTATCGAACTTTTCCTCTTTTCACGTGCCAATATCGTTCTCGAGTACCGTTATACTTGGTAATGACCGTCGACTGTGTTTTGGCTACTTTGCTACTTTTCATTCTCAATTTTTCGGATTTTCTCTCCATCTCAAACGTCTTGGCTTCGGTCGACTCTCGACAGTCTCGCCGTTGGGCTGTTATCCTGAATTTTTTTTATCTTTTTAGCTTTGTCATCGCTTCGATGGAACTTTGAGCGGTTATAAGTAGGTCATTGCTAGCTTGGATGAGCGCCGAATCCATGATCAATCGACAATATCAAATTTAGGGGATTACGATATTCGACGAGGCGCTAATAATTAAGTTGACAAGTCTTTTTCCAAACTCGACGATTATAAAAATTATTCTTTCAGGTATCGAACGTGTACATGAAAACCCGTAGTTACAATTAACAACGAGACAACGTCGAATCGCCAGCAAGGATGGAGGACGCCCACGCTAAAACCGTGGACGAGGTGTTGAATCACTTCAACACCGATGCCGAACGAGGATTATCAGCGGACCAAGTCAAACGGAACCAGGAAAAATATGGTCTTAACGGTGAGTTGAAATTTTCGTTCGACGGTAGAGTCCGGACGTAGAGTTTGTTGTTATTATTATTATTATTATTATTAATAGCCAAGTAATTATTATTATTACTTTTTTTCGTTAATTTATTTCAACGCGATGTTGAGAAACGTGCGTGAAAAATGTAGACGCACGGATCGAGACGTAACAACGATCGTGCAGCCGCACACACACACACACGAACGGTTGCATTTGTACACAAGCAAACACATTAGTGTCACAGAAGGATCCGGCTTGGGGCTTTTAATCTCATAAGCCCGTTATCTCGTGCGTACGGCTGCTGCCCCAATGTCTATACGTACAATTGTTACCCCCTCGATTATTGTTCCTTGCAGTTTGTATCCAACCGATGCTAGTTAAAATGTACACTTTGAAGAAAAACTTTTTTCCAAATCCGACGTTACGTAAACAAACTTTCTCAGCTCCGAATACTATAATGCAACCGATATGAAAATTGTTGGCAAATAAATCTCAAACGTTTTAACAATTTTTCAAAGTAAAACATTGCATATATATATTTTTTTGTCATGAAATTTTTTGAAAATTTCGCTCCAAATGTAATAACGCAAAAAATAAATTGGAATATAGGGTTTGAAAAAAAAAAAAAAAAACATTAATTTAAAATGATATATTTGATTGTCGTATTACAAAAGTGTGTAATACACGGGCATAACGAGACGATCGGTCGTGTCTACCCGGGCTCTCCTTCGTACCTTACCCCCCTCGTTCCCCCCCACCCCCCCTCCCCGCTCTCCGCCACAATCGCCACACCTACCTTCTCACTCCGCCATGTGGCATCGCGCTATCTAAAGATAGACCGCTGCCGTTGCCGCGGGCTGATGCTGGTGGTGCACTTTTATTTTTGTCACAGGATAGATAGATAGATAGATAGAGATACCTGTTGATGTCGGCACATACCGCAGTTTTTATGTACGTCCTTGTGCCACGCTATCTCTCTCTCTCTCTCTCACGGCTCACTGTCGCGTGAAAAAATTTTTCAATACGGCTAACCCACCAACCGCTCGGGGGGGTTTAAACCGCTCGTCAAACACGCGGATTCCTCCTCCCGACAACACAAATAACGTCTTCAATTAATTTTATTTTTATTTATTATTTATTATTATTTATTTATTTATTTATTATTTAATTATGTATTCAAATGTGCGAATTTCGAATTCGATGCTCATTATTTGTTGTTTCTTTTGTCTGTTACAGAACTGCCAGCTGAGGAAGGTAAGTCGACCCACTTTTTTTTTTCTGCCTTTGCTTGAATCGGCAACTGATCGTTCGATGTGATTTCACTCGAGCGTTTTCGATATCTTGGTTTAACATTCGCGATAAGAAAATTAGAGTCGCGTTGATAAGTTAGCAGACTGACCAATTTTCATGAGTGGCTAGCGGATATTCATGAGGATCATGAGGGTTCCCAAATTTCTACGGAACCCCAAAAAAAAAAAAAAAAAAAAAAAAAAAAAAAAAAAAAAATTAAATCTTGAAAAAAAAAAAAAACTTTCACGATTTAATTTTCATCGTTCGTTGCAGGAAAATCCATTTGGCAACTCGTTCTCGAACAATTCGACGATCTTCTAGTGAAGATTCTATTGCTAGCGGCAATCATATCTTTCGTAAGTATCACAAACGTCAATTTAAAAAAATGTAATTTATCGTAATGATCGACGAATAATTGAATGAAAAAAAAAAAATTAAAAAAAACGTCACAGGTACTAGCTTTATTCGAGGAGCACGATGACGCGTTCACGGCATTCGTCGAGCCCTTCGTTATTCTTCTTATTCTCATCGCAAACGCTGTAGTCGGTGTTTGGCAAGAACGCAATGCCGAATCGGCCATCGAAGCCCTCAAAGAATACGAACCGGAAATGGGAAAAGTCGTGAGAAGCGACAAATCCGGTGTCCAAAGGATTCGAGCCAAAGAAATCGTTCCGGGTGACATAGTCGAAGTTTCGGTTGGCGACAAGATTCCCGCTGACATAAGATTGACGAAGATCTACTCGACGACGTTGAGAATCGATCAATCGATATTGACCGGTGAATCGGTATCGGTGATCAAACACACCGACGCAATTCCCGATCCTCGTGCGGTCAATCAGGACAAAAAAAATATTTTGTTCTCCGGTACAAACGTAGCGGCTGGTAAAGCACGTGGTGTCGTAATGGGAACGGGTTTGAACACCGCAATCGGTAAGATTCGCACGGAAATGTCGGAAACCGAAGAAATAAAAACGCCTTTGCAACAAAAATTGGACGAATTCGGTGAACAATTGTCGAAGGTTATATCGGTCATTTGCGTTGCCGTATGGGCGATAAACATCGGTCACTTCAACGATCCGGCTCACGGTGGTTCGTGGATCAAAGGTGCGATCTATTACTTCAAAATCGCGGTTGCTCTCGCTGTGGCGGCCATTCCCGAGGGTCTTCCCGCTGTAATCACGACCTGTCTCGCTCTCGGTACCCGACGCATGGCCAAGAAAAACGCCATTGTCCGATCATTGCCGTCCGTGGAGACTCTCGGTTGTACCTCCGTCATCTGTTCCGACAAAACCGGAACTCTCACGACCAATCAGATGTCGGTGAGCCGTATGTTCATATTCGACAAGGTCGAAGGCAACGACAGCAGTTTTCACGAATTCGAGATAACCGGTTCGACTTACGAACCCATTGGCGAGGTATTCCTCAAGGGTCAAAAGATCAAGGGCAACGAGTACGAAACTTTGCACGAAATCGGTACGATTTGCATAATGTGCAACGATTCCGCCATTGATTTCAACGAATTCAAACAGGCTTTTGAGAAAGTCGGCGAAGCCACGGAAACCGCGTTGATCGTATTGGCCGAGAAGATAAATCCCTTCGCGGTGCCGAAGAGCGGATTGGATCGTCGTACCGCGGCCATCGTTGTCAGACAGGACATCGAGACCAAATGGAAGAAAGAATTTACTCTTGAATTTTCGCGCGATCGTAAATCCATGTCTTCTTATTGCACACCATTGAAACCCAGCAAACTCGGTACAGGACCAAAATTGTTCGTCAAAGGTGCACCCGAGGGTGTTCTCGATCGTTGCTCCCACGCTCGCGTAGGCACCACCAAAGTGCCCCTCACTTCGACCCTGAAAAATCGCATTCTCGAACTCACCCGACAATACGGTACCGGACGCGATACTCTGCGTTGTCTGGCTCTCGCCACTGCCGATCATCCGGTCAAACCCGAAGACATGGATCTCGGTGATTCCAACAAATTTTACACTTACGAGAAGGATCTTACTTTCATCGGGGTCGTAGGTATGCTCGATCCTCCGCGCAAAGAGGTTTTCGATTCCATCGTTAGATGCCGAGCCGCGGGAATTCGCGTCATCGTTATAACCGGTGACAACAAAGCCACGGCCGAGGCTATCTGTCGGCGCATCGGTGTTTTCACCGAGGAAGAGGACACAACTGGAAAATCTTATTCCGGACGTGAATTCGATGATCTTTCGGTTTCCGAACAGAGAGCCGCTTGCGCACGCGCGCGTTTGTTCTCACGTGTCGAACCCGCTCACAAATCGAAGATCGTCGAGTATCTTCAGAGCATGAACGAAATTTCTGCCATGGTACGTTCTTTTTTTTTCACATTTTTCGTTTTATTTTCATTCGATTTGTGTTTGCGTGGAGTAACGTTGTTCGAAGGTGATCCATTAGTGTGTGACATTGTAATGTAATCGTTTGACAGACCGGCGATGGTGTCAATGACGCGCCTGCGTTGAAAAAAGCCGAAATCGGTATCGCCATGGGATCGGGCACGGCCGTCGCCAAATCCGCATCCGAGATGGTGTTGGCCGATGACAACTTCTCTTCTATCGTCGCCGCGGTCGAGGAAGGCCGTGCTATTTACAACAACATGAAGCAATTCATTCGTTACCTCATATCTTCCAATATTGGTGAAGTCGTTAGGTAATTGATTGATTTTGTTTTTGCTTTCTCATAGAGGGAATGGTGAAAATATCCATATCAGAATGTATCTAATGTTTTTCATTGGCTCGACAGTATTTTCTTGACTGCCGCTCTTGGTCTTCCGGAGGCTCTTATTCCGGTTCAGCTTCTGTGGGTCAATCTGGTTACGGACGGTCTTCCAGCCACGGCTCTCGGTTTCAATCCCCCGGATCTCGACATCATGGACAAGGTATAACGATTGGTCAACGTTTATTTATTTATTTATTTATTTATTTCTGTTATTTTTTGAAAAATGTCACAATTTGATGTTTCGCCACGCAGCCTCCCCGCAAAGCCGACGAATCTCTCATTTCCGGATGGCTGTTTTTCCGTTATCTCGCTATTGGCGGATACGTTGGCGCTGCTACGGTCGGATCTGCTACCTGGTGGTTCCTCTACAGTCCGAACGGACCTCAATTGAATTATTACCAATTGGTGAGTTATCAACGAGATATTGTTTTTCAAATTTGATAATTTTTGAAAAAAATATTTCTAACTTTTTTTTGAAACGATGGATTATGTTTTGACAGACGCATCATTTGTCTTGCATCGGCGGTGGAGACGAGTTCAAGGGTGTTAATTGTAAGATATTCACCGATCCTCATCCCATGACAATGGCCCTTTCGGTTCTCGTCACGATTGAAATGCTCAACGCCATGAACAGGTGATTATTTATCGTCGTTCGTATCTCTCAGCTTGACGCATTGGCATTGAAAATCTGTTCCGAAACAAATTTTCAAGTTGACAAAAAAAAAAAAAAATCGTACGTTACAGACGTTAATTGTTTAATTTTTTTTTTCATTTATGTTTTTCTTTTATTATTCAGCTTGTCCGAGAACCAGTCGCTCGTTAGCATGCCACCGTGGTGCAACATGTGGCTCATCGCCTCAATGGCTCTGTCCTTCACCCTTCACTTTGTCATTCTCTACGTTGAGGTTCTCTCGGTAAGTCGACGATAAAACACAATAAAACACGATAAAATTCAATTTGAAATGTTAATTTTTCATTCGTGTTATTTTTTTTTCTCTCTCTCTCTCTCTCTCTCTCTGTTCACAGTCCGTTTTCCAAGTGACTCCGCTCAGCGCCGAAGAGTGGATAACCGTTATGAAGTTTTCCATTCCAGTGGTACTTCTGGACGAGAGTCTCAAATTTACAGCGAGAAAAATAACAGACGGTGAGAGTCCAATTTACACCGTACACTGGATCGTACTAATGTGGGCCGTCTTCTTTGGACTATTACTCGTTTGTCCGATATAGAGCATTACCACAAAAAAAAAACCCGCAACTGTTTTTATTAATAGCTTAAAAATGCGAACGAGTGCGTTTTTCCTATGGAAAGCATTTGTAACCGAAAACAACAAAACAACAAAACAACAAAACAACAAAACAAAAAAAAAAAAAAGAAACCAACAAACAAACAAACATCTCGGACTTGCAGCTGCTGCATTTAATTCGAAAGCGAACGAGTAGAAATGGAGGGACCGAGTGGTTTTTTTAACATTATTCGTGAGAAACAAACACGTGTTCAAAAACGGAAATCACGATTAAGATAATGCGAAACAAAAAAAAAAAAGAAAAAAAAATTATGAGAAAATAACAAAGATTTGGATCGAGCAGTTTCCGAAATACGACGAGGAAACGAGCTTTTCTTTCTTTGATAATTATTTTTCTTGATTTTTTTTTCCTTTCTTTTTTTTTAATCAACTTAAATCCGTAAAAATCTAGTGTAACACGCGCCCACGCCCGCTTTCGCTAGCGCGTGTATATCGAAGTGAGGGTTTTAACCAAGTTTTATTATGACTCGTGCATGCAGAAATTTTTTGTGTGCGTGTGTATATATAAATAATAATAAATATATATATACATTTATATATATATATATATGAATAAATATATATATATATGTATATGCGTGCGTGGGTGAGTGCGTGTGATTAAGATAATTGCGTTGATAAATCGTATAATCGCTATGGATCCTCCTCTCCTCCCGTTGAATTGGCTCGTTGCTGTTTTTTGTTGGCAATCTACGACCGCGATTCCACGACTGCGGCTAATTCCAAAATCTGGCAATGATTTTTTAATTGGCCGATCGCGTCGTAGCACGAAAGGAAACGCCCATGTGTGTCCCCACACGGTCGATTTTTTTTTTTATTATTATTTTTTTTTCTTATTTAAAAAACTTTTTTTTTTTTTTTGTCCGTCAAAATCGAATTGAGTGTTGTGTTCCGAGCGTCGAGAAAACGTCTCGTACATGCCCGACCGAGCATTGTAATCGAGGAATCCCACACAGTTGTTGAATTTTTTTATTTATACGAGTGCCTTTCGAACATTAACCGTATCCTCAGCTTATATCCTCGGATCATGTGTGTCCTCCCATTCATTCAGCCTCTTTTGACTCCAGTCTGTACTTATCTCACATTCAAAATCTGCGCACAATTCCCAATTTTTAAAAATTATTATTATTATTATTTTATTTTCATTATTTATTTATTTCTTTGATTGATTTTGCGTTGAATCGATGCTTTTACGTATAACAACCACGGAAACAAAAATTCGTTGAAAATTTAGGTGAGGGGGGGGGGGGGGGAGAATAATCAAATAATCCGACAGTCGTAAGAGTTTGTCCTCGCTTTCGCCCACAATAACTTTTTATACCAAAAAAAAATGATTTGATGTGTACATAGTGATGCTGCAATGGCAATAGACATTTATTCGGTGGCTGTACATTCTCGCTTCACTGGCGATATATATATATATATATACATTACGACTATCGGAGAGGACGGCTAAAAGTGGTTTCAAGTAAAAGCATCGACGTTTCGATCGTTCTTTCTTTTTTCTGTATTTCTGCATCCTACATTAATCGCAATATCATTTGTCTTACTATTTTTTTTTTTTTTTTTTTTACATACGTCACGCTAATGTCAGTTTACTGTCCCGGATTATTATCGCTCATCCTTGTCCTCTTTGATCCTTACAATTCCACAGCATCCAAGAACCAATGGTTGTCAAGAGAGAAAACCCACTGAGGCAGAAACGTCGATAAAACGTTTTTTTTTCTCTCCGCACGTTGTCGGAGTTAAAGCCGATGTTTTATCCTGGTTCCCGGCCCAATTTCCCACGATCACACCAACCAAGTGTCTCTGTCTGTGCGATACAACGATCGACTAACCGCGTGCTCACGATAATCAATCCAGAAACAAAATATCGGACCCTCGTTTATCGGACATCATTTGTCGTTTCCGGTAAGTCGACCTTTACCCAATTCCCCCATAATAGTTGTCCATCGTGTCGTCATCTTCGTTTCCTTCTTCTTCTTCTTCTTCTTCATCATCTTCTTCTTGTGATTTACCCGATTAACGTTTTCTCAGTGTCGTATCGATCGAAATAAATCTTTTATCCAAAATCATCATCATCCATCCCTCATAGCCGCCCCCTCCCCCCTCCCCCTCGTCTAGTCTATTACAATTTTATTATTATAATTGGGGTCAATGAAAAAAAAAACCCGTGTGTTGCGAATTAAATAGTAATGGTGAGAATAAAAGAACGAAAGAAAGAAGATGAAAATTAAAAAAAACAAACTACGTGAAATGAAATAATAAAGAGACGTTTACAAGATCGAAATTGCGCAATCTGAACCAATCTACTGCGTCTAATATACCAACAACGTCTTAGTTTAATTGATAATTGAGCTTATATTTCCGTGGCTGTCTTATTACATGTGTGCGTGTTTTTTTTTTTTTTTCCACAAACTGTGTTGTTTGCCCGAAAAATGCTCGAAGATCTCGTTCGATATTTTTCACAATCTTCATCCACGACGACGACGACGACGACGACGACGTCTCTTGTAACTAATTATTAATTATATATATATACATATATTCGTAATGTGTGATATTTTGGTATGAGCATAAGACATATATATAACATAGAAATGTTTTGTTTTGGTCCGGGAGCTTCGCGTTGATCGAAATTATCGTCGGAACCGATTGATCAACCGATTTTTTTTTTTTTTTTTCGCTCGCAATTTCTTCAATCGATTCGCTGGTTCGCGCATACGTGGAATACATTTGATCATTGTGAGATTCGCGATGATACGAATGTATAATTTTTCGTGCGTGAACTCGGAGTTTCGAGCAATAATACCATCCTCGGACTTTGCCGGTCTCCCAGAAACTCCTAACACGGATATCATCATCTCGATATTCATTCGTATTGGCATAGTTCAAAATCCGATCGAACATCGTACACCACTTCAACGATTTTATCATTAATTGTGAACAATATTGCTGCTATTATAAATTATATCGGACCCTAAATCATTGAATATTGATAAATGAGTTACGTGATGGGAAAAGAAAAACTCTCGTTATTCTGTGGGGGGTCGGGGGCAGTTTAGTTGGTTGTGAACTATCACATTTATATATACATATGCATATATAATCATCCACATTTTTTTCTTCTCGGTCGCGATGCGAAATTCGAAACGTATGTAGCATATATATTTTATTCATCAATCTCTACGGAGTCTATAATAATCTCAATCTCTTTACGAACGACTCATCGTTATTTTATTATTTTTTTTTTTCAATATGGACTCGTTCAATCTTGAAATATTAAAGTTCTATAACTTATATATACCTATATAGCAATTACGAATTATGAAACGAATCATCAAACAACAAAACAACAAAATTTCTTTCGTACTCGACCATCTATCCTACTTGTTATAATAAAATAACGTGTTACTAATGCCTTTGTTTTTTTTTTCTTTTTCTTTTTCAACGTATCGACGCACATTGGCTCGGTCTGATTGAGAAATCTTCGATGGGTGTGCATCTCTTATTCCCGCTTGTTAACGATAATAACAAAACCTTGCCAATGGACTTTTTTTTTCTTTATTAAAATCATTTTTATAATTGTGCATTATTACTATCAAATACAATTTTTCGAACGACCGAAGCTGTAATCCCGGCATCGAAATGGCATTCGATTGTCCGTCGACGACGAACATCGCTTATTTTCCCCGGCTTTTGTTATGGTTATTTTTTTTTTCTTTTAAAAATTTCGTTTATTCATTCGCACTACGGAAATCAAACGCAGCCGATGAATGTTCAACTATCAGCAAGACTATCGCAATACAAATGCGTTGTGAGTAATGGCTTATCATTTTATTTACATAAATTATTTATGCATCGAAATAATTTGAGGATACAAACAAAATAAATAACATAATATTGATTTCATTTCCATGAGTTTTTATTGCTTGTAGGAAGAAATGGGGTGCCATTACGATGGACCGTCCAACGATTGCCGTCATCGCATTAGAGAACCCAAAAGCTTCGCCCCCGTTTCGTCCTTTTTACGGAGCAACATTACGGACAAGATTTTCTTGTCCGATGGATAACAAAAGTTGCCGTCGCGACTAACCGTGTTGTCGCTTACGGCCGAACGATGAGTTTTTCATGGCTTTTTTTTTCATAATTATCGTGTGTGTCACACCGATACCCGAAGAATTTCCGTTTTTTTTCTTCAACCCTATCATTTTTATTATTAAAAAAAAAAAAATCTTTTCGGACGATACTGCAATGCTTGAAGTTTTCCGCTATTCCATGTTTTTTTTTTTTGGCTATGATATGCTGTTGCTGCTGCTTCAGCCGAATAATCGGCCATTTATTACATTGTGATAATAATCCGAATGGCCGCGCCGATGGTGGGGGGTCAAACCGACCCCGACGACCCGATGCAATGTTATTAAACAATCGCTTCCGACGATGATGTATGTTCACAGTTGCGGTGCCCGTGAATCCGGCGAAATAAAAGGCGAGTCTCCGATGAAAATAATCAACGGTGAGAGAGAGAGCAAACGCGGGGACACGTGGTGGATTAGCGAGATATACGAGAGAGAGAACGATGGCATATATCCACGACGACATTGGATGGCCATTACTGTCCGCGGGGCGGGGAGGGGGAGGGGGCAGGCGGGGGATACAATGTTCGGGAGATTCACAAGGGCCCCCGGTTTTTCGAATATTACAAACAAAAATATTAAAAAAATAAAAATAAATTTATGAACAACAAACAAAAACGACAATGGCGGCTGGTGGTGGTGGTGCTGGTCGAGAGACAATATACAATCACGGGGTTTTGTTCTACCGAAATTTTGTAATTTCTCCCGGATTTTTTTTTTTTTTCGTGTTGTAGTGTATAAGAAGAAAACAAAGAAAGAAAGAAAAAACGGAAAAACAACAGCTTATCAATGTGTTCGATCGAGAGAGAGAGAGAGAGGAGGCAACGAAAAATGGAGGATGCGAGTGATAGTGGGTCATGGTTTTATGACCTTTTGCTTCTTTATCCGCACCGGCGGGGTCTGCTTCTTTCTTCCACGGTCCTTCGCACATATCTTTATCTCGGATTCATCGATGATTATAATTCTCCCGAGGCTCGCACCGATTTATCAACGAAATTTCAACCAGCACCGACGGTTATATTAACGCCGTCGCTCGACCGACAGCCTACGATTCCATTTTCTTCGTTTTTTTTTTCATTTTGGGATACTTTGTGTATTTATTTTCGTTCTCCCCCCGTTTGGAATCTCCCGAACCCACGTAATCCCGGTATCGTCTCCGTTTCTTCGCTGTTCATCATCATCATCGTTGCGGTTCGATTTTTGCCGCAGCCGGGGAATCTCACGACGATATAGGTTGCGGCAACAACAACAACAACGTGTGCGGTGAGAGACCAAGTTCACTATAATATCCGACTGAAATACAACAATACTTTTTTTTTGTAATCACGTTGGATCGAAAACAACACGTCGCAAACGTACACGTCTACTTAACTTATTATTTGTTCAAGTGATTATTATAACTTGAATTATTTATTTACGTGATAAAACGATTATAATGATAATATAATGAGCAATAGTAATAATAAAATTTAAAAAAATTAATAAATGAAAAAAAAAATGAAAAAAATGATCGATTATGGGTATGAAATATTTAGAAATTGAATAATTGTAAATATTGTTAGATATATACCGCGCCATGGATGGTGCGAAAATTGTTGAATTAAAAAAAAAACAAACGAACGAACGAAAAACAAATGCATACACAATTTTGTGATTCATAGAATTTTCTTGGATCGAGTGGAACCTGAAGAAACTTTAATACCTTGTTTTTTTTTTCGCATCATAAAATCAACTAACTGAATGGATAAAAAGGAGTTATGTTAGGGTCCCACGGAGAATATTCAATGAGGAGAAACCGTAGAAGAAATAATCTCAACGTTCATTCTCACGATGAAACATCAATTTTTCGTTATCCTTCGATGTTCACGTTTTTTTTTTATTATTTTTTTTTTCATACCAAACGATAAACAAGTTCATACAATATACATACGGAGATAAATTATTTACATAATTACTTCATTCGCGTCTCAAATTACTTTCTTGTTGTCACGGATTATATACATAATTTATTTAACGTTTTTTCCTCATCTTGATTCGGACGAAGATGTAAAGAGTGAGATAACCATTTGAGATACTCCCTGGGCAATCGTTTCATTTCGTTGATATTTCTTCGGAAGCCCGATCCATGGTCTTCCGATGTAATAAATTTCGTTCACTTCAATCTCGATCGCTATTTCGATCGAACACGATTTTATCGGATGAATAAAAGTTCAAGGTAGCATCGAGTTTGGTTTTTTTTTTCTTCTTCTTCTTCTCCATATAATCACAGAACGAAGTACTATCGGTGCATACTCGTCAACATTTTTTTTTTTTTAAATTACGACCCTCACGGCTGAACGACGTTGGGCCCGTGTAATTAATATATTTAATTCACACTCTCGCGGCGTGGTGTGTCGTTATAGTTTTCCATTGGTGCGTCTTTGTGAATATTGCAGGTGGCTAAAAGTTGATGGTAAAATTCGTATATATTTGTTTTTTTTTTTTTTTTTTTTCGTGTAAACTAACACTATGGAGAATAACGTGGAGGTCGAGTCGAGTTAGGTTTTCGTGGAGATAAGAGGAGACTGGGGAGAAAAAAAAACTAAGAAGAGCCGTACGAGATAAACGATAGATACACACGTTTGACGCGTGAATAGAGGGGCCAGTCCGGGTTTTCATTGCTAATACGAGGCTCGAAACTCGATATACGATGAGCTTATGCGAAACACAAGAGAGTGAGACTCGCAATGGCGGTGTTGGTCAGAAGAATGGTCGTAGCGTCGATGTAGGTAGCGGTACCGGGTGAATTTCTCGGTTGATCGTTCATCACGTCGCTGGATATGGCCGCGCTATTCGGCACGGCCGAAGGACAGCTGACGGACGTGACCGTCTTGTTGCCATTGGATTTGCCACCGGCGAGCGAATCCCGATCGATCGCCGAACGATCGGACGCGCAACGAGTCGCGTGACGCGTTTGCAGACACGCGGCGTACGATATCGCGTGTGGAATGTAACTCTGATCGACGCTGCCGGAGAATAGAACGGTCGAGAGGGGACCGATCGCGTAAACGGGCACGTCTTCGCCCCCGTGCGTCGCCCAAGCTCGGGGAACTCCCGCGGTCTGAAAATCCGTCATCCAAATTTTTTTTTTCTCTTGCAGTTTATCGAATAATTTTATCGGTTAAGATAGGGATATATAAATTCATTGTCGTACCTGTATCGAGTCTTTGCCCGCGACTTCGCGATCGGTACTACGTGGGGCTGTGTGTCCGGGTCCGTTGCTGTACAACAACGTCGTGTAAGGTTTTCCATCCCTATCGGAAGTTTTGCTATCCGAACCTGTCAATTTTTAATCTCAAATCAATAATCGATTCGCTTTAGGAATATTCACGGTTATTGAACATGGAGATTAAACAAATTTGTACTATTCAGAAGCTATAACTGACCGAATATTGGATTTCCACGAGGAGTAGCGAGACCCCCGAGGGTCAAAACGTGCGAGTGATCGGCAGTCACGACTATCAGAGTCTCAGTTAGATCCACCTCTTTCATCACAGCCCGTACAGCTTCCTCCATAGCGAGGGTCTCGTCGAGAGCCCGGTACGCATTGTTGTAGTGATGCGCGTGATCGATTCTTCCACCTTATATTATTGTCGATCGAGACGATAAAACGATGCAGATTCGTTAAATTTTTTCGATTATGATCTAATTTGCCGGTCCTTGTTATTGTTCAATCATCGATAAACGATATCGTTCAGCTATTTCACAAGTCGAATATAACTTACCCTCGACAAAAAGAAAGTAGCCCTTGGGATTCTTCGCGACTATGCGCAATGCTTTTATCGTCATTTCCGCGAGCGATGGATCACCGCTTGCGTTGGTGTTGCGATCGACCCCAAAATCCATGTGCGAATAGGCGAAAAGTCCTGATTTTTGGTTAACATGCACAGCACAGTGCATCGTTGTATCATTGATCAATATATAGTCAGTTATTTGCGTAAACGAAACATACCCAGAAGATTATCGGTCTCGCGTGGATCGACGTTTTCGAACTGTTCCGTGGTGGAGACGTAACGAGCAGCGAGTCCACGCCTATTGCGAATCCATTCCTCGATCAAATTTCTTCCGTCGAGCCTGCGGCCTTCCTTCGCCGGTTCCTCGGGATCCGGGGTGACTTTGGGCACGAAGTGTCTTCGACCTCCTCCGAGGATCACCTGAAAATTTTGAGTGTGTAATTCGTAAGGTGTGGAAGGCTTGGACGACGGTCTTATTCCTATGGCGAATAAGGATTCGGTTCGTAGGCTCGCACATTTATCTTACGACCAGGCTCATCCTCCAACAGCTGTAGAGCAATGTCCTTGCACGATAGACGAGCCGGGGCCGGAACTTTGGCATCGTCTTCCCAGTACCGGCTCGCAGCGTGGGCGTAAAGAGCAGCCGGAGTCGCGTGAGTGACTCTCGTTGTAGTTACGAAACCCGTGGATTTTTCTGCGGATCGATCGATCCAAACGGATTTCATCGGATATATCGGTGTATAAATAAAAGACAAAATTTACAACTGGTATTTTTGGTGAACATTTTTTTTTCTCAGGATCTACTCGATCGATTTTTATGAAAAAAAATTAATGTTGTAAATATCTTCAAGGCGATTCACATGAAAAATCAAGAACCCAATTCCGCGATTTATTTTTGGCGGAGAAAAAATAATCTTCGACAAAAATACCAGTTGTATTTTTTTTTCATCTTTGTTCCTGGTGCAGCTGCGAGGTTGAAATTTTTTTTTTTTTGTACATTATGGATTTTTTACCCTGTTGGTGAGCCCAATCCATGATCGATGTAACGCGCGCGTTTACGCTCGAGTAGCAACTCTCGAATTTTCCGGAAGCGTCCAGACCGACGGTCTCGTAATTTGCCTTGACGCCGCATAGCAAAGCAGTCGCGCAGGCCGACGACTCGCCGACTTGAGCGTCCATGTTGTACGTCTGTGAAACAACGGGGAAAAGGACGATATAGAGGTCACACAGGATGGTAACTATAGTGTGACATTACACTGACCCGTGCCAAAGCAACCGCGGGAAAATGATCCCAAGCGAGATGAGCTTCTTCCCCCGAATTTCCATTTCGCTGACCGGACAGTATACGCGCCGCGGTCAGCGTGCTCATTCCCATACCATCGCCGACGAAAAGCACGACCCCTCGTGCGGCCTCCTCGCTAACGTTTTTTCTCGGTCCGCGATGTTTCACCGTGGCCGCGCGTATTCGCGCTTCGATTGCTCTCGTCGCGGCATCGTACCACACTTGTCTCTCTGAAAATATATTCCGAGATGAAATGTAAAACAATTTTTTTTTTTCCGACGGAACCCGCGGAAGTCGCAATGACCTTGAAAATGCATCCCCTCGAGAATTAAATATTTTGTGACCGAAAAAAAAAAAAAAAATTCTGCATCATCCAATGGCCGGTAATGAAAATATTCGCTCGATCGGTAAATGTGATGCAGATAATACGAACCTTGATCACCGGCAAGAACGTTATCGAGTATCACGCAGGACACGAATAACCAAAAAAGGCTGAAAACCCCAAAACACGTACGACTGCTGCTCCATTTTCGATATGTCCTGCTCATATCGCTGTTCTATATGGTTCGTCAATTATATCGCGTTCAAGTTCAATCCAATTTCGAATGAATGACAATCATTGTAATTATCGCGCGCGAATAAGGGTTCGCCATTGGCGTTTTCCGTTCTAGCTGTTTATTCGCCTTTCCAGTCGTGTGAAGTTTCATATGGATTTCGATTTAATCGTATCGTCGTACACTCCACTTGTCGCACTGTACCTCCAGCGCATACTCCAATCCATTTTGTCGCTTTTTTACAGATATGCAACGATTATGATTATTCGAAACTTCTGCACCGATGATCACCAGTGGTGCTCAAACTATCTCGCTTTGTCATTTTGTTCTGTCTGTGTTGTCAAATGGCGTTTGTTGTTAGCCAAAAGCTCGATCTTTTTGAATCGTCGCGTTGCAAAGTCATTGCGATGATATCAGCACGACCATACGAGTAAGATCGACGATTACACCGAAGCAGGATGCATTTCAACGGATTCTGGGTGTAGGCTCGAATCATCGACACCCACAACAATCACCATTGCACCGAAAATTTATTCGCCTTACGTGTTTGTTAATAAAATATAATTTTGTCCTTGTTTCGGTGTGTTGGGAATTTTTGTTCGTGCTATGGATTGGTGAATTTTTACTGTACAGATACTTCCGGTATACGGTAAGCACACTGGAAAGCGTTACCAGCATCCGTTAATCTGTATTCTCTTCGGTCCACGCCTCCGGTGATATATCGAACCGCCATCGTGGCCGAGAAAAAAAATCTACCACTCGAAAATTATCCGAATGTTCGTCGTTCGAAAATTCGATTACCAACGAAAAAAAAATAAAATGCAACGACGCTTATTATCACACACGATATTGTCCCGACGTAACACACGACGAGACATAACAAACCATTCCGAAAAGCGAAACGACTGGACCACGGTTGCAAAGATTTGGACCGTCGAGTTGCGCAGAACGGAGCAACGAGGAAAAAGGATAACGCGAATAGCAGGAGTGAAAACGGAGCTTCTGCGCGTTGAAAGCTGCACCACACCGTGATAGCTTTCGACCGCGTTCTCTCTCGGTTACGTGGAGAGGGTAGACAGCATATATATGTATGTGCAAGATTGACGTTGTCGCAAATTTGGTCGAAGCTATACGCTTGGAACTTCTAGCCGGATGTAGACGAAGGGTAGATCAAAGCGTAATAAAGTTGACTTTCGAGTTAGGGTACTTAATGAGCGACGAAAGTTAGAGTATCACGGTTTGACATAGCGCAATTTCATCGAGCATGCATATTAGGGTATCTCCCTTGAGACGATGCGAAGCCTTTCTCGTTCGCCATGAGTGCGGGAGAGAGACAGAGCGATAAAGGTTTCGCATCGTCTCAAGACATTTGAAAATCCAGAAGATTTCGTTGTGTTTTTTTTTCCATATCTCTATTCATATCTGTACACACACACACACACACATACGTATCGGATCGTGGCCACCTGATTGCCATCTCGACGACAGCGACGCGCTTGGAGATGCGGTCGATGAAGGAACCGTCTTCCGACTGGTTCCGCTGAGTGGCGCTCTGAACCGACTCAAACGACGCATCCACTCGTCCATCTGTATAATCTCGTGCTCACGTGCGGCGTCCCGGCCTCTGTGGCTCAATGTCATCGTTTTGCACGTAACCTGCTGCCCCATTGTCGTTTACTCTGTTTACAATTTTGAATCGCAATGGCCGAATTCAAGACGCCGGTTACGAAAAAGTGTCGTTCGAGATTGGAAAGAAATCCCGATTTCGAAGCTCCCATAAAAATTCCAGCGTCTCCGTTTCTCAAACAAATTGGATATGGATGCGGTAAGTTCAAAGCAAAAACGGTAGATTTTACATTATTTCCATGCAACCAAAAATAAATTATTTTTTTTTTTTTCAACTGAGTCGATATATATGTATGTGTGTTTTTGTGTATTATATATATTCACACAATTTTATGTGTATTAACTTCAGGCGTCAACGTGTTTACCCTGGAAAGATCGCCGAAGGTCGGACACAGCCGATCGCCCTGGGCGGTTAAGAAACGAAACAATCGAATAACAAGAGACAAGAAGTACGACGAACGCATCAGATTGGAAGCCGATATACTACGGCAGCTCAAACATCCAAATATCGTTGGGTTTCGAGGGTTCGTTGAATCGACCGCCGGCGATCCTTGCCTCGTTATGGAACAGTTGGACGTTTCTCTGGGTATCGCGTTTGATCCCTTATTTTTTTTTTATGCCAAATGATTTTTAAGAATTTTTTATTTCACAAAACTATTTGCCGCAACGAACAGGCGACATGATCGAGGAACGAGTGGACGACGGCGTGGGACCTTTTCCGGCCAGAGAAATAATAAAAGTGGGTTACGAAGTGGCCAAAGGTTTGGAATATCTTCATCACACGGTCAGAATACTTCACGGCGATATCAAGAGTTACAACATTTTGGTGTCGAAAGATTTGAGCGTCGTCAAACTGTGCGACTTTGGAGTTTCGGTGCCTCTGGACGCGTCGCTGTGCTTGGACACGACCAACAGCGACGTCGTCTATACGGGTACGGAGTGTTGGAATGCTCCTGAGGTCATATTCGGTTAGCGACCAATTTACCATGATACGCTTAATTCATTTTTTTTAAAATTAATTTTTTTAAACACGATGATTATTGTTATTTTTTTTTCTCCCCATTTTTTATATACGCACTGACGTGACGCAACCATCGTTATCATCGTCAAAAGAAAACGGTCCAATTACGAACAAGACAGACGTGTGGGCCTATGGACTTGTGCTCTGGGAGATGATCGCTTTGTCACCTCCCCACGCCGAAAATTCGGACTATCTGATGGACGAGGACGAGCCCTCGTCCGTTTCGTCGATGGACGATTCGATGTTGGAAACCAGCAACGTTTCGGCCGACAAAGAAAACAACGATTCGAATTATCAAATGGACGACAGTATATTGTTTCTCGAAGAAAAACCCCATGGACCTTACGGTATTGAAAAATAAACCACAAAAATTTTATTCAAACTGCAATGTCAATGTTGAATTATTCACATAAATTTAATTGCATTGAATTTTTTTTTTTAATATCACAGGTACGAGGCCACCGTTACCGGCGATACACATAGGACCGGAGTACGATCAGGTGCTAGAAATTTTTGTGGTATGCACGGATTCAGACCCGAAGACGCGACCAAGCGCCAAAGGCATAGTTATGTTTTTTCAAAATCACGCAAAAGTAGCGCCGATCACCAGACTCGAAGATGCTAAATCCACGAGCAAAGGATAGAACGCGGATGGAAAAAAAAACGATGGAACAATTTACAATTAACGACATCGACGAGAGTGCCTTGTCCGGACGAAATTTGTTCACGAATAACAAATTTAATAGACGATGAAAGATTTTTTTTCTGATTTTTAAAGAATATTTTTGCCGCGTCATTCGAGTTCGATTGTTACGATAATTTATTATCAATCGTATTTATGATTGTTTTCGTTTAATTTTACTAACGTCACACAGTCGAATGGACCAGTACGTCTTGATATAAATATAAATGCATTTTTCACAATTGGTCAAACCTTTTATTCAATTCTCTGTTTTTTTTTGTTATCTCTTCATTACTTCTATAGATAAATTGCGATGATTATGAGTATTACGACTGTCGCTGTGATGCAGATCATTATTTTACATTTTCTCTGGAAAAAAAAAAGCAAACGAACATATTTTGGTTTGAATGGCTGTGGGGGTGAAATTTACCCGGTACGACCAAACCGTGTTCTCTGACTCAAGTTTCATTTAAAAATGTTGAATGAATGACGATAAATCGACCATCGGTCTTGCTTACCATTCTGTATTTCTTGCTTTTCGTTTCCGCTTTCGTCAAATCGGATCGTCCAAGGTCGACATTTTCCGACGCTTTTCCAGCAAAATATTCCACGCAATTCAACTGATCGCCCTGAAACAATTTGCGCGTTTAGTGCATTTTAACGTCGGCGAACAAACGAAAAAAAAAAAAAAAAATAGCATCGGATATGTTAAGAGAACGAGATAAAATAACTAGGTGGTAGGTACAATGAAGACGGTACTTGTTTATCGATCGCGTACGCCATCTCGAGAAATATGTCTCTTATTTCCGTGATTGATTTTTCCAACTTGATAACTTCCTCGTGACGGGTCTGTATATCGGACAACTGTTGCCTCGCTACGCGGCTGTCTTCCAGAATCTAATGACAGAATTAATCGAATTTGGAAAGTTGAAAATGTCTGGGAATAATAGTCCATGGGAGTTTCTGGGTAAAATTGATACTTTCATTGCCGACGAATAGACACTTTCTTTCCTCAGTCTCATCGTCTTCCGAATATACGTTGCAATCGTTACCGGTGCTGCTCGATTTTCTTACTGAAAATCGACGATGAAAAATAATAATATTAATAATAACTATCGTCGATACTTCAATTTGTTTTGATATGAAAAATTCGATTTTTCAATTTGGCTCAACTCCCGATGTATGTATATTTTATGTACACGTTTCACATACTCAGCTGTCTCTGCTGATTCAATAGCACCGAGCATTTGTCGCGATAACGCAACAGCGACTCGTTGTAATCAAGCATTGTTTCGGAAAACATTTGTTGCATAGTCGTGTATTGCAATACTTTGATTCTCATGTGAGTCGGTCCCTCTCTCGCGACTTTCAAAGTCGGAATATCTTCGGGATTTGGAATATCCTTGGCCATCGCTGAAAAAAAATACATTTTTGAAGATTGTTCACGCTCGGTCTTTTTATTTTTATTTCTTTTCACAACTTTATCAAAATTTATAGTGGCGTTGAATTGTGAAGAACTTGGTAAATTTTATCCTGAAAAAATCCACCAAATAATGTATTTAAATTTACCGGGCATACGTCGCTGCTGAGAAGAGTGGGTGGATAGTTCAGGTCCTTGCCGTATGATGGAGCCAGCGTAGGCTCGGGAAAAAAACAACAATAAAAAAAAAAAAAACTTTCCCACCCACTTCTTTCGCATGAGCGCGCATGTACCGGCGAAAAAAAAAAAAACCACCCACGATAACAATCGCGTAATTATCAAGGTACGAATGAAGAATCGTCGACAATGCGACCGAAACAAAATGGAAAGTGGCATACGGACGAATATCCGCTGACTCGCGGTATTTAGAGGTTACATTTTACGGAATACCCACGAAAACGCTGAGATTTATAAACAAAAACAATGGAACCTTTGCTAATTTTTGAGAACTTTGGTTTCGACAATTTGGATCGTTCGTGGATCAAACAAGTATGGGAATCTTCGTTCACGAACGTCGAAAACGTGCCAACCGATTATCAAATTTTTTTGGAGAGTCAGGACATAATCGAATTGACGAAGGAGACCAGCGACGTTGTCAAAAATTGGATATCGCAGAATAGCATTTTGGAAGCGTCGACCACGAATTCGGAAACGTCCGAATCTTCCACCGAAGTTTCTTGGCAAACTCTGATCGCTCTGAATTTGGACGTTCGAGCGTTGCTCGCGGTCCTGGCTTATCTGATGAAGCGCGGCCAGGCGTTCGATTCCGGTCAAGAGTCCAGACGTTCGTGTCTCGCGGCTGCCGGTTTTTACTTCGTTCTCATGTCCGTTCCCGGTAGCAACGCTTTTCAGACGTTTCATCCGAGTCTCTACGAATTGGCGCTAAAAAGTTTGACGCTGTCGCGACGTTTGACTCCGATCGACGACAAATCCAAACGAACGTTGCGTTTCGACGACGCGGATAACGATTCAGCCGACGAAGAGGACACCGAAGCTCATGCGGAACTGTCGAAAACGCAGCGAGCGACGCTGACCAAAGGATTGAACGGCGTACTCTACGACCTCGTTACGATGCTGAATTCCGCCGTCACCTGTCTGGGACTGCGTTCGCTGGAGATAACCGTATTTCATCTGGTGGAAATGACAAAACTGTCGGTCGAAGCTATAAGCGATTTTTCGAGATCGAAGAACGCCAAGACCGAAGCGTCGCACAGCTCGTTGGCTTACAACGCTTGGGTCGCGCTGCGTTTGATCTGCAATCCCAAATACGCGACGGTCCCGATTATCACGAGAATAATCGGCAAGTACCTTCTTCCGCAATTGGCCATCGCCAACAACGGTCAATCGCCCAACAAACAAACGGCCGTGGTGCGAGATTCGACGATACATTTTTTCAAGACTCTGTTGCTGAAGCACGAAAGCGACGCCCAAGAAGTTTTGATCACGCTCGTCCAACATCTGATGATAAATCCGCCGGACAGGCTCGAAGGTAGACAGAAGCAAGCCGTGGTCGTCATAAAACTCATAAATCTATCGCGATACGGCGACTCGATCTACGAACGTTGCCTCCGGGATCTGATAAAATTTTCTCATCACAACAAAATAACTTGCAGAATATTCGCTCAGGAAATAATTGGAAAATTTCTTCTGGATCTGTCGAGTTCGCAGAACAATCGTCGGGATAACGACGACGAACGTTGGTCCAGAACGAGAAGCAAAGAATTATTATTAGCCGCTGTGCTGAGTCGATGCGTTGACGCTTCGAGCATGGTAAGAGGTCGGGCCATCGCCACTTTGGCCGAATACACGGATTCCACCGACGATTCCGAAGTGATGAAAATCTTCGAAATCACGAGTAAACGACAATCCACTCACATGCCGAATCTCGAGGATCTCCTGGACGCCGTGGACAACGAAAATGTGGAAAATCATTTGCCAAACGTCGATACGATAATAAAAATGTTGATGAAAAGAAGCAAAGACGAACGTGCATTGGTGCGCAAAAGTTCGGTTCAAACTCTTCGCAATGCAATAATCATAAACCCAACATTTTTGTCACAAGCAACACCGATTATTTGTCTGCATTGTCGTGACGCGGCATTGACGGTTCGTCGTTACGCCATTCGCACGATGACAAATTTGTTGGAAAAATTTCCCGAAAACTCGAGTCTGTGCAAAGATTGGGTGGATTCCGTGATTCCACGAGTATTCGACGGTGAAACCAAGGTACAGGAAGAAGTTTTGGATTCGTTGCAAAAATTAACCATCGACAAGATAATTCAATCGGAAAGTCACGACGATGAAATGACGAACATCGATGAGTTACCGTGGAAAATTTTGAACGAATTAGCGAAGAACAAGATGATCGATCATTTGTCAAAAGCATGTGGAATTTGGGTGAATTGCGGTGCCATAACGAAAATCACAATCGACAAAATAAAATCGCACGTTGATACGAAAAACAACGTTGGAGCTTGGTTGTTGCTGGGTTCCATAGCCGAACATCGAAGCCTCGGAACAATGACGAATTATTACGATTGTTACGTTAGTGCATTGACAACAACGTCGATCAACGATCATGGATTTTCGTCGATAACGATAATTCGCGTGTTGCAAAATTGTTGGCAGAGTTTCGACGATCAAAATTTACGAAAGATTCACGATGTGATAATCGATAATCTTCGACGTTACAAAATTCCGGTTTATCTGGTGAGTCAATGTTTGGACATTGTTCGTGGAATTGAAAAATTTCGGGCCATGGAAATGCCATCCGGATCGAAGGACGAAGCCTCGACGATGCGACAACTCGTCAGACAGTCCGAGGAAACGATAATACGCATTGTCGAACCCAATGACGACGATGACAACGACGAAGATTCGGGAATCAAGTTGTTTCGAGCCACTTGCACTCTCGGTCACGCGTCTATGTTGTGCACCGAAAAAATTTCCATCCCCACATTGCGAATACTTCAAGGATTTTTGTTGGAACGCGACACGATGCCGATAAACGCGCGTGGGAAAATTCGCGAATTGCAGGGTGCGGCGATCACGGTTTTGGGACAACAAGCGTTGCGCGATCGCGAAGTTGCTCAAGAAATGACACCGATATTCGGTCGTTTGTTGGGAAACGCGAGATCAAAAGTCGATTCAAATTTGGCCGATGGTCCGGCGGTCAGAATAAACGCTGCCAAAGCTCTGGCCGATATTTGCGTGAGATTCACCGCTCTCGTCGAACCTTATCTTCCGGATATGTGCGTAAGCATGAAAGATTCGAATCCCGATGTGCGACAAATTATACTAGTTATAATAATACAATTGCTTGCCGAAGATTTTATAAAAATCAATGGTCCATTTTTTTTTCACATATTGTCAATGTTGTCGGACAAGGACTTGACGATAAGACGTATGACCGTGTTTCTCGTTAAGGAACGTTTGTTGTCGAAAAATAAATCATTGATTACAAAACAATTTGTCAATTGTTTGTATCACATGAACGATTATGAGAGACGTGAATTTTACGTTCGTCGACGGATTGGGAAAGGTCGAGTGATCGAAGCTCTGACCATGTCGGGTGACAAATATTTGGCAAAACGTCGCACGGTTTATGACTTTATGTTGGAACATTTGGACGCACCGGGAAAATTGAACGTTCTCGTTAATCTGACCAATCAAATTTTTAAGTGCAAATGCACGGAAAAAGGCCCGAGGGCTTTCGGTCAATTGGATGTTAATTGCGCGAAAGGCGTTTCCGTGTTCAGGGACATGATTTACGTGCTGACGAGCGATTGTCTACAACCGAATTGTTGCGCCAAACAAATCGCGGACGATGACAATTCGGACGATTTTGGAAATTCCGCGATCGCGGGAACAACGGCCGCGAATAATTTGATCGTCGAGGCAATGAGAAAACATCGGATTCGCGTTTTGTTGCCCGGTCTTGTCGAATTGAAGAAACGTCTGGTCGGAGTTGAATCGAATCTCGTTTGCGACGTTGCGAGATTCATTCACAAACTCATGAACGATCACAACAAGGATCAGTTGGAACATATTTTCAACGAATATCCGGATTTGGACAAGGAAATCGAACGCGATATTCGGTAATGCATTTTTTTTTTTTTTTCGTCGGGGAACAAATGGTTGCGGTTTTTCGTGATGTGAAATGTCGCGGTATTTTTTAAAAATTTTGTTGAATTTTTATTATTATTATTATTTTTTAAGCGCGAACGAGTGCGGATTTTTTTTTATTCAGTTGGTTGCGTTTTTTTTTTTGTTTGGTTTTTTTCGGCAGGAACGGCGACGAAACGGACGAAGTCGAGTCGAACGTTGACGATAATGTTGAAACTTTTTGCTCGAACGACGTGACGAAAAATTCGCGTACGGAGGAAACGAATTTGCACGTTAATCCGAATTGGATACCGCGAATCGTTCTTCGAAGATTGTCGAGTCTGACGTATCCGCAAATTTCGGGATTGCCGAGTGTAAGATCACCGTCGCGTTGCGGAACGGCGGAGGTGGCATCGAGAACCCCGAAAAGACACAACGAGGCTTCGACCAGCGGACAATCATCGGGGCGAAATATTTTTGCGGATTCTCCGAAACGACGTAAAAATTTTGGGGATAAGAGACACGTTTGACCATCGATTGTTCAGGTTTGTTTTCACGTACGTTTTTTTTTCTTTTTGCTTCTTCTTTCTATCAGAATTTTTTTTTTTTTTGTATTCTTAATTTTTGATGATTTTAATTTTTGTTGTTTAATTACTTACCCGACAATTTGTCGCGGATTCTTTGGGCCGTTTGGCCAATGATGAAAGTTCGACTCTCCAGTTCCTTACTGATATCTGAAATTTTTGTATCCCAAAATTGTATTATTTAAAAATGACAAAAAAAAATAAATAAATAAATAAATATATATTATTTCCTTATAATGTTATTACGCGTGAAACGTACCTGGATCTGTGTGGGACAGCACATTGTTGTGCAAATCTTTAACAATTCCAACGTTCGTCGCAACAAGTTGAACCAATTCGCGTATTTGTTCCACCTACGTTTTTTTTTTTTTCGTAAAATGATAATTTTACAAAACAACGGTTGAAGTAAATCAGTTGATAATACACTTATTAAAAAAAAAAAAAAAAGAACTAAATAGTTTTAAAAAAATGTATCGAACGATTTTTCTTCGTTGACACGTGATTTTTTTTTTTTTTTTCATAAAATTAACATACTTCTTCGAGCACATTGACAATTTTCTTGCTCAACGATATTGTCATATGAACGTCCTGTAGCAAATTTCTGCCGAAGGTCGATCCATTTCTTCGCAACTATAACGAACATGAATATTGGATTATTATCGTTTCAATGAAAAATAATTAATAACCGAATATTATACCAAAGAGCTTGATTGTGATGGAAAATTTTTTTTTTTCGTGATAAGCAACGATCGAGAATGATGATAATGATTGATGAAATATTTATAATTTTTTTTTTTTTCAGATTCAGATAACTAACGGCGCATAATTCGGCGATACGATCGCGGACCATGATCGGGATTGGGATTGATCGCGACTGATCGATAGGACGAAGGACTCGCGACGATGTGATCGTAAAGAATTATTTCACACGGATGCCACTGGTGGCTTCTGTGGAACGTCGAGAGACCCGTGATCGAGCCTATCATCTCTCCTCTCTCTCTCTCACACTCTCCGTATCACACCCATCGTTCGTCGCATCTGGTGCGTCACCGTGCCTTGTGGACTCTCACCTATCTCGATCTTATCACAATGAACGAAACCATTAAAAAAAAAAAATTAAAAAAAGGTTCCCCCACCCGAGCAACTGGTACGTCGAGAACTGGGTTAGAGATGTGAGAGGTCGTTCTCGTCTTACGTGCAACGTCTTCATCCGCTCCGATGCTCTTTCGTATGATGCAAAATAATTTGCATGTAAAGACAGATTGAACGATGAAGCAAAAAGAAAAATTAATACTTATTGGCTTATTTTTTCCGGGTGAAAATTCGTCGACTAATATTTGTGATATTTATTTTCGAAAAAAATGGTCTAGTCCCATTGAGAGTTTGTCAATTATACTGGATTTTTCATCTCTGTATTTTTTTGTTATTTTTCGTTACAAACGAATTATATATATATATATACATATATTTATATATGAATAAATAGATATATATATATTTATTGACGTGAAAATGATAAGTGTAACACTTGACGAAAAAAAAATTACAAAAAAAAAACCATTTCACTTGAACGATAAGGCTGTTTTTATTCCAAATTTTTTGAACCATCGTAAGAAGATGAATGAAAAATCGACCGTCGATGGCCCCCTTGTACCATTTATTCAAATCCTTCAACACAATCATATCTCACAGTAACAACAATGATACATAGATAATAGATAAATCGTAAATACAAGGCATGCGAGTCAGTCTTATTAAAATTTCTTATAATTTTATTTATTTATTTTATTTTTTTTCTTCATCAATTTCTCGTCGCTAATAACGTTGAAATTTTTCCGTTCGATCTATCTCGCAATCGTTTCCCAACGTCATCGAAATATCATCGACGTGTCGAACAATCAACGTCTAAGGTCTATTCGACTTAATGTCTCAACGAATGATTCGAGCATTTAGAAAAATATTTTCTCGCATATCTTTTTTTCAAAATTGTTCATAGTTTAAGGTGTAAATTAATACAGTTGGCAACGGTTTTGGGACGGTATTTTGTCTATAATCGAAGTAAATCGCCTTAAGTAACTACACAGAATTTGATCTAATAACAGTTTAACAAGAACGATAATAATAATAATAATTATAATAATAATAATATTGCTGGGATTGCTGAAACAGCTAATAGCCCTCGAATACTTGGTCTCTTTCGTTTATAACGAATAAAATGATTTTGTTTTTTTCGTTTTGTTTTTTTTTTTTTTTAAATATAATAATTATAAGACTCACTGCTAACGCGAAGTCGCCGTTCTCGATCGGATTTTATCGTTGAGATAATTCGCTACTTGCGTCTGGGAGTGTCTGGTCGCTAATTGGAGCGGCGTGAGGCCCTCGAGGTTCGCCAGAAGAGGATCCGCGCCGGCTCCTACGAGTTGTCTCGCCACCGTCATGTGACCCGTAAGTGCCGCCGCGTGCAGAGCACTTTCACCGTTCTAAAAAAAAACAAAAAAACAATGAATTCAATCGTTTTAAATGACAAAACAAGCAGCAACCAAAATAAAGTTAATTCCAATCATTACGAATAAAATATTTTTTTTCTACAAACGAGTTGATAATGTAATGAGAACTTACAGGCAAAATACCGAGGGAAGGTCGGTATTTGAGGAGCTCGCCAATAACGGCGGTGTGTCCTTTGTGCGCAGCTTTGAAGAGCGCAGTCGCACCGTCCTCGAATTGTAAAAATTGCAGAAAATAATTTGGTGCGATAGCGACCGTATATTTGTTTTTTTTTTTTTTTTTTCATTCACTTCAGTAAAAATAGTTTTTTTACATGAATAAATGAATAAATAATTTTGTGAAAAAAAAAAATAATGAAATGTTTTCAAATGTTCATTCGTGGTTGTTAGTGTGTGCTTAAATCTATTGTTCTTACCATGTTATTTAATGTTGTTAAATGTGTTTTATCCATTGTTTGGAGAAAATAATATTTTGTTTTTTTGTTTTTGTTTTTTAAATACGCGAGAGACAAGCCTTACGTGTCTGGTCGCATCGACTTTGGCTCCCGATTTCAAAAGTCTTCTCACAACGTGATCGTGACCCATTTGCGCAGCGATCCACAGAGCCGTTGCTCCGTCGGTTCTGGCCGCGTCGTTTTTCGCCCCGTGCTCCAAAAGTATATCGAGTATTCGCACGTGACCGTTTTGCGCGGCGATGAACAACGCCGTCGCACCGTCCTTCGCAACGAATATTGAAACAAATCGTACCGAACGGTCGAATATTTATTTTGTGTGGATATTCGTCGAATTTTTTTACCTTCATTTGAGCGTTGACGTTAGCGCCTCTGTCGATGAGAGCCTCCGCAACGTCCACGTGACCGCATTGACACGCGACGAACAGCGGCGTACCTCCGTCCTAACAGTCCAAAGACGATATGTATATTGCGCGAAACCCTCCGGAGAATTTGGTTTAAGGAGATTTAACGAGACAACACTCACGACACTGCAGGCATCGACCGCCGCTCCCTCCTCGACGAGAGCACCGACGATGTCCGCGTAGCCGCCCTGAGCGGCGAAGAACAGCGCCGTTGTTCCCGTCTATCATTTTCGGCGCATAAAAAAAAAAAAGATTTTTCACATTCGCATTGAATTTAAAAAAAAGGCGACAAATGAAGAACCCACCAATCTTTTGGCACTCGCGTTTGCTCCCTGTTGCAACAGCTCAGTAACCGAATCTATGTGGCCTCCCGCCGCGGCTAGTATCAGCGGCGTCGTTCCATCCTGGGAAAAAAATTTTTGAAGAAAAATTGTAATCTCGTACATTTCGGTCGGCGTATAACGACAAAGGCGTACGAGTCGAACGCATACTTTGTCCTTGCAGTCTACGTGGACTCTGCCCGAGTCCAACAAGACTCGCAGATGTTTGGCATCGCCTTTGGCAGCCGCGAGGTGTAGCTCGATGTCCCAAGGTGATTCTTTCTGAAAATACTTGATTTTGGATTTTTTTCGAAACTGGAATGTTACTGATCGTAAATATTCGTAAATAAATCATTTTTCACTGTAGGGTATTATTATTATTATTATTATTATTATTATTATTTTCTTTTTTGTTATATGAAGTTGGTATTATTAATATTATTATTACTATTATTATTATTGACACGTACCTTCATAGACATGTTAATTTGTCATTGGGTAACGGTGTTCTTGAATGGAATATATGTTTAAACGAGGCAGAGTTAACGAAGCGCCTCGTCGTGGGTTTTTGTCATATTTAGAGACGATGTGATGCACCGTGTCGCGGACGTCAGTGTGAAGCTGCTGAAGTGAAAGGACCGGAGCAACTGTCACGTCATAAGTGGTCATGAGATGACGCGAGACTGCTCTGATAAGCACATACCGGAGTTGTTTTTTTTTCTTTTTTATTCCGGGGTTTGAATAACCCGACGAACGACGACGACGACAGACAGCCGACCGAGTGTCATTTCGCTGCACAATGCACACCACTCTCAACAGCTGCACAGTAGGTACAGCCAGCCAGTTAGCCAGATTGAGGGGAAGCGAAGTTCTCGAGATGCACTCGCCATACGGATTTCGATGCAACAGCGATTTGGTGGACACGCGTAGTCACGGTTCAGGGGCCCTCCGCTCGATGTCGCTTCGCGCGACTTTCCGCGTAAAACGGGTTCATTGGCGTTTTGTCTACTCCTCTCTCACATAGGCGTAAAACACTACGCGAGCCAAACGCGAATCCTCTCTCCACTTCCTGAATATCGCAGCGATTCCAACCTCTTTTCCGGTTTGATTCTTCACAAGGATTACCGTGTAATGTGAGCAAGCGAAAAACAATAAATTTATACAACTATCGTAACGTTAATCGTGAACGAACAAACATCGTTGATACGTCGTTTTAATTTTTATTTCAGATTTTTTTAAAAAATTAACAATGGAGAACGAAGCCGGAGAATTCGTCGATCTTTATTGGCCGCGAAAATGGTGAGTGAGATCGCACACGTGTTTCAATGACGCTTGACGTATTGTTAGATGAATGTCGTTAAATCGTTGCTTTTCGTACATCGAATTTACGTTCGAATGAATCCTGTGAAAATTCTGTGTAAAATCTACAAACGGAGGTGATCGACATTGTCAAACAAAATTTTTAGGTTATGTCGTACTCGTAGGTGTATCAATGATAGCACGGTTGATAAACTATTGAACTTTTTTTTCCCGTTTGTACAGCTCGTCGAGCAATCGCATCATCCACGCCAAGGATCACGCCTCGATTCAGTTGACCCTCGCCGATGTGGATTCGACGACGGGCAGAATGACCGAGACTCACAAGATGTACGCGATCTGCGGAGCTATCCGTCGCATGGTATTTAAAAGTTTTCAATATTTTAAAGCCCGGTTAACAGTTGGCGAGCCAACCTATATATACTAACTTTTTCATATCGACTGAGATATCTTCAATAATTACCGTGACTAGTTGTCATTGACTTTATTCATTGGGAATGTGATTGTAAACAATGCAAATGCTGCTTGACAAAGTTTAATGTCCTTCATGGTGGACTAAATGATGATTATTTTATTGTTATCATTATCATTGTGTTGATAAATGCGACTCGACCGATGGGTTTGGATCTAACTTATTGAATCCTTGTTTTAGGGTGAATCGGACGACTGTATAGTTCGTCTAGGCAAGAAAGACAGCATTCTGGCAAAGAACTATTGATTTTCCATTATGTAATTTTTAAAAATAAATCATCGAAAGAAGAAGAAAAAAAAAATATATTAAAATTATTATTCACGCATTACCCACGACGAGGATAATAACAAGGACATGGGAGAATGTTGAAAATGATCGTTCGATATCAGCTTTTATGATAACTGCATTTTTTTTTTTTTTTCCTAAGAAGAGATTTCAACAATAGAAAGAGATCAATACGGGTAATTGATGTATCTGCGAGTTTATATACACATATAATACATATCAACGCAATAATGTTGCAAAATTGTCATTCAATAATTCGACGTGGCGAGGGAAAAAAAAAAGTCTTTCCCACGCCTATTCGTATTTCTTTTTTTTTATAGAAAAATAAGAGCTATTTATAACAGAGTATATTACGAGTTGAAAATAATCCTATCCGAGGTGATGCAAAAACTTGACTGATTAGCCATCAATATTCGTTGCTAGGCCACAGATTATATATATATATATATATATAGTTGTTGGCAAAAAAAATTTGTTACGACAATGTCTAATGGAAAGTAATCGATCCGACATCGTCGATCGTGTTTAACGAGTTTTCCGATTTTTGTTGTTGTTGTTTTTTTCTCCCACTTTTTTTCCGTATTTGGAGACGCGACACTGTTACACGTGAAGCACCGGTGTGTCGGACAGCGAGTGAACGCGATTGAATCGACGATTGCGAAGAGCGGCGATCGATTCCCTGAGGTTCTCGCGTTTTCCGAAGAATTCCGTGATCGCCGGTCCGGTCAATGCCGAGGCTAAAAATTGTTCGACGTTTATCGACCAATCGGGATCCCCGGACGACGATGCCCCGGTCGTCGAAGGATTTCCATTGCGATCGGGCGACTGTAAAAAAAATTAGAAAATTAGAAAATTCCCAATATGAATTTTGCTTTTTTTTTTCTCAATGCCATTTTTTTTTATCAATGCCACCAAACGATTATTCACCGTTTCCGTGTCGCGTGAATCGCGGGATTGTGCAACTTCTCCGCCAGCAGCGAGCGACAAACTGTCTCGCGATTCTTCGCGATCAACGTGAAATCTTTTTCCAACGTTTCCCAATTGAAGCAGCAAAGTACCTGCTCGTCACGAAGTAAAGATAAATAAATAAATAAATAAATAATTGTGAACCAGTCGGATAAACAAAAAATGTTATAAAGATGAATTTTCGACCTATGGCCGCGATGCTGTGATAAATTTCTTGATCGTCCGGATCGGCCGGAAACATGTCGTAAAGCGTTTTCCACAGTGCGATGAAGTGTTGTTGTGACATTTTCGGAATAACACGAAGATCCAACGGGCTGTCCTTGGATTCCAACATCGAACGAAGACTGCCCATGCTCTGGGTCTCCCACGATTGATCGCCCGTCCCGGCGACACCGCCCTGCTGACTGCCGACACTCGTCGAACGCGACAGCGTGTCGCCGATCGTCGTCGGGGGTTCATCGGTCAGCGTCAATAACGGAAATTCCAGGGCCGCCACGCTCTGTTCCATCGAGTCGAAGAAATCCGCGGCTTCGGCCGCTACCTCAGCTCCGTCTGCTGGGTATTACATACAAAAGAAAAATAACATTGAATAGTTTATATTTTTTTGAATTATTTTTAAGTAAGCCGTGCACAATTATAATGTCACCGCAGACGTTCAATAAATTTATCAATTTATCAATTTATGTATATCGCTTTTGACGCTCACCGAAACGCGTGGGAGAATCGAATTCCACCGGGGTTAGCAACGGTGGCAGATGCAACGTGTACATGAGTTTCAAACGTTGCGTCAAATCGGCCGTTGCGGTCATTCCAATGGCCTGAACGAGTTCACGAAAGTTCAACACACCGTCGCGATTGCGATCCATGAGCTTCGTTCGATGAGATTTTTTTCAGTGGAAACCAAGATAATGGAGGAATTAACGAAAAAATGAAAAATTTCAAGATTCATGATACCAGAAAAAAAAAAAAAAATATAAAAGTTTTCAGAAAAAATAAGAATAATGAAGATTGAGAAAAGTGTGTATCTGTACCCTGAACAATCGTGCAGCGAGAGATTCGGCTTGGGTGCATTTGCCCCACGGTGAAAGCCCGGCGAACAATATTCTGAACAATTCAAAGTCAATTTTGTATGCCTCGTAAGGCGGTTGGGTCGGATCGTAACGTTCACCGTCGGATTTTCGTTGGCTCATCAATTCTTCCCTCACCAGGCTCAACAGATCCTGAAATTTAATTTGTCCAATGAGCTTTCGTGGGTGGAATTGAAGAATAATAATAATTTGATTGAACTAAATAAAATTCGAAATACATAATTTTTTGTTTGTTTTTAAATAAAGCGCGAACGAAGAATAATTTTATCGTCACCTGAAGTTCTTCGACGGTCATGTACTTGTCGACGACCACGCTTCTCACGACATTCTTCTCAATCCCGTCCTCCAACGTCTGAACGACTCGCAGACGATGTTTCAATCTGAGTCTCTCAATTCGTCCGATCGTGAGTGATCCGTATCTCGCGTACGATTCGTAGATCAACGTTTGAACGGATATGCTCTGAAATATCAGCGGCAATCGTGAAAACAAACGGAAAAGAAGAATTAAAAAAAAAAAAAAATAGCAATCGAAGAATTGCGATAAAAAAAAAAAAATTATCGATGATGAATGATTGTGGGATTACTCGTTGAGGGGCTGCAGTGTCCAAGGGCCTTGGGAGGACCATTCCTTCGTCGTTGAACACCGTACCGAGATAATCCGTCAAAAGTTGCATGGCTTCGCCATCGTCCCGACATTCCAACAATTTTTCTTGATTCCACTCGAGCACGGTCAAAGCAATCTGTCGATCGATTGACAAACGAAACAAATGGACACAAGCGTTCGATATATTTTGGGAATTAATTGTGTAAAGTGTCGAAAGGTTTTAGAGATTTCACACGTTTGGGAAAAAATATATTTTTTCCATTTAAAAAAATATGAACCAACTTGAAAAATGACTTTGGCCCCATCGTAGAAGAAACAATCCATGATGTTAACGGCGCTACCGGTGGGCATAACGCTGAGAAATATTGTGAGAAACCACGACAGAGATATCACTCGGATAACACCGAGTTCCTGGAGTTTGGCGTGCAAACTCGGCAAATATTCGGCCGCCAATTCTTCGAGCAATCCCTGATCCACGAGAGCACCCACGACTCGTCTGTCGTAATAATCCGGCAGCAGGGACTCGCAAACGTTGCACAATTGCCAAAATGCCGATTCCTCGGAGCAGTAAATCAGCAGGACCGATGCCACGATGTTCATGGCTTGGCAGTAACCTGTGGGCGGATTATGAACGATGCGGTCACCCGGAAATCAACTCGAAAAATACGTACGTCCTGTGAAATTGTCTCAGCTTTTCGATGAAAGTATCGGAACAATTTTCAAAATTTGGGCAACCGCCGAAAAACAGCTTTTTATGTTTTAAATTCGATTTTCATGGATTTCCGACGGTCGAAATGAAAAACTGATATTTTCATCGAAAAGCTGAGACGATTTCACGTGACAAACAAATTTTTAATATATTTTTTTAACATCGTGAGCATGTGAAAAAAATACTTGAACAAAAAAAGGAAAGAAAACGAAATAAATGATAAATATGTTAATAATTTAGTTATTTTTTATTTATTTATATTTTTTTCCCTCACACGATTATACTGTAAAAAAATATATTAAAAATCGGTTTATCACATGAAATTGTCTCAGCTTTTCGATAAAAATAACGAAACAATCTCCGAAATTTGGGACAGGGCCGTAAAACAGCTTTTCATGTTTTAAATTCGATTTTCATGAATTTCCGACGGTCGAAATGAAAAACTGATATTCTCATCGAAAAGCTGAGACAATTTCACGTGACAAAGTGATTTTTCATATATTTTTTTTTAAGCGTAAGCATGTAAAAAAAAAAAAAAAAATACTTGAAAGAAAAAAAAATACCTCAAGCAAGAATAGTCAACGAATAAAATACGTAATTGATTAATTTTGTAACACAATTGTCAGACCTATTTGAGGATTGCGCCAGGCGTAAGCCGAAAGCACTCGCCTAAGAGCGTTGATTCCGGTATCCGATTGAAAGGCCGGATGTTCCGGAAGCGAACGATGCAAATCACGCTCAATTTCTTCGTTCGCTTGGCAAACCTTGCCCAACGACTGATCAACGAGAGATTTGTAGAGTCCGGGATTCATGGCCATGTCGTTCATCGCGCCTGTTCGGATATGGAATATTGAGAATAAAAAAATTTAAAAAAAGATTCATTCGTACTCTCGTCGAATATGGTTTAAAAAAAAAATAATAATTTTCAGGACATCGTCTAACCGGAAAACGTGAGCCACACTTCGCCCCGAAGAGTCTGCGGTACGCCCTGTATCACGAGTTTAGCCGTTTCCGTGGTTCTGTAAATGGTAATGCCTCTGCCGTATTCCGCAAAATGTAATTCCCACTGTTTTTCCTTAGCCTCCTGTTTGAGCATGGCCTCGACGCTCAGAGGCGCTTTGAAAAGCGACATAAGAGCCGGTTGGGCCGTCCAATCGGTTTTATCGGCTTCGGCGTCGTCGTCCGGCGGCTGGTTCGTCGTCGAACCGGACAAAGTTCCGCGACAAGTTTTTTCCGAACCACTTAAAAGAAAAAAAAAGAATTTCAGTGATAAATGAATTTTGTGGGAAAAAAAAATCAACACCAATCCAAATATCGAATACACGATGTTGAGAATATTTTTCAAACTTACAACTGAACCATTTTTGTTTTTGCCAAAAGTTCCGATATTTTTTGCACGACGAAATCTCGATCCTGTATCTGTGCAAATAAAAACGACGACCGAGTGGTTGTTACGAGTATCGACTTGTCCGTGACAGCGTTCGAAGATTGATTCTCGGCGGGCTCGATGAGCCTGACTTCTCGAAGTGGAATAACGAGACTGACCAGTTGACTGACCTGAGGAAGAGAACAAAAAAAAAAAAAAAGAATTCCTTCGATTGAATGAGATTCGTTCGATAAAAATCAAAGACAAATTTGGGTGTATCGCTCAGACTCACTCGACTCTCGAAGCACAGATAATTTTGTGACAAAAATATTTTTCCCCAAACGTGACGTTTGTTGTAAGGTGTCCAGAGAGTCGCGTTTATGCTACCGTCCAATTTTTCCGTTGCGGGCAATCTGAATTGTATTCTGTAAGCCTCGGAGTGGGCCCTCGCGTCGAGATCACGTTTGAGAAAGGACGGTTTTTTCGGAACATTTTTGCTGGATTATAAAGAAAAGAAAAAAAAATTAAGATAATTGATAGTCAGTTTTTTTTTTTTTTTTTTTTTTTTTTTTGTGAATTCGACTGAAGTCGCAATTGGTCGTACCTTAATTTGCTCAGGAGCTCTCGATCTTCGTTGAATCCACTCTTTTCGTCTATCAGTCTGTGGAGTAATAATTTATTTTTAATATTCGACGCTCGGAATTATTTATTTATTTATTTTCAAATAATAATTAAGATTCAATTGATGCGATAATGTTATCGAAACAATTACCGCTTCATTGCAATATTCGTGAGTTGCTCCATCAACGAATACGTATCGGATTTGTGCATGAACATTGAAAAGTGATGCTGAAAAAAAAAAAGAAACGTGAAAAAATAAATGACAATGAAAGTAATAATAATAATAATCTATTGATAAATATTTAATTTCGTATTTTATATTCGATACCTCCTTGTTGTCACGGGTAACGACGCGAATACTGTCCGGAAATAGAAGAGAATTCGTTTTGTCAAGCGCTATGATATCGGCCCATCGTACCACAAGTTTTGTTTCCCTCGCCAATATATAAGCGTAGAAGCACATGTGATTGACCGAAAAATATAGCCATCCCTGTCGCGGAAGCCGTGATTTCCAATAACTGGGATAAACATTTTTTTTTATATATTTTTTTTTTTTAATCTTTCTTTCGCTCGTAAAATATTGTGGAAACTCAAAGAGCTATGTTTGCGTCGTAAGTTTTTACCTGCACGAATAATAGTTCACGAGCTTTTCTTCATTGGGTAGGTTAAACAGTTGGTGAAATTTGAAAGACACGGTCTTGAAAGATTGCGGGTCCTCTTCTGCAAAAGAAAAAAAAGAAGAAGAGTCGCATAATTTTCATCGAACCGGCGATAGCGCGCTTTACGCAAGTTACCTTCGGCAAATTGACAATCGGGCACGTTGTTGGCAATGATAGACTGGATTTTGCAACAGACAAATTCGGTAATCTCCTCCTCGGTGTCGAACGACTTGAGAGTGTCAGTTAGGTTATCGTGCAGCCAATCCCAATCGTCCAGAATCTCCTCGTGGGTCAGAGAGCACGCGATCGCTGAGGATGGGAAAAAAAATAACTTTTGGTAATCCCGAGCGCGTGGGTCGCCTCGACCGAACGGTTTGAAAATCCTTTACCCCAATAAAGTTCTGACGTCGGTGTCTGGTGAAGAATTCTGAAAGGAGGCGGTTTCTTGTCGAACACGCTGTCCAACGTGCCGACGAGCACCGAACCGAGCCCTCCGCTTTTGCCATGGCCCTTGCGTCGTTGCAAAACAAAGTACGTGGTCGCCTTCTCCGTCACCCTTTAATTTCATTTCGTCGTGTCAATTGAAGGCGGAGAAAAAATGGAACGACGAAGGGACGCGATGAAACAGATTGATGCGCGATTGACAATTATCAGCTACATATCTTCATCGGATAATTTTATGATAGAAGAATTTTTGAAAAATTCTGGTCCTTGAGTTATTTATTTATTTTATTTCATTTTTTTTCAATTGAATGGCGATGGGGTTATGGAGAATCCGTCAGTTGTTTTCGTGAACTTCGTACATAATCGCGAATTGTCGGATGCGAGAATGACATTATCGAGTGGGTGTTTACCAAAAAGCATTGGCCAGCAGAACTTCTTCGGGCTTTATCCACATATCGCCTGTCTACGTCGTTGACCCGGCACATATGGCGATCGACAGCGAGACGAAGCTCTCTCACTCGCTCGTTAATCGATCAATCTCGACGGATCGACACTGAAAAATCAAACGGAAAGAAAAAAATCGATGAGAATTTCTACTATTTTTGTTGTCTTCATCCTATTATTCGGTTACCGACTTGGGGTGTTTGTTCGCCGGAGTTGACAACGTCAGATTGTAAATTCACGCAACAACGCAGGTTGCGCAGTGGGGCACGGCGCAACGCCCACGCTCGCGAGCGGCGGTTCCCAGGGCCGTAACGAGGGCGCTTGGGGGCCCCGTGCGGCCGAGTCGGAGCACACATCGTCGCCGGGGGACCTGGAGTTTGTGTGGAAAATGGGATTGGAAAGATTCGTAATAACATATTTTATTTTTATAAAATATTTCATGAACAAATATGCTGGAATTCTTTTAAACATTGTTTCTGAAAATATCAAAATTTCACCCAACCCCGTGAACGAGGACTAGTTACGCCACTGGTTGCGACTTCGCTAATAAACATAACTTAGAACGGAGTGAAGATAAGCGATAGATATATATAGATAGATATGCGGTTGTGGCTCTAAGCAGAGATAACCAACAAATCTCTGCTTAAATGTACGAAAGAGATAGCAAAGTTGTGAAGTCTTTCTCGCTTGCACCGCGTACAGTCAGTGAAAAATGTTCAGGCCCACCTCGACAGGTGCAACTCGTCGTGCGGCTCATAAATTCTTACTCGACTGTACAGAAAAGGACGGAAACTCACGACTCTGCTGTCTCTCTCTCTCTCTCTCTCTCTCTTTCTCTCGGCACGCGACCCACCACGCGTGCTTTCTCATTCTCTTTCGTTCAAAATTTCGCGCCATTTTACCGTAGTACGACGGTCAACCACCGGTCTTACTTTTAGGAACTCGACTCGAGTGGACCATAGTCGACTCCCGCCGTTGTATTTCTATTACTATAGTTATACTACAGTCGACTCGAGCAGGGTTTTCGAACGTAAGGCGGGGCCTGGCCAATCCAAAGCGGATCCCACTGTTTGTTCAACAAGGTCCACGGTTCTGTGTGTTATTCCCGTGTTCCTCGGAGCATTCACTCATTCATCAACTTTCGGCATGCATAAACGGTGGTAAGACCAATAATAATACTACGCGGGTACGCGCGCGTCCCTCACAACGACCATTTCCTTTCACTCTTGTTTTTTTTTTCTTTTTTTTTTTTCTTTCGCTATCCACCGAGTGTACATCGTTGCAATTACTTATTCACTCGCAGAGTTCGAGGTACGTGTGTGTGTTTTATTCGTGGATTACAAGTGTGGGGCGGGTCTCGCAATTACGGTTTTGGCAAGAGTCCGACGATCGCGTGTCGTGGCGAACATTATCGCGCGCAACAATTATTCCGTTTGGTCTGTCAGTCTCTCGCAAATTGTCATATTTGCACCGTGTGTAAACGTGATTCATTGCGATTCCGGTTTAGCTCCAATTACGGACGAAGTATCTTTATATATATACGCACACATATACACGTACTTGTATGCCTATATATGAGAAATTTCGAACCAAATTTGGAATATATTTATATATACGGATTCAAGAATTTTTATGTATAAAATTGTAAATTTTCACGAAATTACTTGTTTCATATGTAGAACGAAATTCTGATATGAGACCGAGAAAGGGAAAGAAAATTCATTTGAATCGAACCATCCCAATGCATATATTCATAATTCTATATAAATGTATTTTAAATTTATCTCAATTAAACATTTTTGATTTGTGTATATAATATTAGGTTGAGATAGGTTATTCATGTATGACATTAGGTTGATTCTGAATTTTCCGTATGTATATATATATATACACATGAGTTAATATGCAAGATTCAGAATTAACCTAAAAACTGTTTATCAAATATAAATGAGAGGCGAAATTGTTCGATGCAACGTTATATTCAACGAGATCGCTCATCGGCTCCAAAAAAAAAAAAAGAAGCTAAATTGTAATTTTTTTTTGATAAGATAAGAAAAAAAATAGAGGATAAAAAGATGGCATCGCTGTCGCTACCGAGAGTTCTGCAACAGAGAAAAACGAGTTTGGATCTGGAACGCGAACACTTTGAGAAGTTTCAGGTACGATAGATGCGATTGATTTTATCGGATTTCAGGATTCATTGTCTCCCAAGTACTAACGTCATTGACTCTCTCACACACACACACGCGCACACTCACCCGCATGGTAGCGATTGCTAATCCTTGTGTAAAATCGGAGGGATTGCGAAAGATTGGGGCGAAAAAAGAAAAACACCATCGGCAGGGGCGGGAAAGCCTTTGATCGTTACGAAAAAGGTGAAACATTGCGAGGGTGTCGCTTGGTATTTCGATAACGAGTCGATGATACTTTTGGAATGGGGTCGCCGTTGCGGACGGACGTTTAGAGTCCAATCGAGGAGACTGTGAATACGCGCGCGCGCGCGCGCTCACACGGATTCGGCGTTTGCACGTTTCCCGCAAAATTGTTTAATCGAGTAACAGTCAAAGCAATACTAACAATGCCGCCCGTTGTACCGCCTCCCGCCAAACAACTGCAGCAGCAGGTGAGTCCTCGTTCGTTCCTGCTTCTAGTGTTTTCCGTGTCGCACCTTTCGTTCCTGGCAACAAGTTTCCCGATCATTGGAATGACCATCCGTCATTGCGAGTCAGAGCCGCAGAAGAAAAAAAAAAAAGATTTAAAAAAAAGATATTCTACTAATTCACAGAACATCAGCATCAGCAAAGCGGTTCATTCCTCCGAGACTCCGGTGAAGGAAAAACATGTGCGAAGTATCCTTTTTGTTGTTGTCGTTGTTGTTGTTTTTATACCACAAATGATTCGACGGGTCAGAAAATTCTTTAGCCAGAAATATTTTTCTTATCGAGAGTTCAGGCGCGATCATCGGTACGTATCAGGAGAAAAGCGGAGCGATATTTTGGATGTTCATGTTGCGTCAACCGCTTCAGGAGAATCGCATAGTCGCGTGGAAATTTTGTCACGTTTTGCACAAAGTTTTGCGCGAGGGTCATCCTCGGGTGATTCACGACTCGCAGTGTCACCGCGGCAAATTGCAAGACATCGGCAAACTCTGGCAACATCTCCGAGAAGGTTACGGTCGTCTCATACATCTCTACATACGTCTGTTGATCACAAAATTGGACTTTCACAAACGCAATCCCGGATTGCCGGGCAATTTGCAAGTTACCAACGAACAGCTCGAAGCCATAGGCGAGAACGACATTAACATCTAGTGAGTCGACGATAATCATTGCGGCAAATAAATGTTGGCATTGTATATTTTCGTTGATGAATAATAATCAATTAATGAGGCTGAAAACACTTTAACGTTTTTTTTTTTTGTTTTTTAAAATCAGTTTTCAGATGTCCGTCGAGATGTTCGACTACATGGACGACATTCTGAATCTTCAGCGTGCCGTTTACGCGTCGTTGAACATGGCATCGTCGAACTCGATGACACCGTCCGGACAATGCCGTTTGGCGCCTCTGATACCCTGCGTCCAGGATGCCTCACAGTTGTACGATTATTGCGTGAAAATTTTGTTCAAACTTCACGGCGCATTGCCACCCGACATACTCATCGGTCATCGCGATCGTTTCGACAAACAATTTTACGATTTGAAAACTTTTTACACAACCGTCGAACACATGCAATATTTCAAACATCTGATAACCATACCGACCCTACCGGAGGTAAGATTTAGATTGTTTTGTTCGAAGAAAGGCAAAAATTTGCTTGAGAAAAAATGTTAATTTTTTCGAAAAATGTTGAACGAGCGATTTACGAATTCAATGAAATTTAATTCGAACGATGAAAACTGTTTGCCAGAATCCACCGAATTTTCTTATACAATCGGAACTTCGTACGTACGTTACACCGGTCGTTGTTCTGCCACCGGAAGAGCCCATGGATGGGGATGCTGCGGTCGACAGTCTCATCGACACGTCCGACACGAGCTCGATGACGGGCGATCAACTGGACGCCGCTCGAAACGGTTCCATCTCGCCGGACGCTCTCGCCGAGAGGTAAGTTTTCGTTTCACCCACACTTTGTCCATTCGCCGAAATAAGATACGGTGGAATATATTGTACAATGTGATTTTGAGACACATCGTGTTCGGTTTCGGTTTCCGCCACAGGGACAATCTCATTGAGCATCTGCATCAGGAAAACAGCCGACAACGCGAGGAGATGCAACGTATACTCAACGATTACAACAGAATAATAAGCGAAATGAAGTTTCACATTCGCGAATTGGAACCCGCGCTAACGTCCAAAGAAAAAGAACTCGCGGAGACGAAACGGATGAAGGAAAATTTGTGCAAACAGAACGCCGAGATTACGCAGAAAGTTCGCGAATTGGAAGGTCAGTCTTCATTAATTGATATGATTTTGTATTTTGAAAAAAAATTGTTATTTCATAAAAATCTGTTTTATTATTTTTTTTTCTTTAAAGAAAAAAATCGTTTGTTCGACGAAAAATTTCAAAAGTTGAAGGATGTGTATTCGAAACTTCGGGAGGAGCACATCAGTTTGATCAGAAAGGTGAGATAAATTGCGAATAAACGCGGAGAAAGAAAAAAATATCTAAAAATAATAATAATTTAAAAAAAAAAATTAAAAACAATTATTTAAAATTCTTACAAATGTTGTTCATGGAAAAAAATGGATAATGTTAATGTCGAACGAGCAGAAAGCCGACGTGGATCGTCAACTCGGTGGAATGAAGATAATTCAAGAGCAATCGAATCGAAAAACTTTGGAAGCCGAGCAACGGTTGCAAGAATTGCAACAGGGACAAGCTACGGCCGATCAGGAAGCTCAGCGCGTCGCCCAAGCGCGTTCCGAACTCGACGACGTGAGAAAACAATTCGATCATGCGAAGACCGAGAATCTCGCTCTTATCGCAAAAATTGATTTCATATCGTCGGAAAAAGCCGTGGCCGAGGGCGATCTTCACGATCTTCTGGCCCAGAAGGAAGATTTGGACGTCAGAATAGTCGAACTTCGTGACGAAGTCGATCGCACGAAGAATCAAGTCGAAGCCGAATTCAATTCGGCTTATTACGAATTAATTCGTGAGTCCAAAAAATTCACGATTATTCGATTCGATTCGCTTCAATCACGATCGACGATAATTTTGAATAAATTTCGATCGATTGAATTTAAAAAAAAAAATTATTATTTTTAATTTTTAATTTTTTTTTCGGGTTAAATCGTTTGTTCCAGTAAATTGCATATCATCGGCCGAGTGTATATTGTCGAGCGCCTCGAGCGCCATAGAAAATCCGGCAATTTCCACGGTCACTTGTACACCGGATTATCTGATGAGTCTGGTAAAACCTTGTGTGCAAAATTTGGACGATCTCGAAAGGGCTTTCGAAGTTTACGCGATCGACGCTAAACAGGGAAAATCGTTGATAAGATGCGCCATAAGCGCGGCTTACGCGATCGCCGTTTATCTCGTTCACGCGAGATCAACGTCGAACATATCAACGGACATTACCCTCGGCGATAGTGAGTTTATCATCCGCTTTTTTTTTGATTTACGTCATCGTGTCGAGATTTCGATCGAGATAAAACATTGAGCCGAAAAAACATTATTTTTTGTTTTTCCTCGTTAAATATGTCCGATCCGACTTGCAGAATTGACGGACGAGTGTAAATCGTTGGGTTCGGAGGCTGCCAAGTTGTATGCAAATATAAAAGAAAAATCTTCGAAAACTTCGGATCAAGTTAAGGCGGTGAAGTTGCAATTGAACGCTGTTTCGAATTTGGCGAATACTTTGGCTAAGGCACGTGGAAACGTCGACGATCTGGGCGATTTGGTGGAGAACGAGTTGCTCGGCATGGACAAAGCCATCGAGGAAGCCGCCAGTAGAATACAGGTGTGAATTCGTTTGTCAATGGCCCAAATAATAATAATAACAATAATAACAATAATAATGTGTCATTTAAAAATCGATATCTCTTTGTCTCTTTGCGGGGGGTAAAAAAAAAAACAGGAAATGCTAGACAAGTCACGGGCCGCGGATTCCGGTGTCAAGCTCGAGGTCAATGGAAAAATTCTCGATTCTTGTACGGAACTTATGAAGCGCATAAGAATATTGGTGCAAAAATCAAGATTATTACAGACGGAAATTGTCGCTCAAGGAAAGGTGAGAGATAGACATCCGTCGCGTCGTTCTACATTATTTATTTATTTATTCGTTTGTTTTATTCGATGAATTATTATTTTTTTTTGTGGAAATTGGGAATTTTCGTTAAACCAGGGAACGGCTTCGGCGACGGAATTCTACAAGCGAAATCATCAGTGGTCCGAGGGTCTGATATCAGCCGCAAAGGCCATTGGAATGGGAGCCAATTTTTTGCTGTTAGTCTCGATCGAATTTTTTTTTTCTTATCTCTTTCAATATTTTTTTTTCTTCTTCAATCTTTTTTTATTGTTTTTTTTAGAGAAGCAGCGGACAAGGTCGTGTCGGGCGATGGAAAGTTCGAGCAACTGGTCGTTGCGTCTCAGGGTATAGCGGCTTCGACCGCCCAATTGGTCGTGGCGAGCCGCGTAAAAGCCGATCGTAACAGCAACAATCTTTCGGCATTGTCCGAGGCTTCGAGAGACGTGACACAAGCCACGGGAAGCGTCGTGGCCACGGCGAAGAGCTGCGGGCAGCTCGTCGAGGATAACGGTATTCCCAATTTTTTTTTTTCATTATCATTGTCGTTATAATTATCAAACTAACCGGTTCCGAACGTTTTGAGAGAAAAATAAGAAAATTGAAAATAAAACACATATAATTATCATCAATGATGAAGCAATTGTGAATAAAAGCGAATTTTAAATGAATTATTATTTCGCAGACGATCTCGACGTATCGGGACTGAGTTTGCACCAAGCCAAGAGATTGGAGATGGAAGCCCAGGTTCGGGTTCTCGAGCTCGAACAAGCGTTGGAGACCGAAAGACTGCGATTGTCCGCTCTGAGGCGTCATCATTATCAAATGGCCGGCGAATAAATTCGCGTTACGAATGTTTCCAGACGAAAAATTCGGATCAAAGAGAATAAGAAAAAATTTAATTAAATAATAACACGGGTAACAACGAAAAAAAAAAAAAAAAATCATTTTGTAAACGTTTAACACGATGATTGAACGTAATTATTGAAAGTAGTTGTGATACGCGGCTATAAAGCCGATTATCGGTCAAGTTTGGCAACGAAGAGTCACGGTTTTTTCACCATTTAGAATCCAATTAACCCGAAATTTATACACGTCGGTGTGATTAAAAACGAAGATTTGTATTTTTGTTATACCATTATTATTAATATACTCGAACCGAATTGGCTCAAGATCAAGATGAATAAATGCTCTATATCATCCTATACTCGTTGTAGAAAACTAAAATCGAAAAGAAATGAAAAAAAAATGAATCGATTATTATTATTATTATTATTGTACCATTACGTTTAGATCGAAACTTATTTTACACACGATAGTCGTCAGTATTTATTTATCTGAATCGTAGTACCATTTATCAATCGGCTGTAATTCAATTTGTGAATTTACACATTTTTTTTTTTTTACCAGTGTTGGATGAAAAAAGAAAAAAAAACGTAATTATAAATATATATATATATATATATATACATATGTATACATATAAAAAGAAATCGAATCAATGTACAAAGTTCTCGACGGGATGTACAAACGATTGGTCGAGGCTTTAAACGATCATTCGCCGAATGATTTACAAGTTACGTATTATCTATTGCATCGATTATTTAATTTAACCAAAAAAAAAAAATCTAAAAGAAAAAAAAATGTTGATTGAAATAATAATAATAAACAAATTTGAAAAAAAAAAAAAAACGATAAACCGAAGATGATGGTGGGATGTTGATTGATTTTTATCTCGAAAGGATTTGCGAAATTTGTAATTTATTGCGATTGCATTTATAATACGGGCGACGAAACAAATATTAATATTAATATATATATATATATATTTTTTAACTTTTTTTTTTTTTTACATGAATTCTTCAGTGGAATGCACGGAGGGCAAAGGGCGGAGAGGGGGGGACGAGGGTCTATTGAGACGACCCACGTGCTGCTCCACGTGTATTTATTAATCTATACATATATAGTGTATATATATATACATTTATATATACACAGCTGTGAAACAAAATTCATCGAGCTTCCGAGCTTTCACCCACAATCTCCACGACCTTTCTCCTCGTGGTCTCCTCCTCTCCTTTGTCGGTCGAGACGGACCGACAACCCCCATTCATTCGGATGCACCCCTTGCACATGCACGGACACTTGCGAGAGTGAGATGGACCGACGCTCGGGAGATTGGAACGAAAAAAAAATAATAATAATAATAATAAAAAAACAAAAACACCTTCGACAAATCACCACCGGGCCCCACTTTTTCATCTCACGAACAATTACACAATTTCCACTCGAGTGTCTTCTCATTGATTGAAACTTATTTTTTTTTATAATCACCGATATATTTATATGTGGATACTAATATATGTAAATATATACATAGTTTTTTTTTGTTTTTTTTTTCTGGAACGAGGAAAAAAATGTTAAGCCGCGCGAAGAAATTTTTCACAGCAATTCTATTCTATCGTATAATCGTTTCATTTTTTATTTTTTATTATTATCTTTTTTTTATTTACTTTTTATTTTTTATATTCGCATTTATCACGACAATGTTTATCTTTTTTTTTTTTTCGTAACATCTATTCGCTTAATTATCATCTTTACAATATTTACAGATTAATCATTCAAACCCACCGAGCGTTGGAAGTCAATTTTCAAAAATAATAATTATATTAAAAAAAAAAAAAAAGAAACGAAAAAGTATCGTAAAGTCTTGAACAATAAACCGTAACTTTCGTTCAAATATCATAAAACTGGAAATAAAATTAATGGTTGAAAAAAAAAAAACAAAACGAAACAAAACAAGAAGAATTAACATTCCATTGGTGAATTTAAATAATATAAAAATAATAATAATAATAATAATTTCAATAAAATAAAATAATGGGTACCGCACGAAAATGTTTCGTACAATATTTCGTGAATAACCCAGAAATCAAAACGAATTAAACAGTGAATAAACAAAATTCAATTTAAAAACGAATAAATGTGAAATAACATTTTTTGAAAAAATGAAATTTTTTTTTTTCTTAATTTTGTCGCACAATCTTTTGGATGACTTTGCCTCTTCGTTAATCTATTAATTTTTTAATCAACGTCCCGCGCTCCAAAAACGAGGATAATCCCCGGTCATCGTATTATTTCCTGTTTTTTTTTCCCTTTCGAGAATCAAGAATCAGGAGAGAGTCTGTTTGAAATATCACGAGACCGAGGAATACGCGACTCGTCCTAAAAACAATGGGTCTATCAATGTGTTTATCGCCCACGAAATACCGACTTTTTAATTCTTAACTGTAATTTGTTGTTTGTTTTTTTATTAAATTTTTATTTTTATTACTTTTTTTACTATTTTTTTTTCTTTTCACTTTTTATCATATTTGTTTTCTTTTTCGAACTAGAATTATATGTGTGTGTGTGTGCGAGTATGCGTGTACACACACACGCACCCACATACATATATAGTATATCTCTTTAGGAATGGCCGGTTTCGCGACTCTGCCCTTTATTTTTCCGTCTCCGTCCCCCCAAACGGGGAATATCACGCGCAAACTAGAATAAAAAGAAAATACAATTCGCCTTTTTTCTCTCTCTCTCTCTCTCTCATGTCAAGCGGAATTTCCCACGCGATAGCGTCTTCGACGTATTTGTCGCGTGGCCGAACAACCATTCGAACCCCTTTTTCCGAATTTTCTCGCTCTTTTCCAAAATCATTGTAACGTCGTTCGTTCGTTCGATTTTGTTTTTTCAATTCGGCGAAAAAAAAAGTAAATAAAAACTTGAGAATCATTTTGTAAAGCTAGATAAAATATAATTTTTTTTTCGTTTTCTCTCTATCTCTCATATTCACTTTTCGGACTATTTACAGAGCGACGCCGAGAGGACGAAGCCGGAAACGCTAATTAAATCTAAAAAATCTCAATCGAACACTCTCGGAACGAAATTCACTTGAGACCTTTGTGTGCTACTCATTTTTTTTTTTTTTTTTTTGATTTTCATCGTTTTCTGTTTTTTTTTGTTTTTGTGTTTTTTTAAAGTTTTTTTTTTAGAATTCAATTGTGTGTGTGTGTGTATTTTTCTTTCTTATTATATAATTGTGTTCGGTGTGTACGTTATTCTACACACTCTATGGATTCACAACGAAGTATTTTTTTTTTTTTTGCTTTTTTGTTTTGGGTCTTGTCGTATCCACGATGGATTACCATCCACCATCTCGCGAGAATTTTTTGTGTGTGTGCGGGCGTGTTTGTTTTTTTTTTCGTTTGATTGTTTTTTTTTTTTTTGTTTTTTTTCCATCCATAAGTTCCGAATTCCCCGGTCAATGCCTGTTCCGCGGAAAATTTCTCGATGTGCCGCGATTGCCTAGAATAAATGATTTAATGGATTTTTTTAAAAACAATTTCTTTTTTTTTTCGGGGGGGTTTTTTTTTCTCATTCTCCACATCCTCATTTTATTTTCGCATGCCGATTATCAAGAGGAAGAAGAGTTTGACGGGAAAAAAAAAAATATGCGCGCGCCTCACGGCATTGACTAGAATTTTCTTGGCAGATGTGTCGAACGATTATTTTTTGTTTTTTCTTCTTTTTTCCTTTTATCTCAATAATTAACGCGTGTAAAATTCCATTCGAAATAATAAAACAATAATTATCAAATTTACAACAATAAAAAATTAATTAAATAAAAAACAAAGAAAAAGAAAACAAGCAAAAATATATAATTTTTATTTAAAAAAGCAAGAATATCGGCATGTTTTCTTTGTTTTTTTTTCTTTGCCGTCAAACTCTCGTCTACCCCGTAAAAATTTTTACTTGGATGTGATTAATTTTTTTTTTTGTTTCGCGTTGTGTGTTAACCTTCCGCGAGTATTTCCATGAGCAATCGTTTGAGGCTGTCAAGACCGGTCAAAAATCCGCAATCCGGTCCCTGATGTACGGTAGTCGTATTCCCATGACAACCACCGGCGATTCCAACGACGTTGTTGGTCACGGACGAACGTCCAAAAGTCGTGTGAGCAAAATCGATCATTCTGACATCGACGAGAGTGTCGTCGTTACCGTCGTTCGTCGATTCGTCGTTCTTCACTCGCAAACGTTTGGAAACATTCGACGTACATTTGACATCGTCGTTTCCACGATGTGAAACACGATTGCCACGTTCGTCACCCTCGTAGAGTCTCAATCCTCGATGTATGTTGGGTCTCGTGCGTTTGAGGGTGCATTTGGTTCCGATATCGAGATCCGAACTCGCGTCGTCGGAATTTCCGATAGTCTTGAATTGTCCGTGACAACAATATTCGTCGCTGCTCGAACCGCCGCTGCTTCTGCTGCTGCTGCTGTTGCTGTTGCTGTTGCTGCTGTTGCTGCTGCTGTTGCTGTTGCTGCTGCTCGTGCCGTCGGTGCTGTTGGTGTTGCTCGTCGCGCTGCTGTACGACGAAACAATCCAATTTTCGTAACCCGGTGTTTGCACGACCGCGGAATTCAACAGATCCGACGGCGGATCCATGAAAACGGTTTCCTCGCTTATCGGATAAAAACCGGTCGCGTGTTTGGCACCCCGAGCCGCGGCCTCGCCGAACGCACGGTGAAGCGTAGATTGACTGACCTCCTCGTGATCCGACGAATTGCTCGTGTTACCACCGCGTTCCGTATCGCCGTAAAAATCGTCGGTGCGATTATCGTCGTCGTCGTCGTCGTGATCGTCGTCGTCGTCGTCGTCGACGTCACGGGTTATTTTGTGATCCATGAAACTGTGATCGTTGGATTCTTCGTCGACTCCGTGAGTCGTCAATGGACTTCTGCCACGCGGACCGTAATCTTTCACCAGCTGATAACCCTCGTAAACCACGAGGAGAGAACTGAAATGCAATTATTTTTTCAACCCATTTTTTTTTTAAACCCATGATAAAATGTTTTTTTTTATTGTTATTCGTTTTTTTTTTTTTTTACTTCGAAAAGAGATTTATGATTTATGATTTTTTTTTAGTTATGCATGGATTCAATCGATATTGCAAGAATGTTATTATTGACAAGACAATATTTTTCTTTTTTTTTTTTCAGGGTTTGATCGATTTGGCCAAACGATTGACTTACCACGAATAAAAACGATAACTGCTCTGACGTTCGATGGCTCGTCGCAGACTGTCCAAACGCGATATCACACGTTGTATTGCGATTGTTCTCAAACAATAACCGTTGTGAAAAAAACGATAAAGAGCGGATTTGAAACCTTCCTCGTTCAATTCGCGACCCCAGTATTTGTCTCTTTTGACGTAGTGATCGGTGTCGGCTTGGTAAACCTGTTGATTGAAGAAAAAACAAGATTGTTTGTGTATTTAGCTTGAAGTGCACGTTGAAAAACGAATTTCCAAATTTTTTTTTGGATTTTTTTTTCTATTATTTTGGCAGATGTCGATTGAGGTATTTTTTCATTTATTTCGTTTTCTTTTTTTTTTGTCAAGTATTTTTTTCACACGCTTGAGCTGTTGAAAAAATCGATTAAAAATCAGTTTGTCACGTGAAATTGTCTAAGCTTTGCGATGATAATATCAGTTTTTCGTTTCGATCGTCGTAAATCCATTTAAATCGAATTTGAAACGTGAAAAGTTGTTTTTCGGCGGTTTCCCAAATTTTGAAATTTTTTTCGATATCTTTGTCGAAAAGATGAGACAATTTTGTGTGACAAACAGATTTTTGATAGATTTTTTTAACGGCGCAAGCGTGTGAGAAAAATAATTGAGAGAAAAAGAGAACGAAATGAATGAAAAATAAATTGATTATCAAGGTATTTTTCATCAACTTCGTTTTCTTTATCTTTTCAAATTAATAACGGAATCAACGGGACAAGGATGAGCAACGATATCCAATGAATCCTTTGATCGATGGATTTTACAAAATTTTTTTTAAATTATTTTATTATATTTATATATATTTATAAAAACATTAATTAACCTGCATGCCACACAGCCTGACTCCCAACGACGCCGAGGTGCTGGCCGCGCACTTGGCGATTTGTTTGCTTCTCTTTTCGGCCGATGCGTCGTCACCGTGCTGTCTCGTACCCATTTTCAGATCCAGGATGCACGGATGCGTGTATCGCGATGTTATGTTTTCCAATAGCAAAAAATCTGTGTTTTATTCGTTAAGAAATACGTCAAAAGAAAAAAATTTTTTAAAATACAAAAAAATACAAAACTTTCTTCGTTGATAAACATCGTGATATTAACAATAAAAAAAAAAAAAACTTAAATAAGAAAGGATACATTGTTTGTTGGATGCGCTGTCCAAATGCGTTCCCGACTTCATCACATCGACCGTACTATTTTTACGATGAATTTTCATTCTGAAAATAGTAAAAAAAAAAAATTAAAAATAATAATAAATAAATAAATGTCGCAGCGTTGAAATTTAAATTTGAATCGTCGTTCTCACTCGTCAAAAATAATTTGCAAATTATATAAAACGAATAAAACGAATAAATAAAACGAAAACCGTATACGCCGAATGACTCTACCTACTTTTTGATTTATTCATTTATTTATTTATCATTTGTATTGTTTATTAAAAATTAATTTACGAAAAAGTTTGTGATGTTTATTATAATCTTGTCAGTATTGAAGACATATTTTACCTAAGCACGTCGTCGCGTTTTCGCTTGGTCGAGCCCTTTGACAGAGGACCCTGATGAGTCGCGCTGTCCGCATCTCTGAAACTCGGACTGTAACGTTTGTCGAGTGTGACTTCACCGCCGCTGCTCGATGCCTGAATCACACCTGAAACATTAACCAATTTATCAATATTTTTTTGTACTAAATATTAATATTCGTATTATTATTATAATTATTATTATTATTATTATTATTGTGGTTGTTGTTGTTAGTATAACGTTGACGTCTCACGGTATTTCTATTCGATATATATACCCTTTCGGAGTATATATTGAAAGAAAGAAACAAAAAAAAAAAAACAAAAATAACATTTCAATTTTACCAGAGACGATGTGCGGGAGACGCATTTGGGACGATAAAGTCCTCTGGCACGACGACCAATCGTGCTGACAATTCCCAATGAATATTTCTCACAATCGGCTCATACAATTACAACGTAATTCACATCGACATGAGCAATTACCGTTGACAATTAAACTCCCAGACCCTTGTCTTATGATTATTAATTACTTCTTTTTTTTTTATGAATTATTATTATTGAAAAAAATTTGTCATAAAAAAATTGAAATAAATGATTTCGTCGTTGAACATTAATTTTCAATGCTCTTGCGTTATTATCTATAGACACCAACATCGATCGAAGATTTGAAAAATAATTAAAAAATAAAAAAAAAAAAAAAATCAATTCCTACGAAATTTGTTGTCGTGAAATTAATCCCTGTCCCCCTATTGCGATATACTTACTCTTATCGAGACTCTTAGACAACCCTTCCGGCGTTAACGATGCGTTGTGACGATGACAATGTTTATGATGAAATAAACAAAAATTAGAAGGAACAAAAAAATAATTAAAAAAAAAATTTAAAAAAATTTTTTTTTTTTTTAAATGCAAGATAGAAAATAGCGCATGATATACTTACCCAAACGTGTGACTCGTTAACCAAGATGTTTTTATATCACAATTTTCTCCGTGGTTCTTGTCACAGAATTCGCAACTCACCAATTTTCGGTGTGTTTCAGTCACGATGGGGCAAAAAAAAAAAAAAAAAAAGAAAAGAAAAAGAAAGAAAGAAAGGCGCGAGAGTAACGTTATGGTATGCAATAAATGCAACGACTTTTGGTTCGACGAATGTATGATTTATTGTGAATGATAAAACGATTCTATCACTCGGAGTAGAAAATAATAATATAAATAAAAATAAATAAGCCTGATCGATTTATTAGTTTGGGAATTATTGTCTTCGACGATTTAATATATATATATGTCACACACACACACACACACACACACGCACAACAAAGTATCATGCTGGGTGTGCGTGTACACGTGTCGGCCGAAGCGTTACGCAAGACTGGCAACATAAAGATTTAATTGAATCAATAAGTGAGCGTTGAATGTCATTCACAGGCGAGAGACGATTTTTTTTTCCTTCTGCTCCATTGTTCTTTATTTAATTATATAGATATATATATATTTATTTCTTTTCATGACAGGACGGGGAGATCCAGTCAGCCGGTGAAAAAACGTTTTGCGAATGACATTTTACGTGTGTCGGAGGTGGCGGAGGGTACGGAAAAATCGACTTCTAAAATAAGAACATAGTACGAACCAGTAATGACCAATATCGATTTATTATTTTTTTTTCTTCTTTTTTCAACCTGTTTCATTCATAAATCCATGAGGTCGGAAAGTAATTGATAAACCGTCTGATAAACAGTAATTGATGAAGGTCAATGCCGTCGTGGAGTTTATTTTTTTTTTCTCCAAGCAGGCGGACGGAAACATAAAAAATTCATCGATTGTTTCAATTGTTTTTTGTTTTTCAATTGTTTCTCTTGCGACAATTCAATTAATGATTACATACCGCATAGCCTTTCAATTTTTCCAGGGTTTTATCAATTTTGTTTTATAATCGAAAGATTTTCGCGATTATTGACAAACTTTTGTCAGTTCTTTTTTCTTTTTTTTTTTTTTTTAAACCTTTACATATATATAATTGTATAGATATGTTGTGATTTTTGGACCCTCTCGAAGCATCGTCGGTTCGAACGATTGTGCGTTCCGAATGTTGGAACGATTCTGGTCCTCCGATCGCGTATCTCAATAATTATATTTATATATATATATGTTTTCTTCCGGCAAATTGATTCCAATGATTCACCTGATCTATTTCGAGAAGGTGATGACAGCAATCACGATCGAAAGATAATTAAAGCTTCGTACTTACAAAAGCTTCCCTAATTGGTTGAGCTATAACAAACCACGCGTCGATTTATCAAACAAAATATCGAGAATGAAAAAATAAAAAAAATCAATAAATTAATACCAACTGTAAATTATTGTGCCATTGATTCGCGTTTGCTGTTCGTTCAAGGACATTCAGGGTCTTCGGGTTCATTGGATTATTTTGCTTTGATGATTATAAAAATTTGCTATTGTTGGAAATAAATATTTATATATATATTTATTTATTTAAATAATAAAATGTAAATGAAAAAAAAAAAAATTGAGATTTTGATAATCGTTCCAGATTATCCAGAAATAACAAGCAAGTTGATTGAACATTTTTTGTATAACAATCTAATTGATACGAGCTCTCTCTCTCTCCCTCTCTCTCTTTCTCTGTCTCTGCGTTATCGACGATAAAATAATTCGTAGCCTCGTCGACGATAAACGAGGTTTTGTTTCTATCAAACAAAACCGCGTGTTTGCAGTGTACGATCGGGCAAACTATCGTGTGTCGTAAAAGTGTAAGCACAGCCACCAGCTGCAAGGAAATAACCGCACGTAGCCAAAGATTGAATCGTTAAACATGGGAAAAAAAATAATAAATCATGTTTCTCATTTCTCTCACACTCGCACACACTCACGTATTTCGCGCACGCGAGGCTTACGAATTATAAAAAAACGAACCGGGGTGTTTAAACGATTGATTAATCATCACAGATGGGGTTTTTTTGTTTTTTTTTCAGCTTACCTTTGAATTTTGGAACAAACATTTGTATGTCCCGTGGAATGTTTCTGTAGAAGTCGAGCTCACGTCGGTTCAATGGTTTGCAAATTGTGTTCTCGTTGAGAAGCAGGAGTCTCGTGTGGCCACCGACCTGGTCGAAAATATATTCATCAATTAATAAATCATATATACAAATTAATTAATTTAAAAAAAAAATTTCATTGGCGAAAAATAATTTTTGTTTTTTTTTCTTATAAGAAATAAAGTGAAAATCATTGTGGTGAAATTTGGGGTTGATCGGGAACGTTTGAGGGTGAGTAAAAATTCACTTTGAATCTGGAGAAATTGGGTTCTTCAGTTTGGGAGAAATTGAGTGAGTTATCTCTGGAACCTTGGATTCGAAACATTGGGACCTGTGTCTGTGTGTGTGTGTTGCACTTAAAATAAAAATGTAGGTCAAGAGTGAAAAGGCACTCCCCCGCCGCCCGTTTCAAGCACACTGGAGGGGGGGGATATATGTGTGATATATAGATATATAACGTTCTGACAAAAACGTAGAAAGTGATTTTGAAAAATAATCGAAACAGCTTCCTGATTAGCGATATTTTCCATATAACTCGAAAAATTGGGAACCCCAATAAAAATTTACGAGTTCTATATCGGACGATCCAGCTTTATGTGTCTGTGTGTGTGAATAAATCGTGTTTTATCTGTAAGTCTTGTCGCGATATCTTAAAAAAAAAATCTCAACGTCGCAGTGAGCGATAATATAAATATTCCGAATTTTTATAAATTGACCGAGATAAAACACAATTAGTCGACAAATTATACTAATAAAATTTTTTTCGATAAACACGGTTTGGTCTTTCGACGATTAAAATTCCTGAGATCCAAAAATATCGTCGTACGTTGTTATAATTGTTTCGGTGTTTTCGGACGGACTAAGATTCGAAGATGATGAAAACAAGCTACTACAACAACAAGCTACGAGCTACCGGGACAACGATAGTTCGATATCAACGTACATTACGATAGGAGACATTTTTATAATAAAAAGTAAAAATATATGTATATATATGTAAGCGAAGTATGGAACAAGCGACAGTGACCGAGTCCTCTTTGTTCCAAGATCTTTTTTCACGGATCATCCACGAATCGGAAGGTCGCCGATCGTTCGAAAACAAAGGCGAGCATCGCAAACTATTTAGAGCGCGGCTAACCGACGCTCCGAAACCGAAACTCGACGCTTTCGAAAACCCCAACGAAACCCATCGATACTTCTGTCTCGCCATTGTCGTGGGTCGCGTCTCGCCGGAGCTTTGCGCTCCAACGAGACTCAGCCCCGTATTTAACCAAAAAAACTGGCGACTCGGCGGGTCCCGCCGCCGAGCGCCGCCGACGACTCTCTAACCTCCGACAAAAGCCAGAACGATTTGGGTCGAACGCGAATTAGACGATTACCTGATTGTTGAGGGGATGCAGAGCCACTTCTTCGTCATGATCCTGAAGAAATGCGGTGGCCGACGAATTGACGGATGAGGAAGTTGCCGATGTGGAAGAAGCGACCGGGGATGAATTTGTGCTGTAGCACTGAGGTTCGACCTCTCCCATACCCCAAGCACCCGTCAGGTATACCATGCCAACGTACACCACTAATTATTTATAAACTCGAAATATCGTGAAACACTGTTTTTTTTTTTTTTTTTCCCCACCGAAACTCCCAAACACGGCACGATCCCGCACCTTTCACCGTTGCGAGGAAAAAAAAACAACAACAACAACAACAACTAAATCTTAAATAAAAAAAAATAAAATTTTTAAAAAATTAAAAATAAATAAAAAAATTTGAAATAATTTTTTTTAAAAATGTCGCGACAATGAAATTATCGATCCTCTTCACCCAGACGCGCACACACGTACACACGAAATGTTTATTCGCGTTTTGGTTTTTTTTTTTTTTTTCACGTTTTTCACGACGAAAACAACGAGCTATTGCGAAAACAAACGAACAAACACAAACAAAAAAATAAAAGTTTTTTTCATTTGATTTGCGATGTGTTTATTGACGGAATTATCGATGCGAATGCGCGTACATACTGCGAACGACAAAGGGCCGAGTGGGACCGTGGAACAAACACCTTCGTGAACCTATATAGCTGCCACGAGCTTGTGTGAATCGTGGAAAAAAAAAATTGTTACTCGACGCAACGATTCAACGTAAAACACGAGCGTCGTGAAGTTCGAGGAAAAACAATAATTGGTTGATTAGGTCGTACGGATTGACTGTCGATCCAGCGAATGTTACAAACAAACTGGTGCTACCACTTTGTCCGAGTATCATTACAATGGGACTGTAACACAGTTATCGCATCAGCTGTAAATCGGTCGGCGGGGGAGGAGCGGCGGGGCGTGGGGAATGGCCAGTTCAAGGCCTGCCACGCTAAGTCGGCTTGGGGGATTATCGACGACGCCACGATTCCCCAGAAGGGGTCAGAGATTTTCGTTGGCGCTAAATCGTAGCGGTGGACACGCCTAACTTCACGAGTTGTATTCCTATTATTGGTCGGTATTGCAGATCGGCTGCACGGAAATGGCCGCTACGATTCAGCACCAAATACATTCGAAGGTTGTGCATCTTCTGCTCATCTCTGCTGCGCATTGTCACCCCCTCCCCCCTTGCCGCTCGTTTGACCGGTCGAGCGTTCTCGACGAAACAAATTTTATTGTTCAAAACCCGCGCTTTTCCCGTTGGCTTGTCCTGGGTCTGGGTCTTGAAAAAAAAAAAAAAAACGGTTTTTTTTTCTTTCTTTTCAATATTCATTGTCCAACGGATTTTGAAGACAATAGCTGTTGGAATCCATGCGGTAGACATAAAACGTAATCGTGGAAACCTCGATCCGATAGTTAATGATAAAAGCTTTGCATTCTTCGATTAAGTTCGAACCTAACCTCAATTCGGCACCGGGGGATAAGCCGCACGCTTCGGGATGGATTTTCTCGAGTATCCCGATATAACGGCCGAGGTCAAGGGCGCTATGGTAATTATAAAATTTCTCTGTATTATCGCTTCCTCGAATTATGCGTCAAAGAATCCGTGTTCGACATAATTTTTTTGTCAATCGTCAGACTCCGGGTCGTCTCAAACTCACCGATCAGCATCTCATCTTCAAGAACCAAAAAACGGGCAAGGTCGAACAGATACCCGCCGGCGAGATGGAAATGGTGAATTTTCAAAAATTCGTCGGCACTTGGGGACTCAGAATATTTTTGAAGAACGGAACGCTTCATCGATTCAGAGGATTCAAGGAGGCCGTAAGTGCAAAAAAAACGATTCGAACTGTGTTAATTCGCCATTGGAATCGCTGGTTCGCAATTGATATTGTCATCGTTGAATTTTTTTGTACGTTATTAGGATCAGGAAAAGATAGCAAAATTCTTCAGTTCGAATTATAAAAAAGACATGCTGGAGAAGGAACTGAGTCTGAAAGGTTGGAACTGGGGCACGGCCAAGTTCAACGGATCGGTCCTGAGCTTCGACGTGGGTCACAACACGGCGTTCGAGATTCCGCTGGAAGACGTGTCCCAGTGCAACACCGGAAAGAACGAGGTTACCCTGGAATTTCATCAGAACGACGACGCGCCGGTCAGTCTTTTGGAAATGAGATTTCACATACCTGTGAGCGACAGCGGCGATCAGGATCCCGTAGAGGCTTTTCACCAGCGCGTCATGGAAAAAGCTTCGGTCATCAGCGTCAGCGGAGATGCCATCGCTATATTCAGAGAAATTCAGTGCCTCACTCCTCGGTAGACAAATGAAAAAATCATTCGACGATATATATTTTTCCATAGCCAAGGATTTAGTATCGATAAATAATGTTTCGTTTTTTTTTTTTCTTTTCTTTCACAGTGGTCGTTACGACATCAAGATATTCCAGACGTTCTTTCAACTTCACGGTAAAACGTTCGACTACAAAATTCCCATGTCCACGGTGCTCAGATTGTTCTTGTTGCCCCACAAGGACAGCAGACAAATGTTTTTCGTCGTGTCCCTCGATCCGCCGATAAAACAGGGACAAACGCGATATCATTATCTCGTGTTGCTGTTCAATCAGGAAGAGGAAACGTCCATCGAACTTCCGTTTTCCGAGTACGTTGCAATACCAATTTTTATAATCAAATTCTCCGCAACAAAAAGATCTCGATTCACACTTCACGGCTTCTGAAAATTCATTTTATGAGAATAAACAAATATATTTGTTTACAGCAAAGAATTGAGAGAAAAGTACGATGACAAATTGACGAAAGAATTGTCGGGTCCGACCTACGAGGTTCTCGGCAAAGTAATGAAGGTCATAATAAACAGAAAACTCACGGGTCCCGGAGCATTTATCGGGTAAAATTTTTTATTCATCATCGTTCGATCAATCGTTGAAATTGTTTCATCGACGAATAACGAAAAAAAAAAAAAATTGTTGTTCAATCGTTGGTCAACGCAGTCACTCGGGAACCGCCGCTGTCGGTTGTTCGTTCAAAGCGGCCGCTGGTTATCTTTATCCGTTGGAACGTGGTTTCATGTACGTTCACAAGCCGCCCATTCACATACGTTTCGAGGAAATAGCGTCGGTGAATTTCGCCCGTGGCGGTGGTTCAACGCGATCGTTCGATTTCGAGATCGAACTCACGACCGGCGTGATTCACACTTTCAGCAGCATCGAGAAGGAGGAATACGGCAAACTGTTCGATTTTATATCGACGAAGAAATTGCGGGTCAAGAATCGCGGCAAGAGCGTGAGCAACATCGACATTCAAATCTACTACAATTTAATGAAATTGTTTTTTTTTTTCTTTAATTTAATATCTCGAAATATTTTGGTGTTTTATTATTGTATTTTTTTTTTTTTTTTTTCAGGACAAGTTGAATTACGACAACGATTTTGGCAACAGCGATCAGGAAGACGAACCCGATGCTTATTTGGCGAGGGTCAAGGCCGAGGCTAAGGAACGCGACGACGATAATCAGGACTCGGAGGACGAATCGACCGACGAGGATTTCAATCCGACGCAGGACGAGAGCGACGTTGCCGAGGAATACGACAGCAACGCCGGTTCGACCGAGAGCGAGGGCGATTCCGACGAGTCCGGGGGAAGCGAGAAGAAGGAGAAGAAGGACAAGAAGAAGGAAAAGAAACACAAGAGCGCCAAGACCGTGGTAAAATATTCGTTCGACAATAATAATAATAATAATTGTAATTCGTGTAATTTATTTGTCGATTATAATTGATTTAATTCAAATTTTAAGTCGGAAAAACCGAGAAAACCGCGAAAAAAGAAGAAGGAGCGGGACGAGAACAAACCGAAGCGACCGCCATCGGCTTTCATGCTCTGGTTGAACAGTTCGCGTGAAAAAATAAAATCCGACAATCCGGGAATTTCCGTGACCGACATAGCGCGAAAGGGGGGCGAATTGTGGAAGGAAATGAAGGACAAGTCGGAGTGGGAGGGCAAAGCCGGTAAATTGAAAAAGGTTTACGAGGAATCTATGAAGGAGTACAAAGCGAGCGGTGGACCGGAAGCCGCCAAGGAAAAAGCCGAGAAAGCCAAACAAACGGGAAAAACGGACAAGAAGAAGGAAAGTTCGTCACCCACGAAATTGATGACCGGTTCGTCGTTCAAGAGCCGTGAGTATCTGAGCGACGACAGCAGCAGCGGCGACGACGATGACAAGAGCAAGGCCAAGAAAAAATCTCGCGATGCGAAATCCGAGATAAATTCCAAGGACGCTAAGTCGAAGAAATCGTCGAAGGAGTCGGACGATGAGGAGGAGGAAGAGGAGGAGGAGGAGGAGGAAGAAGAAAAGAGCAGGGACAAAAAGAAAGCGCCGAACAAGGGAGAAAAACGGCCAGCCCCAGCGGTACGTTGAGAAAAATTTAATTTATTTATCAATGTCGAAAGTTACAATGCAATTTTTTTTTACTTGTCCTTTAATTTGTAATTATTTTTATGTTTTTCCAGAGCGATGGTAAAACGAAAAAAACAAAGTCCGACAAGAAGGCATCGTCCGACGAGAGCGACGAGGAGATCGAAGAGCCCGAGGAGGATACACCATCGTCGAGCGACGCCGATAGCGATTGATAATAAATCTTTCGCTTATTCATAAATGCTAAGATAAAGAAAAAAATAAAAATCATTGGGGAAAAAAAAACGAAAAATTCAAGTACGAGACTTCGCCGGTGGAGTGGCGAGGCGTGAATGGAATTGTTCCGGGAAGATTTTTTCGTCGCTCTGTTTTCAATAACGATATTTATATTAGTATAACGTTTGTACACGTTCGAGAGTTTCACTGGTTGAACAATATTTTTTCGAATAGTTTTTAAATGGTACACACGGTTACACGATCGTCCCAACCACGACGGCTTACCATTTATTTATTATTTTTTTTTTCTTCCGTCGATTTGGATTGTAATAACGTTTTGTCAATGATAAAAGCAAAAGTCGCGACACACGATAGAATTCAAGTGTTTTATTCGTTTCATATCTAATTATTTAATTACTATTTAGGATTTATAAGTTTTGAGGATTTTTTTTTTATATTTTTATTTTTGTGTTACGGTGGATCGAAGAATTGGGTAAGTTGACAGTTTTTATTGGTAGCAATGATTGGGAACGTCCGGGCGACCGGAATCAAAGCCGAAGGACAAATTTATCTTGTATTTACAATTATTGGGAATAACGATGGGTCGTCAGCTCTGCGGTCCTTTTTCTTTTTCCGTTCCCAAATGACTCACTTCCACCTCTTTCAATTCAATGTTCTGCTCCTTCATGGCTTTCTGCAACAAAGAAATTTTATGGAATCGAACAGACGGGTCCCCCGATAGAGTTTTTTTGTAATTTATACACGAATTTTTTATTGTTACTCGTGCGAACCATCAAAAAAATTTCATGTTTCCAATGACTTTGCGACGATAAGTAATTTTCATATCATCAACGTGATCGAATATCGTTGCTCCGCAAGCTTCGATTGGACGGCGACGATCGTTGTTAATTGTTTCGACGATCGTCGCAATTTCAAATCGGACGTGGACCGACTCACCTGAACGCATTCTTTGTAAACTTTGAGCAAGGACGAACACGCGGAATCGTCGGTGTCGCCCTGAAGAAATTTTTCCGAAAACCAATTATTGAAACAGGAATCGTAAGTTTTTTTGAGTTCGCTGCAAGCCTCCATGACGCTTCCTGAGAAAGGTTCTACGACGGGCTAACTCGACGTCTCGACGAATTCCAAGACTGGATCGCGACGGCAGAGAGAAAAAAAAAACGAATTTTCGTTCGAATAATTTACCTTGACACATTGCTGATAAACTTTGAAGACAGATGCACACATGGAGTCGTTCATGTCGCCTTTCAGGAATTTTTCAGAGAACCACACGTGAAAACAGGAGTCGTACTCTTTCTTAAGAGCATTGCACGTTTCACCGATACTATTCATTTGTGACAGCCTAAAAAAACGTACAATCACATGAATTACATCCAAAAAGCAGACATCAACGACTCCAATGGTATTGTTACAGTTTTGTTTCGTGTGTCAACTTACGAGAGAGTCGAAAACAATTTTTTTTTTTCTCATCAAAGTTGACACAAAATGTTTCATAACCTAAAAATCATTAAATTGAAACCAATACCTTTTGTTTGTAAATTTTTTCTCGATTTCGTTCGAGCACCGTGTTCGTGTGATGTTGCGAATAAGTTGGAATGTGTTATGTGTTAATTTTTACCACAAACTTCGATTTTCTGGCTCGGTAGCTCGTGCAGTAAGGTTATGTTGTTTTCGTCGGATCTTTGAGGGATTGTTTAATTTTTTTTTAGCCTGATTTGGCTCGTCCCACCGATCTTTGAGGGTGTCCGGCCGGCGGCCAACGACCAAGTAAGTTACCGAAGCCAGCCGCCACGCGGCGCTGTTGACGGCGGCTGACGTCATCAACGGGACAGTCCAGAAGCCGAGTGCCAGAAAGCTGGTTTATTTTCCCCTTTTTGCCTGCTATCTAATATATTCATATACACATATATATCGACTACTTTTATTTGTTTCTAGTTTTATACATTTTTTTTTATACACCGACGCTTCGAAGCTCTCTACAATTGTTAATAATGATCATCTCCAAATATTTTATACATTGATATACATATATCGAGTGTATATATATAATATATATATATATATATATAAATCCTCTATGTGTAATTATTTTGATAATTTATTCGTCAATAAAGAATATAATTCGAGAAGAATTCAATTTCCAGTCGCTACTTAAAATTCTGCTACGACTTTTTTTTCGATCGGTATCTACGTTTCGTCTATATAATATTTACACAGAAAATTTCATTGATACGCTTAATTGTCTTTCGTCGTCGCTGAACATAATTTGTTTCTATTTTTTTTTTTTTTTATCCCATCTAATTACAATATCAATTCCCTTCGATAGATTTTCATCTACACTTACATATTACACAATTGCCATTACAATTTTTATCCGCCTAAAAATTGCGTCATCCATAACGCACATTCGTAACAATAACCGGAAGATATGTCGTGATACCTTAATTTTTTTCATTTTTATTCTAATTTTTTAATCAGATCGTTGCAACATTTTTTTTTTTTTGAGAATTATTATTATTTTTTCTTCTTTTCGTTTTCCGTCGATTCTCCTCGATTGATCGTTATCTGCTAAACAAATCACACCGAGTGTAAAAAAGTATTGTCCAGATTCCTCGCAATTGACATGTGCTTGGAATGCATCGGCATAATCGCCGTTGAAGGCCCATAAGCGATTTTTCTTTTTTTTTGTACATTTTCTTCGGAAAAAAACGATCCGTTTGTTTGTTCTTTTCTTTCGTAATACTAGATTACTGTGGAATCAAAAAAAAAAAAAAATATATAATGCTTTGTCATGTGTCCATTTTTGTCCGTTTAAATTCTTAATAAACGAATTACTAATAATTGCACCATTGTACGTCAATTAAAATCCTAGCCCAGTGCGTTTCATGAAGTAAGATACGTAACGGTATCGTTTTTTTCAAAAACAAAAATATATTTATATATATGCTTGTGTATATCGAAAAATTGAGTACCAAAGTTTCATCGTTTGTGCGATATGATCCTGCCATCGAACGAAAATTAAATGGACCTAAGAGCCTGAACGAAAACTTTATGAGATCTACAAGAACTAACGTAAAACGAAAAAAAATAAAATAAAAAAATATTTGGCTTCGAGAAACAGAGGTTCACGAATTTTTAAAAATAAATGAAAAAAAAAAAAATGTTAATCGGTCACAAAAGCCTTCGCGAGCAAAATTCAATACTTATGAAATATACGTTTAGGAACCTCGTGCAGCTTCGTAGAATACTGTTGGAAACGAGTTTTTTTTTTTAATCTATCTTTTTTTTTTGTGTATCTCGAGATGAGATACTTCTGTCGTTGTCATTGAATTTGTTGTCAGAACGTGAGGAATGTAGCCACGAAAATTGAACGAAAACGGAAAAAAAGAAAAAAAAACACAACAAATTAAAATGAAAAGGGCAAACTTGAAGTCCAACATGAAATCAATTGGGGGAAAAAAAATAAAACGTGAAACGTGAGATAAAAAATATTAGAACGCGCTGAAATCCGTTCGATCGTACGACGAGACGTTGGATCCGCGACGCAGAGACACGGCAATGTTGCTGAATCCGCGGGATCATCAGCTGTAGCCACGGTTCCACGATTGTTCGGAGGCCGATGCGAAAAGCAGATAAAAACAATTTGCGCCCATGTTCGCTCCCGCGGCTATCCAGAATACGGTGTGCCAACTGGCCAGAGTCTCCTGAATAATATACAACGTGATACAATTGTGAACGTACAATATCAACGACGAAATTAGTTGTTACGTAAAGAAAAAAAAAACATTTTCCCGACAACTATAACACACGCTAATGATTGACAGAGCAAGATAGTCACGAAACAGTATTTAGCGACACGAATGCCAACGTTTTTTATCATTTAAAAAATAAAAAATTAAAATAAAAAAAATATAACAAAAATAAGATTTTTTTTTTTTCAATTGTCAACGTTATGATATTTACACAGCTCAAAGTGCATGTTGAAAAACGACTTTTAACATTTTTTTCAAATTTTTTTGTCTATTATTTTGGCCAATGAGGTATTTATTATTTATTTCGTTTTCTTTTTTTTTTTTTTCCAAGTATTTTTTTTTCACATGCTTACGCTGTTGAAAAAATATATTAAAAATCTGTTTGTCGCGTGAAATCGTCTCAGCTTTTCGACGAAAATATCGGTTTTTCATTCAGACTATCGAAAATCCATCAAAAACGAATTTAAAACATAAAAATCGGTTTTTCAGCCCTTTCCCAAATTTTGTAATTTTTATCAATACTCCTATCTGAAAGCTGAGAAAATTTCACAGGACATACGTATTATTCGAGTCCGGTTCCTCCGTAAATTATCATACAAATTAATTAAAGAACAAAAATTAAATTTACAAATTTTTTATATCCAGTTAAAAAAAAATATAGAAAAAAAAATGGTGAACGAAAAAATATTCGAAAGATCGAACTCACGTGTCCTTGAACGATTCTACCGATGACGTAGGGAGCGAGAAATCCGCAAGCATTGGCAGCCGCGTTTGTCAGACCGTAAAGCGTACCCGCGTAACGCGGCGCCAGAGCAATGTGATTCATCTGATTGCCAGCGTAGGTTGCACCCTGAAGCGAACCCAGTCCGGACAGCATGATCATGACCCATATGCGATCGCAACCGGCCCATATGGCCCCGACGAAGCTCAGACTCGGACCCAACGAACCCACCGTGTTCCACAATTTCATTGAATTGAGCGATCCAATTGCACCGCGTTCCAACAAAAAATCGGCGAAACTGGAAATTCCGAGACCGGCTATCCAAGCGGTTAGATACGGCAGAGCCGCGAGAAACGCGTCTTTTTGCACGTCGTAGTGCAAAATTTTGTCCATGTAAGTCGGTAATTCGTTGAGAAGCGTGTAAAACGCCCATGATTGTCCGCACTGGGTTATCATTATCGCCCATATGGGCAGTGACGTGAATACCGATAGCCAAGGTACTCCCGGATCGTCTCCCTGTTTTCGCAAAAAAATTTACCTTATTTTATTTCCATTTTTTATTCGATTTTTTCGATTATTCGTGAAATTTGAAAAAAAATATTTTTAAAAAATAATCCGATAGTGGTTGTTGAAATAAAAAAAAGGTATTAACTTCAACAAATGATTCGAATTACGGTTGATTTTGCCTTTAGGGTCGAAATAAATATTTCTGAAAATAAAAAATCCGTAAATGTATTTGCGTACTTCGTATTTCGGTTCGACTCGAGCCTCGATGTAAGCCCTCTCGGTGGGATCGATGGACGGATGTTTGGCCGGTGTGTCGTAGATGAGAAACATCCATACGACGTACCAAACAATGCCGAGGGTGCCGAACAGATAGAAAGCCAGTGGCCAACCGCCCCAAAGTTCGAGGGAGCACAACCATCCGCTAACCGGCAACGACACGACCGTACCGAAATTTGCACCGGCGTAAACTATAGCCGCGAATTTGTTACGCTCCAACGGGGGTACCCAGTGTGCGAGCATGGAATGCATTGCCGGAAATGTTACTCCCTTGAGCGTGGAAAAAAAAACAACAAAAAAAAAAAATTAAACTGTATCAACGAAAATTCAACGAAACGTGACAAAAATCGTGGGTAAGAATGTTGATTAATGTGAGACAGGGTCAAAGCATCAATGTGATCCGAACAATTGCTTCCGAAATCGGAAAATTGTGAGAATTTTGAAATTCTCGATAAAATTTCATGATGAAAAAAAATTAAAAAAATGAATAATAATAATAACGAACGAGTACCTCGGTGAAACCTTCGGCAACTCTGACAGCGAGAAACGGCACGAGTCCCGAATAAGCGGCAAACGGACTGACGACAGTGAGAATCGCCGTGAGAAGTACTCCGAGTCCGTAAACGAGTTTGCCACCGTGAATTTCGGCCAGTCTTCCACCGGGCACGTTTGTGATAACGTAACCCAGAAAAAAAGATCCCAAAATTATTCCCTGAGTTCTCTCGTCCCAATCGAACTCACCCGCGCTCTGTGAAACAATTTTTTTTTTCAAAATTAAATATTATTCTTCCGCAACGAAACGTTTTCGCAATGATTAATTTATAGCTCTCAAAGAGATTGCGGAACTGCGAACGTGACAAACGTCGGTCGGGGTCGGGTGAAACAAATTGATAAGTTTCCACGAGCAACGAGTAGCGATAAGATAATTATCCGGGGCAGTGTGTAACCGGAACTTTTTGTACTGACCAAATGATCATCCGATCCCACCGACGGATTAATAAAATTGTGAATTATTATTATTGTTTTTGTTTTTTTTTTTTTCGCATTTTTCATATCGCAAATTTGTGATTCGACGGAAGATTCCTCTGTGAGGAAGCATTTTCAGTTTTTTTTTTTTTTTTTTAATTATTTCCGTGGCTTCGATAAACGTTTCGACGATCGTCATATTCACCGGCACAAAGGTCCCATTGACGGGCACCGCTTTGGGACAAACGTCGGTGGTGGCGTTGTCGTCCGTGGACGGAACCGCAGTCTGATTGACCATGGAAACTATCGCCACGGAGAGATTGACTCTCATGGCGTAGACCAGAGCGAAACCCATGAAACCCAAAAATCCAAGAGTGTATCTGGCTTTGACGCGCGATTTGGAATCAGGCGGCAGATAAGGATCGCTTCCTGAAACAAATTTTCGTTTCGCAATTGATCGCACGCACGCACATACTCTTTTCTCCTCCCACGCTCCAAATTTACAATTATTTGTTTAAATATATATATATATATATATATATATATATTATTTTTCTCTCTTTCTACCCAAAATAGAGAAAAAAATACAAAAGATCAAAAAAAAAAAAAAAACAATAAAAAAAAGAGAGATAGAGACAAAAGAAAAAATCATAATTTCTTATTGGGAAAAAATAATAATAATTTGTACAATGTTGTAAAATCGTTAAATCATAATTGACCATCGAGTGGGAGTAATTGGATGGAGGGGCAGGGGAGAAGGGGAAGAGGAACGAAAAGTGGAAGGGGAAGAGTTTCGTGATAATGACATAAGCGCGTTGTTCATGAACAAAGGAATCGTGCGACACTCATCGAAATAAAACGTTCGAAAAATTTCACCAACCTCTATCCAGAGAATCATTGACGTGCAAAGGTTGATCGTCCCGGATTATCGTCGGATCTATAACTTCCATCGTTATTGTATATATCTCGTTTCGTCGTCGATCGAAAATCAAATTTCACGAATCCTCGATTGTCAGTCGACGTGTCCGAACTCGTACACCACTCGCTCATTCACAGACACCTTGGCCGTTTTTTTTTTTTGTCTTCCGTTTTTTCGAACAATCTGGGAAAACTATATATCCCCCGTACGAGTTCACCGAACGACACCGTCCGATGACTCGTTCGCAAGTGACGCGACGTTCTTTTTTTTTTGTCTTTCTTTTTGTTCTACTCGCGGAACAACGGCAACGATGAAAATTCACCTCGCTTCGTAAGCAAGAATGTCGACAACGGTATAACCAATACCTAACCTAATTGCTATTGCAAACTACCACCACCACCACCGCTGTACTAACGCGGGGTTACTCCTACTTCGATCGCGAAACAACACGTCGTGCCCCCGCCCCGCGACTCGCGCGTTTTCGCGTTACCGTTGTTAATAAAAAATTTTTTTTTCGTAAGCTCGGATCGCTGGACCGACGCGAACGCACGAGAGCGACTGACGTTACGAACGAAGCACAGCTGACGACGGTCAAACGTAAACATGGCGAGGGGGCGCAAACTGTCAGTTTGATTGGCGGAGGGTCGTGGGGGAGTCGGTTGGCCCGTGCTCTTTTCGCACCGACGCGCATCCGTGACGCGCAGCGGCGATTTTGCGGCGCGGGCGGAGGGGGCGGACACTTTCACCAGCGCCGTGGCGCGCGCGTACAGTCTGCGCACAATGTGTACGTTCTCGCTCTCTGCACTCTGCTTTCCGTCTCTCTTGCTCCTCTCCGCACTCGATTTATTAATCGTAGAAGTGCGATGAAAAGGGTTGTAAAATGTCACTACACACATACACACACATTATCTCAATGCATAATAAAAACGCAGCGTTTACTTGATAAATACATGCGCTCAATGTTTTTTATTTTATTTCGAAATTTTTTGTACATAAATTGATTTTTGTTTTCCGAGGTACCGGATTTTTTTTTTCTTTTCCTTCTGCATTCTTCATATTCCTTTGCGTATCACGGGACACTCATTGATCGCACCCGTAAAGAGGCTTCGATAAATTATAATTCGACGAGGAGGTGAGTATAAATCCGCGCTTGGCGGTTGGTAGGGTGGGGTAGGAGGGAATGGCGGGGGGGGGGGGGGGAGGATCACGGGACAATAAAAGTGTATAGTTTTAAATACATATATATATATAAATAAAATTAGTTAAAAATTAAAAATCATCGTCCTTGTCGAAACCGTTGGACGAAACGTTGGCGGCTTTTCCGGGTGATAACGACGTCGAACGATTGTGAGGATCCAGACCGAGGATAATCTTGAGCAATTTGAGAATGCTTTTCTTATCCGTATTTTCATTCTCTGCGAACAATCGCAACGTTGAAAATTGTCATTTGAAAACAAATAATAATAACGATGAATTTTTTTTTTTTTCACACGCTTCACGAACGTCGATGAAAAATGTTGTTTGTTTCTTTTGAAATGTCGTTTCACCTTCGTTTCCGGTAATCTGTTGCTCCAGATGCAATTTTTCTTGGGCAATTTCGTACATCCCCTCCTCTATTGTACCCTCTCCCAGCAATCTTATGATCGAAACTGGTCTGAATGAGGGGAAGAAAAAAAAAGAGAGAAAAGGTAAATAATATTTGTTTTGGTGAGTCACGAAATTTCGTGTGATCACTCAATTAATTGTGAAAAGTTTCGAATTACTTTTTTTGTCCGACTCGGTGACAACGATCCTCGGCTTGTTTGTCGTTGTAAGGATTGAAATCGATATCGTGAATGATAACGGTGTCGGCTGCCGTCAAGTTTATTCCCAAACCGCCTGCTCTCGTGGACAGTAAAAAAATAAAAATCGACGGGTCGTGAGTATATTCGTCGATCAAACCCTGTCTCTCGGTCACCGGAGTTTGCCCGTCTAACCTGTAAAAATATATATATATATATCATCTCAATGGTCAGAATATGAAAAAAAAAAAAAAAAAAATTTTTTTTTTACATTTATTTTTAAATTATTTTGTATTTTCAAACGATCGAACTTGCCTCAAAAATTTGTGTCCCCTTATAACCAAGTACTCCTCGAGTATATCGAGTACCATGGTAAATTGGCTGAATATCAAAACCCTGTGACCGTCGTTTTTCATTGTGGGTAACAATTCGTCGAGCATCAACAATTTACCGGACTTTGGTATCAATTCCTGTGGCAAACCGTGACCGGCCATGCATCGATGATTTCGCGACAATTGATTTATCTGATAATCCGACATCCACAACAAATCTTCGAAAACGTATTGCGCATTGTTTTGCTTGTACGTTGAATCGCGAGCGAGTTTTTTCGATATTTCCTCGAGTTTGTTCTCGTCGTAATAATTTCTTATGAGCAACGGATGATTAGCGAGTTTGCGCAATTGCATCATCATTCCGACGCCGTTTAACTCGCCGCTACGTCCGGCTTCTTCCGAATACTCGGCCATCAAATCTCTGTACATCTCACGTTGTTTCTTCATCGGCGCGCATTTTATCACCTTTTCCGTTTTTTCCGGCAAATCGCGCAGCACCTCGGATTTCAAACGTCGCAAAACGAACGGTCGCATTATTTGCTTGGCGTTTTTCACTTGTTCCTGCTCGAACAACGGTTGACTCTTCGTCTTATCGGCTGCCGCAATTTTCTGAAAGATATATTATTATTATGATTCGAATGATAATTATTTTTTTTTAATTTTGAAAAAAAAAAAAAAAAATAATTGTCAAATGGCTCACCGAATTTTTCGAGAACAGACTCTTGAGATCGTCGTGTTTACCGGCGAACATTGACGGCATAACGAAAATAAGCAGCGATATGAGTTCGAGAAGATTGTTCTGGAGTGGCGTGCCGGTAAGAAGAATTCGATGCTTCGCCTTCGAAAATTGAAACACACACACACACAGATCGATGAAAATTAGTTGCAATGATCGTTAATCGTGAGAAAAGAAAAAAAAAAAGGTTCGTACGTAATCTCACATTTATTCTTATGAGATTTTCATATCTTATGGTGCTCATGTTTTTGAGCATGTGAGCCTCGTCGAATACAATGTACTGAGTGGGCATAACGCGAAACAATCGACGTTCCTCGGGTGTGCTGCTCACGAGATTGTAAGTCGTGAGAATAACGTCGACGTTCTCGAGATCGCCGGCTCGCCATCCCATTCTCATGTCCTTGCGCTCGTCCTGGGAACCGTAATACTGCACGACGTTGAGACCGGGGGACCAACGTTCCAACTCGTTGCGCCAATTTTCTATTTTTGCATCAATGTTTTTTTTTTTTTTTTTTTCGTTGTAAAATTATATCGATCAACTCAAATATCAAAAAAATCAAATTTGAATAATATGAAATACAGAGATGAAAGAATATGGGGGTTTCACGTACCCATGGTGGAACTGGGCACGACTATCAAATGTGGCCCGTCGGTTTCGTTAACGAGGCCATTTTCTTTGAGATAGGTGAGAAAGGCGATAACCTGAACGGTTTTTCCAAGACCCATCTCGTCGGCCAAAATTCCGTTGACGTTTTGCGAGTGCATAACACCGAGCCAATTGAGTCCGACCATCTGATAAGGCGCGAGTTTCAAACCCGACGACAAACCCGCGGGTTGTTGGGTGATCGTCGACGCACCAGCCGCCACGGCTTTTTCCATATTAGCCGACAGTCTCAAACACTTTTTCATGAGATTCGCCACTACGTGTCTGGTGGCGAGCAATTCCTGTGCCGAATTCAACAATTCCGTGTCCAAATATTTTTGTCGTTGAAATTTTTTCACCAAATCGCGCCAATTGTTGAACGGACGAGCTTCCTGTATGGCTTGGGCACGTTTTTGCGAACAGTGCGTCATTAACAACAATTCCATGGGCAATGCGTTTTGCATGAATTCGAGAACGCCTTTCTTGTCGCTCGTTAATTCGTTCGACACCTCCACGTCCGAATCGTCGTCGCTGCGGAGAATTATTTTTGGGGTTTTTTTTTTGTTGCAAATTTGGTGCGTTATCGAACGAAAATTGGGGAAACGCATTGAAAATGCGTCGGACGTACCTGTTGAAAACTTTGTGCTTGTAATGTGTCTCGTCGGAATCAACGTCGACCGCCTCGTCGTCGTTGCGTCTTCTTTTCTTGCGATTGCCATTTTTTTTTTTCGGCGAACCTTTGTGCGGCCGTTTTCGTTGTTTCTTGAGAATTTCCTCGGCTTCCTCAGTGTTCCAATCGGCGTCGTTGAGAACTTCTTCGATACGCTTGAAACGACAGATTTACGGTCGGATGAATAGATTTAAAAAAGATGAAAAAAAAAAAAAGGCAAAAATTATATCGGCGTTGAGGGGCTTACCTCCTCGTCTTGGTTGGGATACAGAGTTATCAGGTACTTCAGTTTTTCGTCTCTGTCTTTGGTCCCGTCCGAATTGGAGTCCGGAGTCGCGGGCCGATTGGGACAGTTGTCGTCGTCTTCGTCGCTGCTGTCCTCTATGCGGTTGACGATTCTTCTGCGAACCTGAATCTCCGGACTCATCAGATTGCTGTCGTCGTCGGCTGCGATGAATTTTTTTTCCCCAAATGACATAAAAACATTAATTCCATTAAATTTGCACGCTCGTCGAAATTTGTCTTTGTTCAAACGTTCGTTGATAAAAAAAAAAAAAAAAAAATTGTATAAACCACATATCGACCGCATTGTACACTGACCAGCGATAAAATCAATCGACCGAGCCGATAAATAAAAACTGTGGAAAAAGAAATGTTGAGGAAAAAAAAAAAACGATAAAAAGAAACTCACACATTGCCGGTTTCTTTTTAGATTTTTTTTCAATACGAAATTTGCGAAGATCGTCGAGAAGATTCTGACTGCGATTTATCGTTTTTGTTGTTAACAAATTTGACATCGCACGGCGTCAATCCCGTAAGCAAAGACGCTCGTTGTGATGAACCATGATTATTGTTGCGAATTATGTTAAATCGTGCTACGATAAAACGCAATCCGAGAGTCTTCGAAAATCGGGATGGTGACAGGTGCACGGACGATGCTCGGGTGAAAGACGAATTTTTGCTATTGGACGCCGACCCAACGTACCGTGGGAAAACTGCGAACAGATGCGGGACGCTGCCGTTGCTGATCGCGGAGCCAGCGGTCGACACAACGGATCCTCATATATTTTGGAGCGCTCCCCCCGAAACATGTACATCGAGGATTGGCCGAAGATCGGCAACGCAATGCTTCAAAAGCGTTATCAAACCGAAAAGTTATTGTTCTCGTGAAAAACCTAGCGGAGGACCCTCGAACTAGCGGATATGCATCTGCTCGGCCGAATGTGTTTATTTATTAAGAAAACAACGACGTGTCCGACAAATGATGGTTTTCGTCCAACAAATTCCAACGAATTACCGTAAAATTACCATGCAATTTTTTATATTCAATTCGATCGAATCGACCGGTGAATTCTAGACGTAAAAGGTTTCGATAGAATTCGCGATGGTAAAAAGTATCAGCGTCCCTCGGTGGCCTAAATCGGAAGCTCTGGAAGATTATTGCACTCTGTCAAAATACATACAATGCTATATAGCATATACGCATAATACATACCAAAATACTCCAATTCAAAGTAACCTCTCCACGTGGTTTTGTGTATCGTTCACAGCCACTGATCGTCAAAACAACAATAATCATCGATACTTCGATTAAAATTATCGTCGACGGTTGTCTCAAAAAAAATCCGTACAACCCAACCGAAACGTTATTTCCGTTGGGAATCCAACTTCATCGACAACCTAACCTGTCTGAAAAAAATTTGGTTGATCTTCGTCAACGATGAACAAACGAAAGTTCAATGACAATGCACAACCCGAAATCTCCGAAAAACAGACGAAACGAGTGCTTTCGCGATTCAAATCCGATACCGGCCAAGTTCTGCCGGGCGGCCTGCTCGATTTGCCGGTCGACATAACCGTCGACAAGCTGCAACTCATCTGCAACGCTCTGTTGCAAGAGGACGATCCTTTGCCTCTTGCATTTTTCGTAAACGATGTCGAGGTCACGGAAACTTTGGAAAATAATTTGGACAAGAATTTCAGCATAGGCGAAGATGTCGTCGATATTATTTATCAGCCGCAAGCGGTTTTCAAAGTCCGAGCGGTTACCAGGTGCACCGGATCGATGGAGGGTAACGTCTTTGTCTTGCGTATAACTCGCGCGCGCGCGCGCGCGCATATGCGCAACGCCGACCCAACGTTGTTTATTTTTCGTTTGTTCAGGCCACAAAGAAGCGGTTATATCGGTTGCCTTTTCGCCGGACGGCAAGCACTTGGCGAGCGGTTCGGGCGACACGACAGTCAGATTCTGGGACATCAACACGCAAACGCCGTACTTCACTTGCGAAGGACACAAGCACTGGGTGTTGTGCATATCGTGGTCGCCGTGCGGCACCAAAATCGTCTCCGCCGGCAAGAACGGAACGATATTGCTGTGGGACCCCGAAACGGGCAAACAAATCGGCAAACCCATGACGGGCCACAAGATGTGGGTCACCGCGTTGTCCTGGGAGCCTTATCACAGAAACAAGGATTGTCGACATTTGGTGAGCGCCTCCAAGGACGGCGATTTGAGAATATGGGACACCAAACTGGGACAAACGATTCGCGTTCTGTCGGGTCACACCAAAAGCGTCACTTGCGTACGATGGGGAGGTCGCGGACTCATTTATTCCGGATCTCAGGATAGATCCATCAGAGTTTGGAGAGCCGAAGATGTAATTCGATTCCTTGTTTGAATAATTTTTTTCAAAAATTTAATATAAATAAAGACGATTGATTTTGTTTTTCAGGGTATTCTCTGCAGGGTTTTGGAGGGTCACGCGCATTGGGTAAACACCCTGGCTCTGAACGTCGATTACGTACTGAGAACAGGACCGTTTGAGATCGGTGAAAAAGCGAACGATGCGACGGATGATCCGGTCGAAAGAGCTAAGAAACGTTACGACGTCGTCGGTGAGGAACGACTCGTATCGGGTTCGGACGATTACACGCTTTTTCTTTGGAGGCCGGAGACCGAAAAGAAATTTATCGGTAAATAATTGCGATTGAATCTCGACAAAACACGAGAGCCCATTGATTTTCGTGAATACGCTTTTTTTTTTTCACTTTCTTCTTATGTTTTTCTTCGGTGAAAAATTCTTGATACAATGTTAAAGCGAGAATGACGGGGCATCAGCAGCTGATAAACGACGTAAAGTTTTCACCGAACGGACGTATAATAGCATCCGCGTCTTTCGACAAATCCATCAAACTGTGGGAAGCCGATGGTGGAAGATACATTACTTCGCTCAGAGGTCACGTTCAAGCTGTTTACTCGGTCGCGTGGAGCGCCGATTCCCGATTGCTCGTTAGCTCGAGCGCCGATTCGACCATCAAAGGTAATTCCCACAATTCCAAAGATAATTCCCACAATTCCAACAATATAATTTGCACCCAGAGTGCAAAATAATTTTTCATATATTTTTTTTTTCATTACAGTTTGGAGCATGAAGACGAAAAAATTGGCACAGGATTTACCGGGTCACGCGGACGAAGTTTACGCGGTCGATTGGTCGCCGGACGGTCTCAGAGTCGCGTCCGGTGGAAAGGACAAAGTTCTCAAACTTTGGCAAAACTGAAAAAAAAAAATATATATATATATATATATATATGTATCGACGTCTGCATTTGTACATGTTTACGAATAAACGAAATAAAGAGAGAGAAATATTCATGAAAAAGAATATTTATTCGGAATTTTTTTATGCCCTCGGGAAAATCGAGATGAAAAAAAATGTTTCCACCGTCACATGGCTCGCCTCATGTGCTTAATGAGCGAGCGACGATTCGAATTTTCGCGCCACATATGCGCGACGATGTTGCGCAGCGTCGAAGGACGCGCGAACGCAGCGCCACCGCTGTCAGCGATTTTTGGCGGTAAAACCCTAAAACATATTCGCTGTTACAAGTTACAACCAAGTTTGCACAATCCCATCTCGTACGCGGAAAAGGCGTCCGATATACGTTTCTCGAGCTCCCAACCCGACTAATCTCTGACCTGAGTCTGACCGCACAGAGTTTGTCAGTTTTTTGGAGCCGGAAGGCAGCGGCACGGCCGTTAATGCGTGTGTGTGTGCGCACGCGCCGTCTATGTGTGTGTGTGTGTGTGTGGGTGGATGTTTTAACACGTACGTGAGAGCGCCACACGGACAGCGATTGTTAAATAAATTTCGTTCCGCGTTCGATCCGCCATTTGCCGGGGACCGTGAGAGGACGCCGCGAGTTTTCCAAACCCGCGCTTCGACCCCCGTGCCCTGTAACAAAAATCATATTTTTTAGATAGTGATAAAAATTGGATAATTTTTTTTTCTCTCTCTCTTTTTTTTTTTCTTAAATCGATAATTTCGACGACAACGACGACGGGCGAAGCGACGGGATCTGGCAATCGTCATTGGCATTTCCGATGAACGATAACTGATTCGCGAGGCCTGTACAACATCGCTCAAAAATCTTTTGGCTTCACGAACAACGACGCTTGAAGGTGAGTTCGAGCAACCTTATTTTTAAAAAAAAATTTTTTTTTGGTCCAGGTATAGGAATTCAAGATTTTTATCATGCCCACGGTACGATTGTCCGATGAATAATTAAAAATATATATCATTTTTTTTGGCCCTCGGGAAGTGGTCAAAAAAAAAAAACCTGTAACGGAATTTAGCGTCCTTCCGTCTCGGCCAATTAGATGACGCCACTTTCCCGCCGTGCTTCGAAAATCATTTTTCGGTAGGATATTCGACGTTTTCATTTGTTTTTGTTTTGTCGATGCATTGTTTGCGAATTTACCCCGAGATATCAATGATCTCTGAAAAAACGTCATCTCTGATCCGTCGAGTCTGCATTTCGTTGTCAAACCGGTGAATGAAATGGGGGGCATGTGAAAAAGTAATTGTGGCAAAAAAACTTGTATCTTTATTTTTAACTGACGAAACTGCGAGAGGGTAAGAGCGGCAAAGCCGAGACATGTTTGAGAGGTTATGATTGATATTTTTTTATTCCACGAAACCGATGTTTGTATTTCTATATCGAGATATGAATGATATATGTTGGTTAATCATTTTGACAGAATTTACAATCGTAATTACTTTCAGTGGTAAAATTATGCAAAGTTGGAAATGTAATTTTTTTTTTTTGGTTTTTTTTTTTTTTCAGGATTACGAATAACTGCTTGATCAATATGAGTACCGCGGTGGCAAACGGCTCCGGCGATGCCGCCAAGCCAAAGAAGAAGACCATCGAGGGTACGTACCAAAAAAAATCGCAATTGGAACACATTCTGTTGCGTCCGGATTCTTACATCGGTTCGGTGGAGCCCGTCAACGAGCTCATGTGGGTTTTCGACAAGGAAAAAGAAATGATGGTCCAGAGAGAAATAAAATACGTTCCCGGTCTTTACAAAATATTCGACGAGATTTTGGTCAACGCGGCGGACAACAAACAGCGCGACAAGCACATGGACGTGATAAAGATCGAAATCGATCCGTGAGTAATTCCCCAAAGACGATTGAATTTCGTGCGCTTAGGTCGCCGATGAATTTTTTTTCCACAAATTTGTGAAATCGTTTCGCAGCGATAACAACGTCATATCGGTGTTCAACAACGGCAAGGGTATACCGGTGGCGATTCACAAGGAGGAAAATATGTTCGTTCCCACGATGATATTCGGTCATTTGTTGACTTCGTCGAATTACGACGACGAGGAGGAAAAAGTAACCGGAGGTAGAAACGGTTACGGAGCCAAACTCTGCAACATATTCAGTCATCGTTTCACCGTGGAAACGGCTTCGAAAGAGTACAAGAAGAGTTTGAAACAAGTAAAAATTATATTACGTTTCTTCGAATGTTTCACAAATTTTTTTTTTTTTTTTTATATCCTTTGAGAATTGTCGAAAATCGCGATTTTTGGCATGGATAAAATTATTTCGAATGTTCGTTCGCACAGACTTGGGGCAACAACATGGGAAACGCGAGCGAGCCACGTGTGAAAGAATTTTTCGGCGACGATTTCACAAAAGTCACGTTCTCGCCGGATCTGCCGAAATTCAAAATGGAAAAACTCGACGCCGACATCGTCGCTCTGATGTCGCGTCGGGCTTACGACGTAGCTGCGTCGGTCAGAGGAGTCAAAGTGTTTCTCAACGGCACGAGAGTTCCGATAAAGAGTTTCAAGGATTACGTGGATCTTTATGTGAAGGGCAAAGAGGACGATGTCGGAAATCCGTTGAAAGTCGCTTACGAGACGAGCGGCGAGCGGTGGGAAGTCGCGGTCACGTTGTCCGACAAAGGATTTCAACAAATGTCGTTCGTCAATAGCATCGCCACTACAAAGGTTTTTTTTTTTTTTTTTTTATATATATATATTTTTTTTTACTCGCGATAACGCGAAAGTAAATTTTCAATCGACGATTTTTTCGGTTGTTCGCAGGGCGGTCGACACGTGGATCACGTTACCGACATGATAGTCAAGAATCTGACGGAAACACTGAAGAAGAAGAACAAGGGCGGAGTCGCGATAAAACCATTTCAAGTTAAAAATCATTTGTGGGTTTTCGTTAATTGTTTGATAAACAATCCGGCTTTTGACTCGCAGACCAAAGAGAACATGACGCTTCAGGCGAAGAGTTTCGGATCTAAATGCACGATATCCGAAAAATTCATTACCACCGTGAGATAATTTTCCGACGATTGACAATATTAATTCAACGATTGCTCGTTATTTTTGATTTTTTTTTTTTTTTTTTTTAATTTCAATTAAAAATCTCGCAATTCGTTGACTTTAGGTGACGAAAATCGGTATAGTCGATGCGGTACTATCGTGGGCAAAATTCAAAGCCGACAGTCAATTACAAAAATTGGGACCAAAATCTAAACAGCGAAAGCTTCAGGGAATAGCGAAGCTCGAGGACGCGAACGACGCGGGAACGGCCAAGTCGCTCGACTGCACCCTCATTCTCACCGAGGGAGATTCGGCCAAATCGTTGGCCGTGTCGGGCGTGTCGTTGATCGGACGTGACAAATTCGGAATATTTCCGTTGAAGGGTCGGTCCCCCAAAACGATAAATAAAATAAAATGAAGCATCAATGTGTACATGTATTCATGTATTTTTCGTTCGTCTGTTAATTTTCGAAAAAATTTAGGTAAAATTTTGAACGTGCGAGAAGCCACGCACAAGCAAATTTTGGAAAACGCCGAGATAAACAATTTGATAAAGATTCTCGGACTTCAGTACAAGAAAAAGTACGAGACGAGGGACGATCTTAAAACTCTTCGATATGGAAAAATTATGATCATGACAGATCAGGATCAGGTGAATTTTTTTGTTAACATTTTTTATTTATAATTATCGTTGATTTGTCTTTTTTTTACATCGTGAAATACATAAACAGGGATTGATTTATTTGTATTTTTTTTTTTTTTTTAAATTTCAGGACGGTTCACACATAAAAGGTCTGCTGATAAATTTTGTTCATCACAATTGGCCATCGCTGCTCAAGCTAAATTTCATCGAAGAATTCATAACGCCGATCGTAAAGGCAACGAAGAAAAACGCTGTACAATCTTTCTACTCGCTGCCCGAGTTCGAAGCTTGGAAGAAGGAGACGGAAAATTTTCACACTTGGAGCGTCAAATACTACAAAGGTTTTTTTTTCAATTTTTAATTTTTATTACTTTTCAAATTATTATTATTTTGAAACTTCTAATAAAAATAAATAAATAAAATTAATGAAATTCACAGGTTTGGGTACATCGACCTCGAAAGAGGCGAAGGAGTATTTCCGTGACATGGCCCGTCACAGAATACGTTTCACTTACGACGGCGAGACCGACGACAACAACATAATAATGGCGTTCAGCAAAAAATGCGTCGATCAGCGCAAAGACTGGCTGACCAATCACATGGACGAGACAAAGAGACGAAAGGAAATTGGTCTGGGCGAGAGATATCTATATCACAAGGACACGAAAGCCGTGACATTTTCGGATTTCATAAACGTCGAACTCGTGTTGTTCAGCAATTACGACAACGTTAGATCGATTCCGAGCATGATGGACGGTTTCAAACCCGGTCAGAGAAAAGTTTTGTTCACGTGTTTGAAGCGCAACGACAAACGCGAGGTCAAAGTCGCTCAATTGTCCGGTTCGGTTGCGGAAATGTCGGCCTATCATCACGGCGAGGTGTCGTTACAAGCGACCATAATAAATTTGGCGCAAAATTTCGTCGGCAGCAACAATATCAATCTTTTGGAACCCAGAGGATCGTTCGGCACGAGACTACACGGTGGCAAAGACGCCGCTAGCGCTCGTTACATCTTCACTCTTCTCAGGTGAGATAACTTTGCATTTTTGTACTAGTATTTTTTTTTTAAACACTTGATAAAAAAATGAAAATAATAAAAAACGATCAATTTTTCAGTCCTCTCGCGAGATACATATTTCACAAACACGACGACGCCCTGTTGAAGTACGAGTACGATGACAATCAAAAAATCGAACCGGTTTATTATCTGCCGATAATACCCATGGTACTGGTAAACGGTGCCGACGGCATCGGCACCGGTTGGATGACCAAAATACCCAATTACAATCCACGCGAAATAATCGAAAATCTTTATCGCATGATCGAAGGCGCCGAACCAAAGCCAATGGTAATTTCTTGTTTTTTTGCCCAAGATTATTCCAAAATCCGATCGCGAATCATTTGGAACAATTGTCAAATGTTTATAACGAAAAAATTTTGCAGATACCTTTCTACAAAAATTTCATCGGAACGATAGAAAGTTGCGGCGACTACAGATACGTTTACAGCGGTGAAATAACGATAATAGGACCGGACAAGGTCGAGATAACCGAATTGCCCGTTGGCACTTGGACCCAAACTTACAAGGAAACCGTTCTCGAACCCATGCTTCACGGCAACGAAAAAACACCATCGATAATCACCGATTACAAGGAGTATCACACCGACGAGACTGTGAGATTCATTTGCACGATGGGACGCGACAAACTTCAGGAACTCGAGAGAGACGGTCTTCACAAGGCTTTCAAATTGCAAACAACAACGTCCATCACTTCCATGGTTCGTTCGTTATAACTGTGATGACAATTCGATGCAATTTATGAAAATTTTAAGCTCAAACTTGCAGTTGAAGGAGTATATATATATATATTTTTTTGATTTATTTTCGTCGTTTTGCAGTGCGCGTTCGACGACAATTTGTGTCTCAAGAGATACGACAGCGTGTTGGAAATAATGCGAGTATTCTTCAAAGTCCGAATGGAAGCTTATCAGAGAAGAAAAGATCATTTGGAGGGCACGCTACTCGCGGAAACGGCTAAAATAACCAATCAAGCGAGATTCATTTGCGAAAAGTGCGACGGCGATTTGATTATCGAGAACAAAAAGAAGAAGGAAATGATTGCCGAACTCGTGCGACGGGGTTACAATTCGGATCCGGTATTGGCGTGGAAATTGAGCCAGAATCGCGAAGAAACCTTGGTAAGAAAGACATAATAATCGTTTTTCAATTTGTTTTTTTATTTTATTTTTTTTTTTAATCAATTTTTCTCTCATGCGATTTTTTGTCACTGCTGCTATTCGTCGATTTTGTGTTGTGCGGTTTTTACGTGTGAAGGAAGATTGTCAAGTAAGTTGTGATCGTTCGTGATCGTCGTGTGAAATATTTTCATGATTTTGTGAATTATCCATCATTGGGACTGAAACTAATTGGCAATTTTTGTGAATATTCATTATTTTCGTGCACATCTCACATAAATCTGAGGCCGTGTATTTGTTTGTGCGTATTCGATTGGACAAAAAAAATTGTATTCACAGAAACGGTATTTTTTGTATAAAAAAAATTTAATCGTCGACCGTATAAAAATAAAATTGTTATTTCGCGATTGACATTACGTTTTGGGCCCATCGACAGGTCGAGGAAGCATCGGGCACCAACGAGGAGGAAGCCGCGACCGCAACGGACATTGGAAAGGAAAATTTCGAATATCTTTTGGGAATGACGATGTGGAGTTTGACGAAGGAACGAAAGGACGAATTGTTGAGACAGAAGGGCGACAAGGAGAAGGAGTTGCAACGGCTCCAAGCCAGAACCCCGAAGTCTTTGTGGAAGGAGGATTTGGACAATTTATTGGCCGAATTGAACAGGGTAAACGATCCAATTTTTTTTATCGTCATTAATATTTTATTATTATTACAAATTTTATTTATTATTAATTATTTTTTTTTTAAAATAAATTATCAACAATTTTGACGATTGTGGGTCGTTCAGGTCGAGGAGAAGGAACGCAAGGAATCGGGTAACACGAAGGCCGATATAAAAAAACCACCGGCGAAGATGTATTCCGAGAAAAAACGTCGCATAGCTCCGATAATCGACATGGAAATGAAAAAACGCATAGAAAAGTTGGACATAGTGTCCAAGGACAAGAAGGACGGAATTAAAAAAGTGCCGAAAGTGGTGAGTGAGAAGCGGTCGAATTATCGTGGAAGAGGAAAAAGAATAAGGAAATGAAAAAAAAAAAAAAAAACGTGCGGTCCATTTTTTTTTTCGTTACAGAAAAAGGAGAAGGGAGAAAAGGACGAGATCGATGCGATGGTGGACGCCGCGGGAAAACCCATAGAGGAGAGGCTCGGAATTTCGCCGTTGAAAAAATCTAAGAAAACCGGCGGGGGTGGAAAACAAACGACGTTGCCGTTCAAACCCGTCAAGAGAAAGAGCAAGGGATCCGAATCGAGCGAGGACGAAATTAATTTCGATACTCTGTCGCCTCCGCGGGAACCCCGGGCTCCTCGTAGAGCTGCCGCAGGTGAGTCGTGATTTTTTTTTTTTTGTTTTAATTATTTAGTTTTTATTATTGAAAAAAAAAAGAAATTATTTTTCACGATGTTGCAATTTTGTTGTTATTTTCGTGGCGAAAGGTTGAGAAGTAATTGGCAAGGTTCTGGTGTTCCATTTTTTTTTTTTAATCGAATGTATATTTTTTGTTTAATTTAACAGCTGCCAAAAAGTATAATCTGAGTAGCGACGATGAAGCCGGTCGTTCATCGAGCTCCGAACCAGAATTATTGCCCAATAATCCAGTAGAAGCGTAAGTTGAATGATAAAATTGAAATTGAAAAGAAGAAGAAGAAGTTGATCGGATTTTTAAATTTTCTTTTTAATCAAACTATTTTTGTTTTTTTTTTCCGAAAGGCCCAGAGCAAAGACTCCGATAGTTTTGGACTCGGATTCCGACGACGACGTGAAAGTCAACAAAAAAAATCCTCCGTCGAGACGTGAGTGCCGTTCGAAGTTGATTTTTATTTAGTTATAAATTTTTAATTTTTTCGTTAATTTTATTTATTCGATGGAATTTTCACAGATCGTTCCGAGGATCTGTTCGACTCGTTGGTGGGCAGCTCGCCGACGTCCAAGTCCGACGACAAACCCGCCGTAAACTCGTCCAGCGATGATTCCCCGGTCAAAGTTCCTTCGCCGAAAAAGAGCAAAGGCAAGTTGGCTGTCGAAATTAAAAAAAAAAAAAAAAACATTTTTTTTCCTAAATTTATTGATTTATTTGATTCTATTTTTTATAAATTTCCATTTTCTTTTTTTTTTAACACTTCTTTTTATTTATTTATTCAGCTCCGGCGAAAAAGAAAACGGAAAACGGTGGCGGCAGTAAGGGAGTCAAGAGACAATTAAAAAAATCAAGTCAATCGTCGGGTTCGGACTCTGAAGACATGTTCACGTCGAAAAAAATTGTCGCCGTGAGTATATTTCGAAAAAACAATAAAATTTCGAAACGAAAAAGCTCAAATATTTCGTGGGATTGAATGAAGAGATGAAAAAAAAAAAAAAATGTTTACCGTTTATTTTCAGACGAAGAAAAAGGCGAGAAAATCGGAATCGAACGACGAGAGCAGCGTGATGGACGATTCGCCGGTCGTGAGAAAAGCGGGTGGTCGCTCGCGCAAACCCGTGTCCTATCAAATAAAATCCGAAGACGAGTCCGATTGAAATAATTCGACGAGTAAAGATATTCGTTTAACAATTTTTTTATAAGCACACGATGTGAAACTTTTTATCCGGGCACCGCGCTGAGTGCAAGCAGCCACACTGAGAATCATTTGAAAAAAAAAATATATATATTTTTGCAAAAGATGGAAACACAAAGAAGAATAAAAAAGAATTTGAAAAAAAAAAGACAGACTAACGAAAATGAGAAGTTTAACGCGTAAACGATTTTTTTTTCTCTTTTTTTCTTATTAAACTCGACGTCCCCTTCTCGAATATCAATTTCCACGCGATAAACTCCGTTTGTATGATAATTATTATTATTATTATTATTATTATTAATTGTATTATTATTATTATTATAAGCGTAAGGAGATTGTGGTAATTTTTAGCGTTCTCGATATAAATATATATATATATATATTAGAGTACTTACCCAGTGTTTTTTAATAAAACGAACGATATGAGACATCAAAAAAAAAAAAAAGAAGAAAAAAATAATTTAATGAATGCGAAAAATAAGATGAAGAAAAAAAAAGAAAGAGGAGATAATAAAAACTAGAATTATCGTCGAAAGTTGGTTGTAACGAGTGAAAATGTGATATATAAATGTAAATGATTATCGACGTTTGTCACATATCCGAAATTTCGTCGAGAAAACAGACAAAAAAAAAATAATGGTGAAACGTCGACGTTAGCAAGACTCCCCGTCGCCTCGTGTTTTTTTTTTCCGAACGGCCTGGCTTGCCAATCCTGGACAATTTTAGAACATAAGATTATAATAAAGATGATTAATTGAAATTCCGCGTGTTTTTAAGATGCATCTTGAATTACATCGATTTGAGAATCACTGGACTTAATCACGAGACCTTCCGCGAGGGGCAGCACTACATTCTTTTTTTTTTTCGTCATTTGAAAGTCCTTACGAATTTGGTGGTGGAGGTAAGTCGAAATATAGCTGCAAATGGTGGCGCTGCGGTCGAGCTGGGTCCGACCAGTCGGTGCTATCATGCTCACCATATAGTCAAGCTGCCATGGAGACAAAATTGGGGGGGTTGAAAACCTTTAAAAGTCCGAAAAAATTGGTTTCGGCTTCGCTACGAACGAAACGACGTTCACTACAAACCTTTTAACACCCAACTCTATAAGATAAATCCATAAAAATCGATTTTCCTGACCCATCATTTTTCGTCAAAAAAAATTTTTTTTTCGTCAAAATAAATTTTTTTTTCATATAAAAACCATTTTTTTTTCTACTACAAACGTAAATTCGGTTACCAGAGACATCTACGAGGGTATCTGGATGTGAATCAACCGTTAGATCACCCATACAGAGCCATATCCATGTGAAAGAACCATTTGGACCGATTTTCGTGAATTTTGGGGGTCCAAAAAGCTTTAAAAGTCCGAAAAAATTGGTTTCGGCTTGGCTACGACAAAAACGACGTTCACTACAAACCTTTTGACACCCAACTCTATAAGATAAACCCATAAAAATCGATTTTCCTGACCCATCATTTTTCGCCAAAAAAAAATTTTTTTTCGTCAAAATAAATTTTTTTTTCATAAAAAAATCATTTTTTTTTCTACTACAAACGTAAATTCGGTTACCAGAGACATCTACGAGGGTATCTGGATGTGAATCAACCGTTAGATCACCCATACAGAGCCATATCCATGTGAAAGAACCATTTGGACCGATTTTCGTGAATTTTGGGGGTCCAAAAAGCTTTAAAAGTCCGAAAAAATTGGTTTCGGCTTGGCTACGACAAAAACGACGTTCACTACAAACCTTTTGACACCCAACTCTATAAGATAAACCCATAAAAATCGATTTTCCTGACCCATCTTTTTTCGCCAAAAAAAAATTTTTTTTCGTCAAAATAAATTTTTTTTTCATAAAAGAATCATTTTTTTTCTACTACAAACGTAAATTCGGTTACCAGAGACATCTACGAGGGTATCTGGATGTGAATCAACCGTTAGATCACCCATACAGAGCCATATCCATGTGAAAGAACCATTTGGACCGATTTTCGTGAATTTTGGGGGTCTAAAAAGCTTTAAAAGTCCGAAAAAATTGGTTTCGGCTTGGCTACGACAAAAACGACGTTCACTACAAACCTTTTGACACCCAACTCTGTAAGATTAACCCATAAAAATCGATTTTCATGACCCATCGATTTTTCGAAAAAAAAAATTGACGTACCGTAGAGATCCTCGCGGGTGACTTGAACTGGCCGGGTCAATGCGAGTACCTCATTGGTCGGTACCACCTCCATCGCAGCGCCACCAAAGCAGCTATGTACGGTCTCACCCGAACTAGTGGAGTTCGGTCTCCTGGTCTCTGGTCTTCTCGATATACGTTTACGTACGTGCCGTACGCCGTACGTGACATTTTTTTCGTAGCTAGCGCACGCGGTCGCCATTTTGTCTCAGCGGCAATAATATTATTGTAGCCCGGAAAAACAAACGCGAATCCATCGCAAAATTTTCGTGTTACCCCGGTGAAAATTCGTGTGCACGAGACGTTACGTCGATTGTCCGATAACACGAGAATTTCGAAAAAAAATTTAAAAAAAAAAAAAAAGTTATCAATGAGTTTACCGAAAATAGCCAAGAGTTCGAGCAAATCTGTAATTTGTTTGGACTCGACGATCGAACTCACCACAGACGACGATGAAAGCTTTTCCGTGTCGGATTTCGTTAGTCCCGAGAAATCGTCGCGTCGCGGTGTCGCTCCCGAGGGTTTCATTATTCTCGACGAATCCAACGGCGAATCCAACGACGAGTCAAACGACGAATTCAACGACGAATGCAACAATGAGATAATCGACTCATCCATCGATAAAACCATCAATGAATCGAACAATGAATCCATCGATGAATCTCACAGATCCATCGATAAATTTATCGATGTACCAAAGTCCGATAAAGATGAAAAAATCACGAGAGACGAAGACAAGAAGATGGATAAACCTATGTTTAAGGTTATGTTCAGGGACGAAGCCGTAGCGAGGTAAGATTTAGTCTTCAATTTCTTGGAAAAAAAAAAAAAAAATTCCATCGGTTTTGGAGGTTACAAGATTTTCACATTTTTCTTCCAGGCAGTACAAAAAACGAGTCAGAGAATTTCTACACAGACTGATAATCGCCGAAGACAGAGACGACGATGCGAACAGCTCCGAACTCGTTCTGGAAGTTTGGAAGAGAAGAAGCGGCAGAAAACGAAGCTGCGATCATTTGGATAGCCGGAGTAAGATAGAAGCGAAAAATGTTTCCCCCGAAAGGGACAATGCGCTATTCACCATCGACAAGAAACCGCTGATGCAGGACAGATTGGACGTGCCGACTTACGGAAAGGTACGATCGTAACCTCATTTATCCCGAATCAATCGTAGTTCGAAATTTTCATTTTTTGGGCCCGTCGCTTTCGACGCGTTGTAATACTTTTCACGCGATTCCGCAGAAATTCGATTGCATGACGGAAACATCGAGCGTCGCTGCGGAACCGAAAGAGGAGCAAAAACCGACGCGAGCGGCTGCGCGTCCGTCGATGAACTGCTGGAATTGTTTGGGAAACCATTCGATCCGCGACTGTCAGAAACCTCGAAATCAGATGGAAATAGCCAAGAACAGGACTGAGTTTCAGTCGAGAGCGCCCAGAGGCGGTCGTTATCACGTCGACAACGACCAATCCAAGTACGGCCACTTTGTGCCGGGACAGATAAGCAACGAGTTGAAGAAGGCCCTCGGCCTTCGCGACAACGATCTTCCTCGTCACATATACAGGTACACCGCCGCTACCAGCAACAACAAATTTACACGATAACATTTGTTTTTTTTTTGTTTTTTTTTTAAACTCACGTATGATTATTTATGTATTATTTCGCTTCTTCCGTTGACATTTTTTTTTTCAAGCTCAGAACTCGAGCTGGAATTCATGAATATATATAATTAGCTTACACGCAGGGATGAGAATTTTTGTTGAATGAAAAAATTCAACCGATTTAACGACAATTCAGTTTAGAAAAAGAAAAAAAAAAAAAAGAAAAAAATCATCATCAGGATACTTTTTATTCTTTGCGTTTGTTGCAAAATCCCACCTAGAATGAGAATACTTGGCTACCCTCCAGGGTGGTTGAAGGAAGCGCAACTCCAGCACTCCGGCATGAATCTTTACGATTCGGACGGCGAGCGGGAGTTGGATCCGCTCGAGGAACCCGGACAGATACCGGAAATCGGCGACAAGGATCAGTTCGACGTTAACAAACTTCACGATTTTCCGGGCTTCAACGTTCGCGCCCCAGCCGGCACGAGAGAGGTAAAAAAAAAACAAAAATCGATTGAAAAAAAAAAATAAAAAAAACATGTTTTTTCATCAAAACCCGCATTTGGAACGTGAAAACAAATTTTCAGAAAGAAACCAATTATTGGGAATCCGAACGATATACGAGACACAGCAAGGAATCGATGCTCGCGATGATGAGCGAGAGAAAGGTCGACGGTTATCACAGAAAAAAGCTCAAGAGAACTGTGGAAACCGATAGCCCTCATGCGGCACACCAACCGACTGTTACCTGCGACATGGACGTCGTTGAGGATTCCGAAGGTCAGTCCGAAAGTCCTCCATTCTTTTAATTTCCCAATTACAGCCCCAATATCATCGAAAACCAAACCTCATTGAATGAAAATAAAGTCGTCAAAAAAGCATGACGAGAATAAAAAAACAAAAATTGGAAACAAAAAAAATGATTTACTTCCAGATGGTATAATTGAAGATGGACTATCGAACGGTGAGTTTGTTCCGCCACTGCCAAAATCACCGGCAAATCCGCCACTGCCGAACGAACCGGAAGAACCGTCCACGGATTCTCCGACTCCCGAACATTTGGACGTGAGTGACAATTTTTTTATTTTTTTATTTTTTTTCAAATTTTTGTTGCTCATTTTATTGATTTCATTTTTTGTGTTCCGCGTTTTTTTTTTTTCGGTTCAGTTTGAATGTCACGCATCGCCGAACAACACGGATTCACCGAGTCTCGCGGATTTGGAACGTCGAAAAAAACAACTTTTGGACGAATTGGAAAACAGCAACAGTCCATCGTCGAATCCATCGACGCCGTTGAGCGGAAAATATTGCAACACGGGTTTGCCAATCACGACGATCGAAGAAACCGAACCGTCCGCATCGTCGTTGTCCAACGACGACGATAAATCGCAATCCGAAGATCCGGATAACACCGTCACACCGACTCAGGGCGCGGTTAAATCCGTCTGTCTGGGCACTCCCATACTCGAGAGCACATCGCCGTGGAACAAATTGCCATCGGTCGAAAAATTTTCCAAAGACATTTGCGATATTATCAATTTTGAAAATCTTCCGGATTCCACGGGCAAGTACGAACAAATGAGCGGTTTGTTGAACAAAGTGCGCAACACTTTGGCCAATATACAACACGAATGACGAACGGCCGACGAGACGACGAGCGACGCGACAATCGAATGTGAATGATTGTCGAACGATTGTCGTTCAGTCACTTTTTTGTTTTTTTTTTTTTTTTTGAATATTTCTCCATCCGTTGTTCTGCTTTTGCTCACCCAATTGTATCGGAAATAATGGTTACCCATGAAAGTAATTATTGTCGTGATTTATCTGTGGAGGTGATGAAAAAAAAAACGACGAAAAAAAAAAAAAGGTTTTGCAACAACGTTAAAAATTACAGATAAAATATTTCAGTGACGATGATTGATGATAATTCAATCATCAATGATCAATAGGTATAAGTTTGACGAATAAACTGTAAGCCCCTCCCTTTTTTTTTTATATTTCAATCGCAATTGCACACAAAATTCTCGCGTTTTTTTTTGTTCCATCGATCGATATGAATTTTTGAGTCGGAATTGGCTCTGTAAACTGTACATAAAAACAAAAAAAAAATATATATATATATATATCGTTGACCTGAGATGAGGAATCAAGCCCGACAGCTTGGCATTCTCAAACGACAATGTTGACGATGAAATAATGGCGTGTTTTTATTTTTTTTTTTGCAACTTTTTTGAGAAAACAACGTTTACGAATGTAAAAGAAAAAATACGAAAAAATGGTTAATTTCGTGGCAAAAAACGTCGACGAGAACAAATTTACGCAGGGTTATGTAAGCATGAAGAAAATTTCGATGATCAATCGTTGAAAAATGTCGACAATTTTGATCGATCGAATATAATATAAAAAGAAAAACAAAAAAAAAACATCGTTCTGTTCGTACGAACGTTTTGTCACTTGCGAATTGGTACAAAAAAATGATTATCGATTATAAAAATTACGAGAAAGATAATAAAAAAAAAAAAACAAAATTTTGTCCCACGAATTAAATATATATCGACGACGATCTCGATCGAATAATATTTTCAATAAAAAAAATATGAATAAAAAGGAAAAAAAATTATTCGAGAAAATTGTGATTGTTTTTTTTTTTTTTTAATTTTTTTTTCGATGACATATGATTTCCTCTATGAGGAAATAATAATTGGAATCACAATTGCTGCACTCGTCTTGTGAGAATATTTATAATTTATTTTTTTTTTTTTTAATTTTCGTTTTTAATTTTCGATAAATTTCACAGGAATGTACAGTTTTTTGGCATCGTTCTAATCTACGAACCGAAAGTAATTTATCAAATATATTTGCCATACGCAAACACACACCTCGAACAAACATTTTTTTTTTTTTCACTTTTTTAAATTTTTTAATTTTTTTTTTATTGCCACATATACTTTCGTGAAAATAATCTTCCACGCGAAATATTTCGATTGTTTCACAAAAATGTTATTCCTACTCTGAGCTTCGACCAATTTCCGTCTGCGGATTATAATAATCATTAAATGTATCCGACAATCAAACCTTCCTCATTATTGTTATTTAAATTATCATTTCGTTTTGTTTTGTTTTTTCCACAGATCAAAGTAATTCGATTGCACACGAAGACCACATTTTCAATGCGATCTCGAATGATTTCGGCGATCAATATTTGTCGAATAAAATTCGTATCTACAAAAAAAAAAAAAAAATCGTTATCATAAAATCGCTATGTAAAAATGTGATTATATCGTCGAAATGGTACGAACTATCGTTTCGCGAGCTACGAATTATCATTTTTTTATTATTCCCAGCTCAATCACCATTTAATCGTGATGTTCAACATTTTCTTATTAGAAATCTAGAGTATATATATATATATATGTATAATTTTTTTATCGTCCGTGTTTCGACGTTTCGGAAAGCGATGAAACATTTTTTTTTTTTTTCAATAATCTGATCGGTTTGCATCGCCGCGGAAAAATACGCAAAAAAAATAATAAAAAAAACAACAAAATAAAAACAAAATAAGTGAGCGGTCGGGTAGGCCCAGGCACCTTTGCATATCTTACACATTATATCGTTACAAACACATTTCGACCGAGAATTCGAAAAATGACGATGATCATCGCTCCTTCGGGAAAATAAATAATTTTGACCTCCCGATTATTAATATCGACTATCGCGAGCGATATTCGCTTCGTTATCGTTTTTGTTACAACCGTATTCATATTATTCGTATATATATATATATATATATTATTATTATTATTATTTTTTTGTTTTTTTTGTTTGTTTGTTTTTTTTTTCATGCGTGTAATTAATTTGTGTAACGATTCTAAAAATACTATCTGCGGAATAGAAAACATCGTTGACGTTATATTGCGGTGTTGATTAATTTCGGGTTTTTTTTTTGAAAATGTATTTTTTTTCTTCTTTTTTTTTTTCTTCGAGGGTTTCATTCTCGTTCGTTAATTGTTTAATCGATTTTTTAAAAAAATTTTGTTTTCGGTCGTTCGAGCCCCTCGCAAACGGTTCGAATTCCGTGCGAGTTTCGGGCTCGATGCACAACTGCAGCTTTATCAATTGGCCGACGGAGGAGGAACCGGAGGATCGCCGTTCGAATCCTGAAAAACCGAAGGACGGACGTTGTCATTGTTGATGTCAAAAGATACGACGTTTAACAGCTAAGGGTCCCAAAAAAAAAAAAGTATTCCTATGTTTCAGAACTTCGATTCGAACTAACCGGAGCATTGTCGCGGGGTTTGGCGTCTTCGTGACTCGATCGACGCATGGAATTTGGCCTGAAAGCGTACATGAGTGCCATCACACCGATTATCATCGTCATGAAGAATACATCGGTACTTTGGGGGCCGCTCTGCGGTCCGGGAACTAAAATACGACGAGAGAAAGAAACAAAGAAAAAAAAAGAAACAGAAGAAAAACCAGTTAATAATTAAGAAAAAAAAAATAAAAAATAAATGATCAATACGACGAATGGAAAATAAAATGAAAAATTCGTGTTCGTACGTCGTGCCACGGGCCAGCACTCGTTCTCGGTACACGCCGATTGCGTCTGCCGCAGCTGAAACAACAATCAATCGTCGTTCGCATTATTCCAAAGACGGTATCATTTTTATTCGAGAAATAAATTTATTTGAAGAATAGAAAAATAAAAGGAAATTAATTTAAAACGATATCTGCTGAAAAATAATTTTTTTGATTGCGCCAAAAAATTGTTGAATAGTTTGGACATGAGTTATCGAGTTTTCGGACGATTGTTGTTGATAAAAAAAAAATTGAACCATGCTTCATTTGGCCGGCAATGAGGAATTGTCGAATGAAAAAAGTTGCAACGTGGCACGATATCGAGACGATGACAAAAACGATTCGCGAGCGTGCAAAGAGAGAGAGAGAGCTTTGAAAATTCTGTTGTGCTGACGAAACGTGACACAATGTTTTGCTCCGACAAGTGTGTGTGTGTATATTTATTATTTTTTTTTTCTCCCGTCAACCGACGGAAAATTGATTGCGTCATCACACGGCAGGCGGTAAAATGTGTTTGATAACGAAAGTTACAACAGGTGTTGTATCGCAAAGACGAAGAAACAGAATGTCAACGGAAAAAAAAAAAAAATTATAGAATGCGAATTTTCGTTTCGAAAGTTTTTTTTCTCTGGTTGATTCAATATATAGATATTTTTTTTTCGTCGCTTCAAAACTGTTTGATCACGTGTCAGTCCTGACGAAGACGCGATTGATAAGAAAGATAAGAATTATAATTTTTCGGACCGTGCCAATTTTGTGAATTATTCGTAAAAAAGATTTTTCGAATAATAATGATAATACAAAATTTAATTTCAACAGAATTAAAATTATAATAATGATACTTTTTAATTTCTAAATATTAATATAATTATTATGAATAAATGAATCAATCTGGCTTACAATCGATAGTAATCGTTGCATGGCATCGTTGTTCCAGATGCAATCGCACGGATCGAATCCTTCGCCGTCCATCGTTTTTTCTTTTCTTCTTATTCGTAAAACAAAAAAAAGAAAAAAGAAATCGTTAAATACTCTCGAAGGTTTTACTTTTTCTTTGTATCCTGAAAAAATGCACCCACAAAAAAAAAAAGAAAGAAAAATACGATGGAACACATTCATTCTTGGATTTCAATTATTTATGATTAAATGTTCACAATTTCCATTCGCTGACTCGACTGAAAATAATATTTAAAAAAAAAATCCATTTTGGTTCCAATTGTCGACGATTGAAAAAAAAAAAAAAATGTTTTTAAATTTCATCGTTTATATTCAACGTTGCAGGTCTGTTAATCTTCATCGACGTTGCACAAAAGACACGTCCCAAGTGCAACAGAACCGACACTCGGAGACCAACCGTGTGCATGTGGGCAAATGCAAGTCGAGAGATAACACGACACCGACTTTCCAACGACCCTGAATAATCATAATAATTTTTTTTTTTCATTATCGTCGTCGTCGAGGCTAATTTTAGTTCCGCAAAGAAAGAAATTTTTTTTTTTTTTAAATTGAATATTTTTTTTTTCAATGTTTCTGAGCTTTTGGAAAATTTTGCAATTTATTTTTAAACGATTGAACGATGATGGAATAGGGGCGTATTTTTAGTGACCTCGGTAAGGTAGGACTCTCGTTGGGCCTTACATTACCGACATCGAGATGTGTGACATATGTTGTGGAAATAAAAAGAAGGTAAAAAAAATACGAGATTGCGAAACTCGAGGAATGCGGAATAGAATTTATTAATTTGCGAATGGAGTTTTGAAAATGTTAAAACGATCGTACTATGAGAGAAACAAATAATTATGAAGAAATTAAGAAATATCGAAAATTACAATTCTCGGTTTTGTTTTCTTTTTTACATTTTTTCCATTGCAGAAGCCCAGCTGATTTGATTCTTTGTCTCTATCTCTTTCTCACTGTCTCTCTCTCTCTCTCCCTCTCTCCCTCTCAATTGCACACACATACATACACATACTCTTTCTCTCTCGCTTTATTTGCCCAAAGTACATATTTTCGAACGAGTAATCTGAAATGAGAAACAAATGAATGAGGACCATCGTCAAAACCTTTTTTTTCTGTTTTTATCAAACAAGTCAAACTGATTTAATTCTCTCTTTTTATCTCTGTCCCTCTCTTACACACTCTCTCTCTCTCTCTCTCTCTCTCTCACTCTCTCTCTCTTTCTCTCTATCTCTCCAAAGCACATATTTCCGAGCAATTATCAACAATATTAAACAAATGAACCATAAGCATCGTCAAATCGCTCGACCAATAATTTTCCCAGAGTGAATAAAAAAAAAACAACAATTTGTCAGCGATGTTGGGGACGTGGGCGGAGATGGCGAAAGGAGATAGAAATATAATAATAGTACATTGACACACACACACACACACACACACAGGCGCACGACGCGCGGACGCGGCGGACACAGACACCAACATACGTGTTTTCGGAGCAGGTGGCCTTCTCTTTACGTTCTTTAATTCCTTCTTTTTTTTTTGTTGTTGTTTTTTTTCTATTCCAACTTTCTGACGTTTGACTTTCGACTTTGTGAATTTCGAAGCGAAAGACGCGAATGAAAACGTTTTGCACACGGACGAGACACCACCTTCGTCGATTTCTATACCGTTACTGGTGGCCACAAATATTTCGGTGTATATCGGCCGTGTATTATTGTGCCCACTCGTGTAACGCCAGCGCGAGCTGTGTGTAACGATCATATCGTGGGTGTGGGGGGGGTTCTCTCTCGCGATGCCAACTTCGCGGATTGGCCGCGGACACGGGCCAATCGAACGGTCCGGGGATTGGACGAAGGCGCGCGCAGCCGCGGGCGCGGGAACGAGCCGCCGGTTTGAATTTTCCAAACTTTGTTTCACGAACGGAAACCGAGACATGGAGAGAAAGAAGAAACGTACGAGAATGAAAATAATGATAATAACAATGACAATAAAAAAATTCATATTGGGAAAAGAAAAATTAACGCGTCACTTTTGTTTTTTTTTATATCTGTTTCTTTCTTGTTATGTTTTATGGTTTGTTGATTGATTGATTGATTGTTTCTTTGTTGTTGTAGGAACGAGCCGCCATTTTGAAGATGCATATGGTTTTTTGGTTTTTTTTTGGTTTTTTTTTGTTTTTTTTTTCACGAACGCGAATGGCGATGGAAGGGTGCGCGGGTGTGGGAGCTCGCAGCATCCGTTTGGGTGGCGATTGGTCCACGGCCGTGTACCACGTGACCGTGGCGCGTATATACCGCAGCGAAACTTGACGGTTCTTGTCATTTGCTCCTTCAGACCTCTGCTACGTGGTACGAAACCCGAGACAATCTCAATACAATCCGACAGACGTTGACAATAATTTTTCCATCGTTCCGTACAACCGCAAGTCCGTTTTTTCCATTCGTAAGTGATAACGTTGATTTTTTTCACATCTCCATCGGGAATGATAATTTTTTGCTTTTGCTCGTTGCACGTTTCGCGAATTTGCAAAAAAAAAAAAAATAAATAAATAAATAAATAAAAACGTTCAGGGATTGAAAAAATAGAAATAAAAGTTATTTAGTTTTTTTTGTTTCTCATATTTCGTGCGATTACACATTTCAATTTTATTGAATTCACGTAGTTGCAATTTTTTTCCCAAACACGTTTAATTTTTTTTTTTTCGTAATTATCGTAATTGCATTAAATTTATTTTGTGGATGAACTTATTGTTTTCAATTTCCATTGATTCGTACGAATAAATTCGTAGTGCGATTTCCGGTGATCGTTCCGGATCATCGATGTGATTATCGTCGAGGATCGCGATCTCGACGTGATCGCCGTCGTTGATGGACGAAAAATCGTCCGATCGTCGGGGTCCGACGTGATACGGTCACGAATAACCCCCGGGTCGCGGGATTAAACGAACCCCCGATGGATCGGTAATGGGTGACACGGACACGAAATCCGTGACAAATCCGTGCTCGCGACGATTTTTTTCCGAGCCCAAGTCGCGCACACGTTCGAACAAACGATTTTACGTGTGCGGGGGGCGACGGGGGGACGAGAACGGGGGGGGGGCTTCGTGAACGTTGATCGTCAGTGTGTCGGTGTCACGTCGGGCTGCAGCATCCACGAAAATTCACGTTGATCACGTTTTTTCTTCCGAGATTTCAAACATCCAGTGAGTATGCAATATATATTTTAAATATTAGAATAATAAAATATAAATATTTATTTACTTAAAAAAAATAATCTCGTGAAAATTTAATAATGAATAATATCGAATAACAACGTAAGATAAGAAATCAAGATAAAAGTTGTAGTTTAATATGTTTATTGATAATCTGTTACGTTTGTTTTTGAATTTTTCTTTTTTGTTATAACATTTACAACGTTTTTTTTTCTGGATTTGTCAAATAATAACGTAAAATAAATGAAAAAATGAAAAATTTGACAATAACTTTGTTATGGGTTTGATTTTGAGGGCCATCGATCGAAATCCTTCGGCCCTAAAAAAAAAAATACATGGATGGATATCGATGTATATATCTATTTTTTTTTTTTTTCGAATATAAAAAATGGATTAAATTTAGATTTTTTTCTTCTTCGTTTATCGAAAATTGATGAAATAATATCGGGTTTCAGTGAGAGCCTCGGGTGCGGCCATCGACTATACCGACGACAGCCGAACCAACCGGGATAATAGAGTTATCAACGCGTACTCCGGACGAATTTAACGGCGAGTACCATCATCGCCTATGGGCAATTATGCCAAATTTATCTTGTTTATTCATTGTTTTTCATTTTCATTTATCTCGAATCAATTTCATTCGCAAAAATTTTGACGGCCCATCGGGAAAGAAAAGGGGGCGAAGGGTAAAAACGAGAGAAGACGAAATGAAAAATGAATTTTTTTTCTCTTTTTTTTCTTTCACCACAAAATCGAAACGGAGATATAAAGAAATTCGGGAAAAAAATCGGTTTCAATCGCTCGACAACGAAATTGATAACGAAAATAGTTGTGGCAAGGGGTGTGTGTGTGGGGGTGGGTGGGGGGGGAGGGGTGAGTATTGAAGCGTTCCCGAATAATAATGAACCTTCGGATTCTAATAAGAGGCTGAATCGTGCGTGTGACAGAAAAGCTCTCGTCGAGTACTCGATGGACCGGTGGCGGCTTCATCCCTCCCCCACCCCCCTCCCTTCCCCTCCGCGCGTTTATATCCGCTCGTACATCCGGACATTCCCGTTGACCATGCATTCGCAATAACACACATCGCCAATACGTTCGATCTTCATGTTTGCGTTGCATATCCTCTCGCGCTTCTGCATATCCCCCCCCCCCCCCTCTCTCTTCCTCGTTCTGCTTCCCCTTCTCCATATCGCGCGGCTTTGAAATAATGCTGTTTGACCGGTGCCCGTCAACGCTGCACACAATGAGCTCGTTAGGGGGTCGAGAGGGTTGATATGCGCGTGAAGGGCTATCCATAACTTGTCGTCACCGAATTACACACGCGCCCGAGCTCGCTTCGAGGCACCATCCCCCTCACCCCCCCCCCCCCCCGCCGAACCCTCGCGCGCGACAACCCCGATAACGCGGACTCGTCGTGCTCGCCGTCAATTAAATCGAGCGAGGGGCGCGAAAGTGCGATAACTTTACGATTTTTTTTTTTTGATTTTTTTATTCGTTTTATTTATTTATTTATTTTTTTTTTTCATTCGTTCTATTATTTTTTTTTGTCGTTTGCGTTCGAGGAACTCTGGTTTGATGAAGAATCAAGTTTTTTTTCGACTTCTTCTACTTTTTGCGTTGCTTTTTTTTGTTTTTTTTTTTGGGGTTTTTTCAGGGATTGGGAATTTTTCATTTATTTATTTATTCGGTGATGTTTATTGATATTTATCGAATAATATTTTGTTTGTCGTCATGTTTATTTTATTTATTTATTTGTTTATTTATATATTTATTTATTTATTTATTTATTTCAGGATTGAAAATGACGTCGAGAGTGGTGAAGACATCGGGTTCGGGAAGTCTGGACGATGGCGGCGAACGTCGTGAAACTTGGTCCGGAAAAGTTGACTTTTTGCTGTCGGTAATTGGTTTCGCGGTCGATCTCGCCAACGTCTGGCGATTTCCCTATTTGTGCTACAAAAACGGTGGCGGTGAGTCCAAGTTATTTATTCATTTATTTTGCTGAAAAAAAATTTATGTCAGTCAGTCGAGCTTTTGAAAGACGAACAAAAATTTTGTAAAAAAATGTTACCGTTGATTTTTTCACGATAACTCAGAAATGGTCGATGATAGCAATGTTTCGTCTCGGGATCTAAAAACTAGAAGCTTCGAGCTTCAATTTGCATTTTTTATGATCATTCTACAACCATTTTTCGCCAAGTTACAGCCTTTTGAAAATTATTTTAGAAAAATTTAGGATTTCCCTAATTTTCGTTTCTGGCGAATATCTCGGTCGTGAAAAATTGTTCACAGAGACGTAACCGGTGCTTGGCAATCCGCGCGAATAACCGGATGTCTGATTGGCATTTAGCCTCTCTCGGATTATGACATTCGGACGGTCGTATAACAGCTGCTCCGTATTTTCCGCGTTTCCAGATTTTTTCACGTATTTTCATTTCAATCTCAACTTCATTGTTCGTGATAATTTGATTTTTTTTTTCTACCCGCAATTATTTCACTCGACCGTTTGCGACGACGATTCCGTGGCTCGTTCGTCGTTGAAATTGTCGCGGTTGCGAAACCGCAAGCTTCTTAAATGGGGAAAATTGAATGAGCCACTTGAAATTGACAATGTTCGTCGCGTCGGGTTTTCCCGTCTGACGAATAAATCAACCGTGCAAAATAACCAGAAGTGTTCTCATCAAAACGCTTTGAAATGAGTTTCGCGACAACTGCGCGTGTCCTCGCTACGAACGCCGGAACATCGAGAAAAATTGTATCGCAGTTGATCGTCGGCTGGATAATTTTTTTGGAATAAATAATTTTGGGGTTTCGGATGTTTGAATCTTATGTCTGTCAGTGAAGCTCCGTACGAGGACCGCCTGAACACTTGAAGATATTCGTATGCGAATTAAAGACAAGGCAATTTAGGTACTCGATTTATTTCAAATTTGATTTTTCAATGATTTTTAAATGAACGTTTTTTCTTTAATTTTTTTCTCAAATGAACTTTATTTTTTTCAAATGTGATATATCATGTGGGGTATCGTTTGAAAGGGCTTGCGGTACATCATTTGAAAATGATTTGAAGTGGATTTTTCAATGATTTAAAAATGAGGGTTTTTTTCTTCAATTTGATTTTCAAATGAACATTTTTTTTTCGATTGCGACATATCATGTGGGGTATCGTTTGAAAGGGCTTGCGGTGTGTATCGTTCGAAAGTTATTTTCTTCGCGAATAACCCAACGACCAAGCCGGGATCAATCGAGAAACGATAAGAAGATAAACTACACGATGAAGAACGCACATCTACATCGACGCTGCGTTGGGGGGGGGGGGGGGGAGGTTCGGAGAGGGTCGAAGGGTAGAACAGGAGTACCATTAGTTGGTCCATCAAGTCCCGTAGGAATATGATTAAGGCCCGATGCTCTGTCGGTGATACGGTAGCTTCTCAAAAGCGGCTGGTAACCCAATTACAAACCCGTGCGACCCGCGGGCGGGAGAGGGGATCGGGCAACGAAGTACCATCATCCCCCAGTTGCAGCTGCAACACAGCCGACAGCGGAGCTTGCAACCAGTGGCGGAAGCTCGGGATTCCACGGCCAAGCATTTAGGAACTTCCGTCGTGCGGAAAAGCCGGGAAACGTCAGACCCAAGCGTTGAAGATCGGTCGCCTAATTTTCAATTACCGGAATTTAATTGAATAATTTCATCCCCCACCCCCGCTATTTGGCACACCTTTGATCGTGGACCTGTGAAGAGATCACGAAGAGGGGCAACGAGGGAAGGGGGCGTTATCGTGTTGTACAATATGTTTCGGATGTAAAAATTTACGGGGCAGGTTTTTTTTTGTTTTTTTTTTTTTAAAAATATTTGCAGGGCTTGAAGGGGTTGATTTTTTTTTTTCGGGGAAGTCGGGGTTTCAACCCCCATGTACCGTACGTTTGACCGTCGTAGATGGGTTTTTCACTCTCCGAGCCAATGCCAGACATCCGTTTGGTGATGAAAATTCCGGTAAATCGCTTCGAGCGAATCGGGGATGGACTTTCGTACGATGAAAATCGTATTTTACACGTTTTTTTTTCGTTCGACGAATAACTCTGATTCAATTTTTACACGACTATCGATGTTGTTGAGGATTTTATAACAATTACAAAATAATTCACAGGAGTGATTGTCAGATAGTGCATTTTAATATTTAACAAGTTTCACAATTCATATAATTATTATGGCATCGGAATATTATTTTATAATACAATTAACACAAATTATGGCGATTGAATATTAATAATCATTTCGTCAGAATAATATTTCGAAATATCATTATAATATTTATAAAATATTCTTTATATTACAACGAAATATTTATTTATCAAACAAAAAATGATATTTGAAACAATAACCCTGCAAAAAAAAATGTATCAAAAGAATTATGGCACACTTGTTGAACACAGAACATGGAACATGGAATGCCCATGTGACCCATCGATCGATGTGTCGTCAACCAAAAAGTGAATCAAAGCAGTCGCAGCTTCGAACGTGAGCCCACCATCATCATCATCATCATCATCATCATCCACACGTACGCCTTAAGCTCCCCCTGCCCCCAAAATAATTCATCACACGTTCACACACACATATATATATATATATATATATATATATATTTTCACCCCATTATCCCAACGAAACGATGATAAATTTCATTCGACTCGAGCCACACACATAGTTCCCTTCGCGTTTCCTCAAGAGAAATACCATTTTTATATCGTCGTCGACTTTGGCGGGTGAGCATCCCCCTCCCCCCTCCATCCCCCGCACAGTCCGAAGCCAGGAACGAAGAATTAATCAAGAGGCTCCGAAACTTTATCCTCTCTGATGCGATTACCGTCTCTTCTGGGTTTCCGTCGTCTCGTGGCAAAAGCCACGTTGTTGGCGCGCGCGCGCCATTTTGCCAGATCGTCGAGGGGGGGTAGCTCGAGGACCAAACCCTCCCTTCCGGCCAGACCCGATGGAATCTCCGCCAGGAAGTCACGAATGTGTGTGTGGCACACGACGACGAGGGAAAGTCCCCGGAAAATCGAGTGTTACGTGAGCTCGTCGTAAGACAGACTTGACCTGTTGATCCCCCGATGCCAAATCCCCCCCCCCCCCGCCTTGCCATCCTCGCGTTATCCCCTTCGAATCGCTCGACCCCGAAATGGGAAACTCCACGATTTTTCGGATTTTCGAAATACGTCGCCACATGCGCCCAAATTTATCTGTCTCACTTTGTGTCTCGGCCTTTTCTTTTTCCCAGCACTTTGCGGCTGGGGATTTTTTTTTTTTGGGAGGGGCTCCGACTGTTTGCTCGGGGGATGAAAAAAAAATGCAAAGTCGGTTGCACTTGGATATTCGAGGGCTAAATTGACGGGGGCTGGGTCATCTTAAAAATTAGATTTTTTTTTGTGAGGATCGATTGAAATTAAAAATAAATTTTATCATTAAAAAATCACCTGTACTTGACTATCATTTCAATTTTTTTCTCAGCCATCGACAAAGCGTGTGAACGCTGTGGGGATCATTGCAAAAATTTTTTCACGTGTCACGTAGCTTTTGTTTTTTATTTTTTATTTTTTTGGCCCTCGTTTGAAAATGAATTCGAATTTTTACGCGAATAAGAATTTTTGTAAAAATTCGAAATCATTATCAAATATAGACGAATAGATATGTGGATCAGTGTATGCTCGTTTTAACAATCCACAAGTATGTGTCACACATGCGCCAGTCTTGCTACTGGAATAGATTGCAGAATCAGAGAGAGAGGGGGGGGGTGGGGGAGGGGGGAGACACGCACTTTGAAAAGTTGGCAATTGAGTTACTACCTTAAAAGCATTTGCCGTGCTAAACGCTGGACAATGCAGTTAAGCCCACGGTCACCACGCGAGCCCAACCTGGCTTTTCAATCTCCTCCTCCCCTTCCTCCTCCTCCTCCTCCTCCTCCTCCTCTTCCGTACCCTCAAGTTCCACCACCGAGTCATAGTGGTTCTTTGAAAAAAAAAAAAAAAAAGAAAATGAAAATGAAAATTATCTTGCCACTCAAACGTGCTTCGCGAGGATCTGGGTCACTCGAGATTGGCCACGATCATTCATAATTTTTTCTTGTTCCCTAGACTTTTTTCCGAGTCACATCAGATTGCAATTGACTCGATGGCGCCTTCATCAACGAAATCAAACCGTGTCCCTTATTTTTTTTTGTTTTGTTTTATCTCATCTCGAAGAAGATGAGGCGTTTTTTTTTTTTTTTCGATTCTCGTGGCGACTTGTGTGTTCGAGGAAGATGCTATCCGGTAACACCTGTCGAAATTTCAACCCAATCGGACTGTATTTAGAGGTTCCGCTTTCACGAATTCGATTTTCTTGATAATCAAACAGTCAAACTTTTTTTTTCTAACTTGATTTTTATTATTTCGTATTATTTTTTAAATTATTTTTATTGTTTTATTATTTAAAAGTTGTCTGGAGAGAAGTGAGACGTTCGGAAAAAATTGCATTCTCAGATCTTGCTGTCTTTCTATTTTTTTTCTTTTTTTAAAATAATTTCGTTCGACTTGCTTCTTATTCAGCAGCATCTTCCATCTCTGTCTCTCTGTCTCTCTCTTTCCTCTCTCTCTTACATTGTCGCACCCCCGACCCCACAATTACCACCCTCTTGGCGCGACAATGTGCGACAACCCCGTCACGGTCTCTCAACCCTCGAGCAGCTTCACAAGCCCTTCCAACTTACCGGACGACGACTCACTCTCTCTCTCTCTCTCTCTTTCTCTCTCTTTTCGCGATTTAACCCGGAAGCGAAGCTTTTTCGTCGGGCGTGAGATTGCGCTCGATTACCCAACCCCAAAGGAAGTTCACCCTCCTCCCCCGAGTCGACGGAGACCCTTAATGATGCCTCGTAGGTCGAGGCCAGGAAGATTCACCCATCGGATGCACCGACAGTCCTTTCACGCTGCAATTGTTTCGAATTGTTCGATCTTTTGCACTTTTACAGTGTCCGATCTCTTTTTAACGCAATACGATTTTTTTTCCATCCCATCTTGAACGCATGAACAGATTTTTTTTTGTTTGAAAATTTGAAAATGATGTTTGAGCTATTTATGAAAATATTAGAAGTCAATGGCAGAGAATTGATAACGTGGGTTTACTTTTTTTTTTACAATAAAATTGTTTGAGGATTAAAAAAATGTATATTTGATTGATGAAAATTGTTATTGTCATTGTTATTATAATTATTGTTATTATTATTGTTACTATTATTAATAAAAATATAAATATTGGACCGATAAAAATTATTATTGTCATTATTATTATTTTGATTTTGTTTTCAGGTGCATTTCTCGTACCTTACTGCGTGATGCTCATAGTCGGGGGAATTCCATTGTTCTACATGGAACTGGCCCTCGGCCAGTTCAACCGTAAGGGCGCTATTACGTGTTGGGGACGTCTGGTGCCGCTTCTCAAAGGCAAGGAAACTGTCTGTAACCTCGTTCCACATTATTTCCCCAACGCAAATTGGTTAACGAAAAAGAAAAAAAAAATGTAAATCGACGTGGGCCAGAGGTCCAACGTGTCAGGGACATTTTTATTTTATTATCATCAAAGGTTTTCTCTCTTATCGATCCGAAAAAAAAAAAATTGTCAACAGACTAAATTTATATCATTGTCAAAATTGTTATCTTTATTTATTTTTTTTCGTCGGTTCAATATATTTTTGTCTCTCTCTTTTGCTCTCACGTGGAAAGTCCATTCGGTCGCGAACGGAAGTAAAGCGAAATTCGCGACGCTATTTCATTTCTCATTTTATTTTATTTCACAAGCTCGTGAACATTGGTATTCCGGTCGGGCGTGAATGGAACCCTCCACTTTTATACTTTTTCCACTCTCTGCCACTTTTCTTCGGTCTTATATTTCTCGTGAGCCGAGAGAACCGGGAGACTTGGAAAAATCGTGTGGCCGTAACACGTTGGCTGAATATCATTGTCAGACTCGGTGCAACACGATGGACTCGAAGTGCCTGAACTTTTTTTTTTTTTCTATTATTTTGGCAGCCGTCAATTAAGGTATTTTTTTCATTTATCTCCTTTTCTTTTTTTTTCAATTATTTTTTTTCACATGCATAAGCTGTTGAAAAAATATGTGAAAAAATCTGTATTTCGCGTGAAATTGTCTCAGCTTTCCGATAAGAGTCGTGAAAATTTTTTCAAAATTTCCAAAACGGTCGAAAAACAGTTTTTTAGGGTTCAAATTCGATTTCGATGGATTTTCGAGAGTCGAAATGAAAAATCGATACTCTCATCGAAAAGCTTAGACAATTTCACGCGAAAAACACATTTTTAATATATTTTTTTCCCAGCGTAAGCGTGTGAAAAAAAAATTGAAAAAAAAAAAGAAAATTGAATAAATAAAAAATACCATAATTGATATTTCATGGAATGGCCCATACATACGAACGATTTTCAAATAAATGCAACTTTCACGTCGATCAAATAATCAAATCGATGTTTCCAGGCGTTTTTCAAGTTCAAAAAAAAAATAAAATTATTCACTCGATAAAATATATCTGTAATAATTTGCATTATCATGATTGTTATTGATCAGGTATCGGTTACGCGGTCGCTCTGATAGCATTCTACGTTGATTTTTATTACAACGTTATAATCGCTTGGGCCCTTCGTTACTTCTTCGCCTCGTTCACGAACATGTTGCCATGGACGACCTGCGGAAATCCTTGGAACACACCGTTGTGTCGTGAATTCGACGTGAACGTTTCATACGTCGACAGTTCGTCGTGGAACGACGATCCGATAATTCGCAATCGAAGCCAAACCGTTATCGAGGCGATCGGTTGGGGAAACGCCGATGAAAATTCACCAGCCGCCAAATACACGAGCGCCGCTCAAGAATATTTCAAGTAACAAAAAAAAACTCTACATTCTTCAACATTATTATATTTTTATTATTTTTTAGAATTTCGATTTTGTTCGAATTTTTTTTTTTTTAATACGAAATTTTGATATTCGAAATAATTGATTTTTTGTATGGAAAATACACAGCCGAGCAATTTTGGAACTGCACAAGAGTTCGGGAATTCACGATCTCGGTGTTATCAAGTGGGACATTGCGATGTGTCTTCTCGTCGTTTACGTTATTTGTTACTTCTCGTTGTGGAAGGGCATATCGACGTCCGGCAAAGTCGTATGGTTCACAGCTTTGTTTCCGTACGCTGTGCTGTTGATTCTACTAGTTCGTGGAGTGACTCTGCCCGGAAGTGCTCAGGGCATCAAGTACTATCTCAATCCCAATTTTTCGGCCATCACCAAGGCTGAGGTAATTGAAAAAATATTTGTTTCTCAATAGCTTGTCACAAAATATAAATAAAATAAAATAAAATAAAATAAAATAAAATAAAATGAATAAATAAAATGAATAAATAAATAAATAAATAAGCAAATGAATCAAAAATTCAACTGACACAAGTATCGTATAAAATTGACTGAGTGGTCTGAAAGGGTGAAAGAATCCTTTGGGCACATTCGAGAGGATTATCGTGGACGAGAGACGATATAACACACGGGCAATCTTTGCCCGGCCATCGTCACGAGCGGTCGAAAAAATGTTTTAAAAAAGGTGGGAGAGGGGATGGGGGGGGGGGGAATAAATATCACGAGAGTGCGGTGACTCGGTCGTCACGTCGTTCGGGAAAATGGAAAATCTGTGTACCCGTCGTAACTGGCCATTAAGAGATCATCGAGGTCTCTCGACGGTCGCCGCACACGATTCTCACCCCCCTTCCTTCCCTCCCCGCTTCATCCCCTCACGACGCTTTAGCGGCTTTGACTTTATTTTCGCACGTGATTCGCATTTTTATTCTCCCTCGACCACCTCCGTCCGATTCGAACACCGGATTAGCTCCAATTTTTCCGGACAAACCCGACAAAATATATTTCTCAGCAATTACCGATCAATTCGTATTTGAAAAAATCGGGGGAAAAAAGCAATTGAAAAATTTGAAAAAAATACGTTCGTGTAGCTAAGGGTTTGTGCTTTACGTGAAAAAATGTGATACATGAAGTTTTCGTTGTTAGTTCATTCTAAAAAAAAAAGAAACAATAAACAAATGAACTCCGAAAAAATGCGGGAATTTTGAAATTTCGTTCAGTGAGAGAATTGAAGAACAAGAATTTGGTTTTTTTTTTTTTTCAGGTGTGGGTGGACGCTGCGACTCAAGTTTTCTTCTCTCTGGGACCTGGATTTGGCGTTTTACTGGCCTACGCCAGTTACAACAAATATCACAATAATGTTTACAAGCGAGTATCATCGAAATGTAAACTGTTTGTCAAATTATTTATTTTTTAACGCATTCATGGATTTATATATATATATCTTCTTTTGCAAATCAGAGATGCACTGTTAACGAGCGTGATAAACAGCGTGACTTCGTTCGTCGCTGGTTTCGTAATATTTTCGGTACTGGGTTACATGGCCCACGCGAGTGGCCGATCAATCGAAGACGTTGCGACCGAGGGTCCGGGTCTGGTTTTCATAGTTTATCCGGCGGCCATCGCCACCATGCCCGGATCCATATTCTGGGCTCTCATATTCTTCATGATGCTTCTGACACTGGGTTTGGACAGTTCGGTAAGTCGTCCCTCGTCCCACTGCAAAATATCCCGAACAAATAAATGAGAAAAGAAATAAAAATAAAATGAAACGAAGAAAATTTTTTATTTTTTTATTAAATTTTCTAATTATGCAGTTTTGTTCATTCACGATTATTCGTTTGTTCGACCAATTTCGATTACCTTTCGAAACTGTTTCTTGATAATAAAATTTTATACATGAAATAATGAAAAAAAAAAAAAAAAAAATTGGTACATGATATAAAAATAACAATAATAAAAAAAAATTGAAACATAATAACGATAAAAAAAAGTTAATTCAATGTTTGATCCGCAGTTCGGAGGTTCCGAGGCGATAATAACGGCGCTCAGCGACGAATTTCCACTGATCGGCAATAATCGTGAAATATTCGTCGCTTGTCTCTTCACTCTGTACTTCATCGTCGGTTTGGCTTCGTGTTCTCAAGTAATCATAAGCCAAACAATAATTTTTTTATCTCTATTATTTTTTTCGTCAAATTAAAAAAATAACTATATATTTTTTTGTTTTTTTTTTGTGTTCGTTCGTGATTTTAATCGTTGATTCGCGACCGAAGGGCGGATTTTACTTCTTCCACCTGTTGGATCGTTACGCGGCTGGTTATTCGATGCTGTTCGCCGTTCTCGCCGAGGCGATTGCCGTCAGTTGGATCTACGGAGCCGACAGATTTTGCGCCGACATAAAGGACATGATTGGCTTCGCACCCGGTTTGTATTGGCGGGTTTGTTGGAAATTCGTCGCTCCCATATTCATCATGGTGAGTCGTTCAATTTTATCTGTTCGTTCATTCATTCATTCATTTATTTATTATGTTCTCATTTTATTTTTACAAATTCTTTTTTTTTATTTGAAAATTTCTTCTTATTTTCTAATTGAACATCGAACCTCGTGTTTTTTGTTTGGCGTTTATCAGTTTATCATAGTTTACGGATTGATGGGTTACGAACCGTTGACCTACGAGGATTACGTTTATCCGGAATGGGCGAATATTCTCGGATGGTTCATTGCTTCGTCGTCGGTCGCCATGATACCCGGCATGGCCATCTACAAGATCATCGTCACACCCGGAACTTTTCTTCAGGCAAGCAATTGTTTTTTTTTTTTTTTTTAATTTTTATTTAGGGTTTAAAATATTTTTCGAGAGACTCGATCGAATTGTCATTTCGTTGCAGAGAATAAAAATTCTCACGACCCCGTGGAGAGACACCCAGGCTTGTCGTGGCAACGTGACCCTGTCCGTGGCCAACGGTGCGGTGCGCAAAAGCTTCATCGACGAGGATTCCGTTCACGACGAGACACGTGAGGATCGAGAAATGACGAAGGAACAAACGGAAGTGATGCTACAACCGGACGATCATGGCGATCCTCCGCCCGAACCCGTCTAGGACAACGACACCGTCGTTATCGTTCACGAAGCGAGATTTCGGGTTTATCTCTGTTAACTGCAAAAAAAAAAAAAAAAAAAAAAAAATGAAAATGAAAATGAAAATGAAAATGAAAATGAAAATTGAAAAAAAAAAAAAAAAATGTATGAAGATCACCAGGAAAACTAACAAAATCACAAGGACGTTTTGAAATCGCGTCTACGTAATAGGTGAAAGCTTTAGTAGAAACGAGCCAAACGATGCTGCATTAGCAATCGCGTGTAATAATTAAAAAAACATATATAGACATATAGAATATAAAATATAAAGAAATACACACACACACACACACACACACACACACACACAAAACACGACATGATAAATATATTTGCGAAACGCTGGCGTTTGAGAGACGAGAGAACGTTTTGAAAAATAATGAAATAAAATTGAAATAACCATAAAACAATTAACAATAACTATCACAAAGCCATAAAGTTCTTCCCGATGTCGTAATCGTGTAGAATACAAAAAAAAATCAAAATACAAAAAATGCATGTTTAAAAATGTTCGTGAAATTTTTTTCGTTTTTCGTTTTTTTTTTGTGGGAGATGTATGATCCGTGTATCGAAGCTTTTGGCGCTGAGACACGCATGCTGTGAGGACTATACGCGAATTTATACGATCATGAACGTGTGATCTAAGCGAGGGAACAAAAAAAAAACTAACAAACACTGAAACGTTTTGTCAAATTTAATTCTTTGATTTTGTGAATTTTTTTCGTGGAGACTATTTTTTTTTTTTTTAACATTTCGATGACAAATGCGAATTAACAGTTACGTAGTGTCCGTCGATATTGGCCGATGTGTCCCTCTGAAATAATTTAAGTCGTCGCATTATTGAATTAATTTATTTGAGATGAAGAAAAAAAAAGTATGATACTTTGACGAGACGGTTTTGAATGTAAACTGCGGTAGAATAATGAACGGTAAAAAGAAAAAATAAATAATCAAAATCGTGTGATTAGTGAAGAAGAGAATGGTGTTAATGATTATATCGACCGAGTGTCCGCATCTCTGTTTCCGATTTTCGCGCGAAATCCAAAAAAAAAAAATCCTAAAACATTGATGAAATACGTATTAGCTGTAAATCGATGACGTAGGAACACTGGTTACTGTTGTCAGATAAAAATTAGAAAAGACAAATAAAAACATATACATATATATAATAATAATATTAATATATATATAGATGAATAAAATATATTTTGTACATCGCATCCGAGCTGCAGCCGCACAGCCAGAGGTAGCAGTTCGGGCCTTGTTGATAATAATCCGTAAAATTTTAATAAAACTTTTAAACAGTAAGCTTGTTGATGATAAATGCAAAAAATTGTATATGCAAAAAAAAAAACAAAGAGATGTTAGTAGGACAAAACGATTTGTAGCGTTATCGTAATGAGATTTGTGTTGTTTGAATTGTCATAAAACCGATGAAGAATCACGTCGATTGTTCGTCCAAGAGCCATATTGGACGATCGTATCACTGATTGTGAATAATATTTGTTACAATTTATTGTCTCAGTTCGCCACGTTGAAAGTTATGTTTTTTTTTTTTTTGTTTTTTTTCATCGATCTTTCAATCTCGCGTGACCCGAGAGAGATGCTTCGCTCTTTGAATCGAGTGGAACCACGTTTCTGAAAAGATTCGACCGTCTGTAACAAGCTTATACCGGTTTTTTCGCCAAATATTTGAAAAAAATAATACGTATCCGCGTTGTTTTAATAATAAAAATAAAAAAATAAAAACATTTTAAAAAAATACATCGTGTTTTTTCTAATGGATATATATGTGATGATTTCTTGATTGAAATGTTTGTGCTTTCCATTTGTCTATTTTCCCACTTTTATTTTCATTTTTAACATTTTCTGTGTTTTGATGGACACGAATAAAACCATGCGAAAGACTAGAAAACAAATAAATTGTACACACAAAGGTAGTAGATCTTTCGAACGATTCGAATCTCGCGCCATTTCCGCGGACTGCGAGCGCAGCGATCTCTCGCGAACGAAACGCGAAACACGAGAGGAGAGAAGAGAATAAATAAACGAAAAAATAAACGATAACAACATGGCGCCCGCGGATGAGAACATGACGGACTTGCAGAAGGAAGTATTCGATACGATAAGCAAGAATGAAGCCGCGGAGTTGAAACTTTTGTTGGCGGCGAGCAAGACGAAAGTCGATTTCATGGATGAGAATGGAATGACGCCGTTGCAACACGCGTCTTACAAAGGAAACAAGGAGATCGTGCAGATGCTTCTAGACCAGGTAGGGGGTTGCGTTTTTCTCTCTCACTCTTTTCTCCCTCCCTCTCACTCTCTCCTCTCCTTTCCTACCCTCCTTATCTTCTTGTTTACTTTATCATCCATCTACAAACAAAATCCACAAATAACCTCACTCCAAAATCTAAAGAAAGACACAAACATAAAATTAACCTAAAAATTTTGATCAATTTACTCTTTTCCATCAGTTTTTAAAATTTTTTTCATGTAAACGAGAGACAGAATGGTTGTTCATGAGAGGGGTTGAAATTTCAGGGTGCCGATGTGAACGTCTGTCATCAAGAGAACGCTTACACGCCTCTGCATTTCGCGGCCATCGGCGGCAACGCGGAAATTTGTTATCTCCTAATGTCGCACGGCGCCAAACTAACCGCGAACAACGTTCGCAGAACTCCGGCTCAGATGGCAGCTTTTGTGGGAAATCACAAGTGCGTCGCGACCATAAACAATTACGTTCCCAAAGCCGACATAGATTATTACATAAAGCCGCAGGGTTTGCAGACGGAACCCATGTTGCCGCCATGTTTAGCAGATTCTTTTCACAAATTTACCATGCAGGTGAACGTACATCCGGTCAGAGTTCTCATGAATCTTCAAAAGTGTCCGGGACTGTTGAAAAACGCTTCGAAGGTAATCATTTATCAATTTTTCAAATATACATGTTGTTGAAAAAAAAAGATAGGTTAACCAAATTTCGTAGATTCATATATACATCGTAACGTTACCAAAACGTACATTGTCGACAGATAAAATCGGTGCTGTCGGCGATGCGAGATCGCGAAATGTCGCGAGGAACAAACATGAACGAAATAATGTCGTTCAAGTATCATTATCTGAGTTACGTGGTGAGTCAGGTTATGTTGTCGCAAAAGCGTCAGGAAGCCATGAGACCCATCGACAAGAACGACACGGTCGACAAATCCTCCAAAGATGCGGAAGAAAAAAAATCTTCGGATCCTGTGGAAGCGTTGGTGAGAAAAATTTTGAAGTGCAACAAGAGCGCCGGTCAGCCTGAGTATCAGGAAGCTTTTGTGCGCGAAGCCGTTCGCGAATTTCCGTTCATAAGAAGCGCGATATTTCGTCAGATCGTGGCGACTCTGGGCAGCAAGGATCCACCGTCCGCGGTTTCCGTTGTTTCCGCGGCGATAAACGGACAACGCGGATTCGTCGATAATACGCAGGTTTGCGTGACTTGCGGCGAGGAAAAAGCCACGAAAAAATGTAGCAAGTGCAAAGCCGTGCAATATTGCGATCGCGAGTGTCAGAGGCTTCATTGGTTTCTTCATAAAAAAAATTGCGCAAGATTGGGACAGAATGTGGGTTCGGCTGTTAGAATAACCGACGCCGATCGTGCGGAAATAACCAACGCCGTTGCGACCGGAATTCAAAATTCTTCGATCAATTGAAGAGAAAAAAAAAAGAAAGAGAAATTGCATTTTTGTCATTTTTATTTTTTTCTCTGTGAAAATTAACGATTTTGAAGAATGAGGATTGTCGTTGACGAACGACAGTTTGAAAACGTGTGGTCGCGTCGAAGCTCGGGGAAAAGTTTCCCACGAGAAAGAAACCAAAAAAAAAAAAAAAATTAAATTAACTTTTCGCCGACTCGAAACGACAAATATTTCTCATTCGTTCGACAATGGTTTATTTTTTTTTTCGAGGTATTTATTGTGTAAATAGGTGTTCGTTCACATAGATATATGTGTATATGTTTTTTCGCGTGTTGGATAAATGACGAGCCGATTTTTTTTTTTTCCGGCCTGACGGGGAAGACGACCGAAACTGTGCACACACGAAAACGAAACACGCACGGGGAACAACAAAGTTGTGTCGAGACTGTAAAACGAAAGTCTCTTTTGCTCGATTTCTATTTTTTTCTATCATTCATCGTCTTTTGATTTTTTTTTCTCACCCAGCTATCTCCGAAATACAGTTTTTCTATTTTTGTTTTTAATTTTTCATATCGTCACGTTGATGTAAAAAAAAAAAAATGTTGTTACGTCTTCCCAATCATATTCGTTTGTGGTAATCAGCTGTGTATACGACCGCGCTTGACCGTCGAAACGTCGATGACGTTTTTGTACGAAACGCACGTCGACGTCTCATTAATTGTAATTATTAATTAATAATAACATTAACGATAATAAACGAACCACCCTCATTCCGATGATTTTATTTTTTTTCATGTTCGTTTCTCATTGCAGAGTCGAAAATATCCTTTTTTTTTCCTGGAAATCCCGCACGAAACGAAATTCCCTTGTATGATCATTGAAAGCACCGAAAAATCACCGAGAATTTGATTTTTACTTTCGACGAAAATTCCGGTGGTTTAAATAATCAAAAATGTGCTTTTTGATCATGGCCGTTTGATCGAGGTTACCTCGAATTTCGTAATACTCGGATCTTACGCGAAGTTCCATGCCGTGGAAGCCCCCCGAGGTGAATAACACGGAACCATTGCGTTTGCGATGCGTGGCTCGGGTGTTTGTTATGCGTGCGAGCGTTCGAAAAACTCCACGTCGAGGCTTACCGATGCCAAGCGGAATACGATTACGAAAAAAATACGTATAACCAACGGTGAATGGATTCCGTCGCGTTCACGGACTATGCAATATTGTTTATGATTAATCTATTAAATTAAGTTAATTAAGTTAAGAAGTAAATTAAGAAATTAATTAAATTAAGAAGATTGATGATAACTTTGCGACTGACTTTGAAATAAAACAAACAAACGAAAAAAAAAAACAAATATACGAAATAAAAAAATAAGTGAATGAATAACAGAAGAATGTCGTGGACGGAGAGAAGGAAGTCGCAGGGCGTTGAACAACGGTACCCTCGACGACGGGCAACCCATTAAAAACGGTGAAAAAAAAAAAACCGATGGCTCGTGTGTGGTGTCCCTCTCCACGTGATCGTCATACGCGAGGGCTAGATCCACCTCCACCAGGTGCCTCGGGGGGCCTTCACCCATTCGATCCTCATCGATCGAATTCAGTTGTTCAATCCATTCCCAAACGTTTGGTAGTCCCAACAAAGTCCCTCCGACGTTCATTGGTTTTCGATCTTTTTTCCGTCGATTTATTCAATTTGAAAGCAAAAAAAAACAGATAATGAGATTGACCGGACGTTTCGCGTGGCTAGAGGTGATTTTCCCGATTTTGTCGTTAACGATCGGATTTCCGGAGGTCACGGAGGCTCAGATAATAATCGGACGAGGTCCGATTCGCGACGCCATACAAAGCGGTATTGCCGAGGATCTGAAAAACGTTAATTGCACTTGGAGACGTGGAAACGATCGCGATTCGTGTCCGGATCCCGATGTAATGATTTATCTGTACACACCCGGAAAACCGAAAAAATTGCTCGATGCCGGACAATCCGATTGGTTGAGAGGAGATTACGATTACACCAAGGAAAATATTATTCTCGTTCACGGTTACGCAGGTAATGCATTTTTTTTTCGTCAAAATCTGTTTGTCTCAAGACAAAATTTTTTTTGTCTTGAATCAGGGTTAAATTTTTCTTGTCTTGAATCAGGGTTAAATTTTTTTTTCTGTCTTGAATCGGGATTGCATTTTTTTCGGGGGTCCTATTTGACCCCAGTTTGCCGTCTGAGAGTAACAAAAAATAGCAAAAAGCCTCATTATCAGTCAACCTCAGCCAATTCCCATTCTTCCGAATCAACGAAACATTTTTTCTTACTTCAAAAAAATTAAAAAAAAAATTGTATTTCAAACGTAATGTTTTTTTTTTCCAGGCGGAGACGACACTTTGCCGATTGCGGTTCTCCGCGACGCTTACATGAAAAACGGAAGTTACAACGTCTTTCTGATAGATTGGGGCCGGCTGGCCCGAGCTCCTTGTTATCCGGCCGCAGTGTCGAATCTCCGTCCGGTGGCCCGTTGCTTGGCCGCGACCCTGACGACCCTCCGTGACCTCGGCATGTCGATACCCCGAACAACCTGCGTGGGTCATTCCCTCGGGGCTCACATATGCGGAATAATGTCGAATTATTTGTTGTTTCGCATGCGAAAGATCGTGGGTTTGGATCCGGCTCGTCCACTTGTGCGTCCGGGTCTGGTCAATCGTTTGGACAGCGGCGATGCCGATTTCGTCGAGGTCATACACACCAATGCCGGTTATTACGGCGAAATCGGACGCATCGGTCACGTGGATTTTTGCGTCAATGGCGGTAAGACACAACCGTTTTGCGAAACGTCGACGAACGACGAACTTTGCAGTCACGTTTGGGTTGTTTGCTACATGGCCCGAAGTGTCGACGGGGGCGGCGGGGGTGGTAAATCGTTGATGGCCGAACCGTGCTCGAGACGATGTCCCTCCGGGCCCAGAATAACGTCGCGCAACGGTCAGGTTCTCGTTATGGGACAACACACGCCTGTACACTCGCGCGGTTCGTTTTGTTACAACAATTACGATCCTCCGTATTGTCCGGATTACGATCCCGAAGGTCGCGGGGACGTCAGGTGCTGCGTTGGCGAACGAGGTGAACATTGAATTCGTTGGGTTCGTCGATCGTTATTTTTATTCGCCACTCGTTGGACAGACGTGACATGCGTTTATATATATATATATATGTGTGTGGGTGAGTGTGTTTTATATGGATATAGATATGTACCGATGAAAATGTATTTTCCAATATTTTTCGGACCAAATTGTAACGAATTTCACCAGATTTATCGAATAATTCAATCAATTGTAAAATCATATTTCGGGGGGAAAAATAATTTTTTTTTTTCGTCAAATGTTTTTTTTTTTTTTTTTTGAAAATTTCTTCAAACGTGCCAGAAGCAATTTCAAGGGTTTATCGAGTCTCGTGCAGTCGATGTTTATCTCACGAGATTTTTTTCACCCGGCGCCTTGTGCTCCCTCATGGTCGTGTCCCTCTGGTCTCAAGAGTCCAAGGGCTTGGGGGGGCGTCTTCGTCTCGATGGAACCGCCCTAGCGCCAGTAAAAACTTCTGGATCTTCGTGAATTATCGACCATCATGAACATTGCGAGTCAACAGGAGAGGACGGGGGTGAAAAAAAAAACACGTGTAGCTACAACTGCTAATAGCCAATGGCTCCCGGTGGCTCTCGAGATGCAACTACAGACGAGATGCAACGCGGTGTTTACATTGTAACGTTTGTCTGCCAAAAAATGTAAACCAGACACACCGATGGGCCCAAAGTTGTAGGAAGAGTCTCACGATTCGTCCAAGTGGGCTCTCCGAGGGCTCTCGACGAACCACGGAAATACACGAATGAGTCGGGGAAGGATTAAATTGATTTGATCCTCGTTTCTTTTAATTTTTTTTCGACGGAAATTCGGGGAATCGAATGATGTACCACTGTCTTGTAGATTGAAAAAAAAAATCATGGTAAAATTTATTACAACAATATTGTCATCGATGTACAATCGTGAAAGAACAATATCGAAAAAAAAAACAAGAAAAATATTTCGTCGCAATATTCTCTCGTGAGAATACACATATATGAATCTATATATACATATATATTTATAAAAATATCTTAGAGAACAATCTTAGGCAGGATTTCTTAATTATAAAAATATCGCGATTTAGATTTTACAAAAATTGAAAAAAAAAAAACGAATTATTATTGCTAAAATACTTTGTCGATGGTTGATTCACGTTAAACTACGATAGTTCGTATGTACACTTTGTGCATAAGAATTAAGGCACTTTTTGAGCAAGACGACCCTGTCGCTTTGGTCCTCGAAAAAAATTGACAATAGAAAAAAATAATAATAATAATAAAAAGATAAAGTATCTGAAAATTTATTTTTTAACACCTAAAAAAACGTCTCAGGTGCATCAGAGTTGGCTGAGATGAAATACAATTTCACTAGCCTTTGCGCATTGAAACAACGATGAAAAAAAAAAAGTATATCGATAAAAAAAAATTTTTTTAAAAGTTTAATTATCTAAAAAAATGTTACCGTCCGTATTTTGATTGATGCTACGAGCGTCTAAGCTAGAGATATGTCTTATAAATTATTCAAATATAATTGTGTATATATATTTATGAAATATAAATATCTTTACGTTTATTCATTTGTTCATTTTGTAATCAATTGAAACGATAAAATTTGGCTAGATGAGGCTGATAGCGTTGCATGTGATGATGAAGTCTCGCAATTTCCAAAGCCGCAAGATGATGATGCGACGGCACGATGAACGGATTGACGAGATGATAATCCGAATGGATAGTCGGATGTTGGGGCGCGGGTTCCGCGATTTGTTGAGGCGCCGGCGAATCGGCCCAAGGTCGATGAAGACGCGGCTGTTGTGGATTTTCGGGTTCGTTGCGATTTTGCGAATCGTTGTCCGGTTGTCTCAACGGCGATTGACAATCGGCCGGCGAATGCGCGAGGGGCGGGGTCGTGCCTCCGGAACTGCTAACACCGCTGTCGTCGAAACTTCCGGCCTCGCTCGACGCTCTTTTCGCACGATGACCGTCGCTGCTGTCCGAGCAGCTTCCACGGGTTCTCGTTGATTCGGACTCGGACGACGACACGTTGCCCTCCTCCTCGTCCGCCGGATGATCGTCCAGACTCGATTGGCCGCCCGTCAGATGGTGCAACTTTCGTTTGCATCGCGACTGACCCGTCTCGCGGAAACCCTTTGCGAACGGATTGTTGTCGATCTTCAACTTTGTTATGTTTTCGTTCTGAAATTTTTATGTAAAAATATATAAAATAATTTTATGATTAAAGAAATTGGGGTAATTCTAAAATTCTAAAATTCTAAAATTCTAAAATTCTAAAATTCTAAAATTCTAAAATTCTAAAATTCTAAAATTCTAAAATTCTAAAATTCTAAAATTCTAAAATTCTAAAATTCTAAAATTCTAAAATTCTAAAATTCTAAAATTCTAAAATTCTAAAATTCTAAAATTCTAAAATTCTAAAATTCTAAAATTCTAAAATTCTAAAATTCTAAAATTCTAAAATTCTAAAATTCTAAAATTCTAAAATTCTAAAATTCTAAAATTCTAAAATTCTAAAATTCTAAAATTCTAAAATTCTAAAATTCTAAAATTCTAAAATTCTAAAATTCTAAAATTCTAAAATTCTAAAATTCTAAAATTCTAAAATTCTAAAATTCTAAAATTCTAAAATTCTAAAATTCTAAAATTCTAAAATCTTTAAAATTCAACAATCGAGAACGAATCGTTACCTGATATGCAGTAACGGCGATGAATTCGGTCTCGTCGAATTTGAACGACGCCGACGGTTGACTGTAAAGATTGTTCATCGCGAGATCGTCGCACCGTATGATCCAAATTTTCGGTACGTATTTGTGCATCGACGTGAGGACCACCTGGAACATCGAAGACGAAAAACGGATGCGGTCGGTGAGAGCGAGTCAAATGAAGTTTTTACGGTGACCCACGGTCGGTGGAATTTTATTGAAATCATAATTAGTTTCAGGAAGTAGAGTGGATGTAGGATCAAGAGACGCCGCCGGCGGGAACGGTCGAGCGATAGGGTTGGCGCCGTTTTTCTGAGACAACCGCGCGTCGAGTGAAAGCACGGAGTAGTCGGGTCTCCTCCTTCCCCCCTCGAAGATCGTCTTCGCGAGGCGCAGGACAGACGAGTTTCTCGAAATTCAGTCGGCCGCCGAGAGGACCGACGACGATATCTACACTCCTCGACATTCTATTCTCGCGAAATTATTCCCGGAAGCAAAATATATATATATATATATATTTTTTTTAATTTTTTATTCTTTGCATCTTTTTCATCGATAAAACAAAAATGTTCATTCTTCGCTCGCGAAACTTTGCGTCTTGTGATTATTCGTTTTCACGATTATTTACAGACCGACAAATAAATGTATAGATATATTTATTTAACGATGATCCGTTTGCGTCGTACGACGTAAAATTAATAGCACGAAGCGATATAATGTGACAAGGTAGTCGCGACCGAGTCGGCTATCTCGCACATACGAAACGGTAGTTGGGCCATAACTGTAGCCCTAATGTACTTTCAGATAAGACGAGCGAGATGGCCATTAAAATGTGGCCGAAATAAAAAAAAACACACACATAAATGAATAAAATAAAGTAATAACATTAACGAGACGAGAGAAGATGTTAAAAATCGTTTGATATGGGTTTCTTATCAATTCGTCGTCGCCCATTGCCCCCCCTCGGTTTACACACGATAGGGGTAAAGAAAATAAAAATTGAAAAAAAAATACAACCGAACGAAATGCGAGAGAATAAGAAAAGAGAAAATCGGACGATATTCGAGAATGGAAGACGAAACGGAAGAATATATGTATATCGCGTTCGGTGGGTCTAACGTGTGTGGGCGACGCGACGACCTCCCATGCACACACACACACATACAAAAGACACTTTCGGATGTCTTGATGGGAGGGCCCTTTGGGAAATACGAGACGAGGAGCTGTCTAAACAACGCATCGACCGATGAATTATCGCGTGAAACAAGTTTTTCAGTGAAATTTTCATTCTGTTTCAATAGTTTCGTCTAAAAAAAATTGTTTGCATTCTTATTTAATTTTTTTTATTAATTGATTAAATTTATTTAATTTATTCAATTTGCTCAATTTATTTAATTTATTTTTACATTGAAAGAAATAATAAGAAAAAAATGAAACTTACATTGTTATGATGATCGACGGCATTGTTGGTGAGTTTGAGTTTGCTGAAGCTGACCGGATGTTGCATCCAATGATGACCGGTGGCCGGGCTATCGGGATGCAGGTAAACCCGACGATTTATTCCGGGTTGAGGCTCGGCAGGTCCGGCGGAAGTCCATCCTCTGGAACCACCTGAGGAATTTTCCGCGCCTCCTCCGACGTACTTGTGACGACGTCGCGAAGCCGGTTCAACCTCCATCAGCAGACAGTAACGTGCACGGCTCTCAAGACCCGAGATGCTCAACTGGACCGATGGAAACATACGTCTGAAACATTTAAAAACAAAAAAAAAATTAATAATCCGACATTTTTCGATTTTCATCATTTTCACAAGTTCGGTAAATTTTATTCATCAATATAATATTTTATTATTTCATTCAAGCAAGATGAATGAAAAAAGTGTTTTAGAAATGACATTTATTTTTTCAAATTCGTGAAAAGAGATGAGAGAGAAAGAGAGTGAGAGAGATAATCGACGATTTAACAATTAATAACTTATAATCCATGGACTAGTCGTTGTTAAAATGTACGTGCGTAATCTTTCACAAGTTTGAGTTGTGTTGGAGACGGTCATTCGTTTGAGAATTGCATGGATTCTCCAACGATTATTACGAATAAGGGTAGCAGTCGTAACTCTATTGCTCTCTCTCTCTCTCTCGCTCGAGTTATGTTTGGGTATGTGCTCTGGTTTTTCCCCAAGTCGAGTCTCGGGGCATCCCCCCGGCTCGGCTGCTGCTGCTGCTCGAGTTAATCCGTCGAGCGTGGCCGTTGCGACAGGTTCGATCTTATCGCAGGTGCTGGCCGGAAGCCAAATTGCTTCGCTGGCCCACGCACCGAAAATTTTCCGGAGGCGCCGGATATGAACGGACAGACACACAGAGAGATTAAAAAAAAAAATGTGGGGGAAAAAAAAAGACGCAAGAAAAGCTGGAGCGCACGCGCAGGATTATCCAAGAAATAAGTCTGGACGATAAGACGAGTGAAGAGAGACGAAGATGAAGATGAAGAAGAAAAAAAACCGCTCGCGCGTCTGCGAGATAATTCGAGTTAATGGCGGGCCGAAGAGACCCCATGAGCACACTCGACCAACGAGCCTGGCAATGTGTCGTCGTCAATTTTTTTTAATATAAGAAGAGTAGGGAAAAAAATATTCGTCATGAGAAACGCACGCCGAACGGAAGGAAATTCGTCATTGAGGCATCTGGCGATAACAAATTACGGGGAAGAAGAGACCCGCGTTGAAAATTGGTTGCACGCGTTTACTGTGTCGCGCGCGCCAAGATCCTCTCGCGTTATCTCAATGGCCAGAAAGCTCTTTCTCTCTCTCTCTCTTTCTTTTTTTTTTTTCTATATTCGACTATATTTTCATCTAGTTTTATTTGAGATGTTTGACTACATATTTTTTATATTAGTTTGGCTGTATCTTCATCTAGTTTTATTCAATTTTAATTTTTTCATATTTTATTTTTTATTTTATTGTTTATTTTTCAATATAATTTTTATTTTTATTTATTCCGTCTTTTTTATTTTTTTTCTTTTTACGTAGAATTGTTCAGTGCTTTAGTATTTTTTTTTTTCAAAGATTATTGTTTATAAGTAATGCATTTTTTTTTCTCTATATTTTCTTTTTTTTTTTCAGTTAACTCGAACGAAAGAACGAATCACGTGTTCGACAGAGAGTCGATGTGGGTGGAGAAGTCGTTGAACGTTGTCGTCCGTGAAAAATGTCGGGGGGGGGGGGAAGGGCAAACGCATCACGGAAAAAAGGTTTTTCTCCGGTCGTCCTCCTCCTCCGCCATCCTCGTCTTCGTCTTCGTCGTCTTTCGCCCGGGACGTTTGTCAGGTAAAACCGGGAAGTCACGGTGACGTGGGTTTTTCGGTCACTTTTGCCCACGTTGTCACTGTCCGTGTGGAAGCTCTCGCAATTATATACGTAAACACGACTCAGAGAGAGAGAGAGAGAGAGAGATGGGGATGGACGAAAGAGTCGCCCCTCGCCCACCCCCCCCGAACGAGAACGCAACGAAAACGCCACCGCGAAGGATTGACTTTACGGACTTGACTTACGGATTAGCCGAGTTTGAAATGTTTACACAGCGGAGCTAGCCACATAACCCGTGGGATAAGATCAAAGGATTGTTCGATGGGCGAACCCATCGACGGGCGAATTCTCAAACACCGGACGAACTATGCACGAGCGTTTTTTTTTTTTTCCTCCTCGGGGACCGAAACAAGGGCGTGCACACCTCGTTTACCTACCTCGTCGCTAATGACTCGAAATTCTTTTTTTTTCTTCTTATATTTTTCTATCTTTTTGACTTTTGCCTCAAATCCGAAAATTACGAGAGTGCTTTTTTTTTTCTTCTTCTTCTTCTTCTCTGTTTCTTTCGTTTTCTTTTTTCTTTCTTTTTTTTTTTGTATCTTTGACTTTTACCTCAAATCCGAAAATTGGGAGAGTGCTTATTTTCTTCTTCTGCTTTCTTTCTTCCTTTTCTTTTTTTCGATCTTTATTCGTATCATTTTGGCTTTTACCACAAACTCGAAAATTACAAGAGTGCTTTTTTTCTTCTTTCTTTCTTTCTTTCTTTCTTTCTTGATTTTTTTTGGCAAACGTGAGCGAGGCCACGTGTGAAGATGAAGTCACGTGTCACGTGCTCTCAAAAACGTCTAGTTTGACCGAAAAAAAACGGTGTCCCCACGAATAAGAGACGCAATTTCACGTATGACTCGAGAGTTTACCTGAGCCACGCACGACCCTTCGTTCGGTTCCGTCCGAACGCCTTTTTTTCAGGTAAATCACGAAAGGCCCGGCTCGACGACAAGTGCAATTAAGAGAGAGACCCACGTTCGAGAGGTAAGAACAAAAGTCCCGAGCCCCCGCATTAGCTTCGCCACAACCATCCGAATGGCTCGCGTCATCTTCTTCTTGTTATTATTATTATTATTATTTTTCGTACAGCTTCCACATTCGTTCGAGTCATCGTGGTGGCTGTGGAAAATTGCGCGACGACGTCTGTCGAATCCATAGGACGAGGAAAAAAAAAATGAAGGACGAGAAGATTTTTCGGTGACGATGACGACGAGGCCCAGAAGTGGCCATCGGGAGCTTCGGGGGGCTCTTGAGGAAAGTCGCGACGTCGAAGAGGGGAAAAGCATTTACGTTTCGGGGGCGCCCCTTTTATCAAGGCGCCTACGAGTGGTCCGAGTTTTCAGGCTCTGTGACAACAATTTTTCCGATGCTAGACCAGCGGCGGCAGCGGCGGCGCCTCCGCATCATCTCCAGAAGAAGAACAACCTCAACCACTTTGAATTTTTCGTCGTCACGACTCAGGAGCCAGACTCGAGAGTGAGGATTTTGACAAATTAAGGTTTTCTGGGCTAGACTCGCAATATTCAATGGTCTTCGGTTTATGAAAGAAGAGGAAATGTAGATGTGTGTGTATATATATGTAAGTATATGTTCGAAAACAACCGGCGCCCCAGGACTCTCGAAATAATCGGTATAAAGTGCAACCGATTGCGAGTAACCTGCAGAGACAGCGAGAGAGAGAGAGAGAGAGATGCATTTGTTTCGTGCTGCAGGACCGAAACCTTCTGAAAGCGCACCGCGCAAAGAGAAAACCATTGCCAGTCCATGCAAAGCAAGTTTCAAGTGTACGTAAAAATATTGAAATGTTGGAAAAAAAAAAAAAATGTTGACAAAAGTCAACGAAAAATTCGTCGCGAGAGTGAAAACAAACAATATGGTTGCCACATTTAGTCCCGGCCATTGTTGCGATCGTCTGCGACGAAAAAAAAATGTAGTGAAATAAATTATTGGACGAACAGAGAGAGAGAGAGAGAGAGAAAGAGAGAATTATACAAAAATAGTTTGGGTCGCAGAAGTGTGCGGATAATTCGTGTCTGCTGGACGGCAAATGACGAAAAGTACATCGACGTTGCACGACAAGCTTCAAGCACCCCGAAGAATAGGACAGAGTGAAAAAAAAAAAAATAACAAATAGAAAAGCTGAAGAAAAAAAAACAAAAAAAAATTCTGTCCGATCGTGTCGTGGAATACTGATCAGTTACGTCGAACATTTGCGAAAACTCGTAGTCGTTAACCCACATGGTTGGCACGTGGTACCAGAAACGACGAAGACAATGAATTCTTGCAAGAGGGGTGGCCTTTATGTATATATTATATATATATATATATACGTATTGCACCCTGTTGCTCGGTAATGCAATTTTACAGCCCGTGAAAACACCGGCCCCGGAAGGCGGTTTCGGAGGACACTGTGTCCACGTGTTGCAAAAGCCCTATCATGAAGTCCTTTATGTCCTGGGACCTCCCGCGTACATGATCCTTCGGTCGTGACGATGCCGATGCCAAATGCGACAATACATGAAAAATTCTTACTTTCTGAATGAGGCTTCTGGCGAACAGACGCAACGTGAACGAAAAAAAAAATGGCTTTTCAGGATTTCGAAGATCCGGAAATGACTTTCTCGTGTCTTGAAATAAAATAGCAACATTTTTTTTAACAATATCCACTTGGAAGACGAGAAATGTAAGATATTTGTGAATTTCAATCGACGATTCGCAAAATTATTTATTTGTTATTCAAAATAATTGATTAAAATGAAACAGCTGAAAAAAAAATAGAAAAGAAATTTTGAATAATAAATGTTTTGAATTGGGATTTAATTTTGCTCGGGGTCTTGCAAAATCGTTCGACGAGCTTCGTCCCACTACCGGAAAAATGCCGACTTCCGCTTCCGTTTCCGTAATACCAACAATTTATTTTTTAATTTTTATTTTTTTTTTCAATGATTAATCATTTCATATCGCTGAATGAAATTCCACCGAATGAAATCGAGTGTGCAATATCGTTATCGATGCGCTTCGCGACTCGTAGGATGCAAACAAATTAACCGGAAAACCGGAAGTCGCGACTTCCACATCGACGATTGCAGCTTCCGATATTATTCAAACGACAGTTTGAATAAAATAAATAAATAAATGTAAAAAAAAATATATTAAAAAATCGTTAAAAAGCTAGTGAGGCTTTTACCGATTTTTTCAAGCATCGACGAAGACCAAACCAAACGACGGAAAAAACAATGGAAAAAATTAGAAAATGGTTTCAGAGAAAAAAAAAAAGGAAAAGGAAAAATCGTTGTTGAAAAAAAGGTGGAGCTGCACCCTCCGAGGGGCGAGGCGGTGGGCTCGTACCCAGGTGACCCACGACCGCATGGGTTTCACCCGATTCCCCACACGGTTCGCTTGTATACACCCTTGTAAAATGGCGCTGATGCTGCTCTCGTGGTGGGTGCATGGCCAAGAGAGAGAGAGAGAGATTGAGAGAGATGCCGAAGAGCTTGATGACCGAGAGCTAAGAGACGACCGCTGGTTGCGTGTCGCCGACTACACGACGATGAGGCCCCTCTCTAGCGATGGACCAGATCGGTTCGTACGATAAGCTCTTTACCAATTTCAAGCGGTTGCTTCTTCTCTTTTTCTCTCTCTCTCTCTCTCTCTCTCTCTCTCTCTCTCTCTCTCTCTCTCTCTCGGACACATCAGACCCCATTGCTACCACTGTCGACCATCCTCCATATTTATATATCTATATATATGCATCTGTGTATGTGTGCCTGTCCATTCCTGGCGGGGCCACCTCCAGCGAAACTAATCGTCCCGTCGTCACGTACGACATTCCATCGTCACTCGCGCGTTTCTCGCATTGCTCGATTCTCCACTCGGGGCTTTTGTTTCATTTTTTTTTGCCCTTCCTCGCTCTTCGGTTTCATTGTTTCTCGTTTTTTTTTTTTTTTGGTGGACCGCGCTGCTGGGTCACGAGAAAATTTTCGCCGCAAGAACAATGCCGACCCCGGGGGGGGGGGCACTGTCGCGGGGTTCACTTTAACGTTATTCACGTCGGGGTCCGATCGGTATCATCGATTTTCACGCCGAATATCTTGTTCGCGCTCTTGTCATGATTTTTTTTTTGTTTTTTTTTTTTTGTTTCTTCTTTCGTTTGGAGTGTCTTTTTCTTTTTTTTGCTGGGTCGGGTAAATTGTGACTGAGAACATTGGGGGTAGGTTTCTATGAAATATTTTGATATTACTCTCGAGGATATATTTTGATGCACATTAAATTTGTGGATATTTATTGGGGGAGATTGAGGGGAGGAAAATTGCAATTTTTTTCAAGCTGCAGATTTTTCTTGTATTCGAACGTTTAGAAAGATTGAAATTTCTGGTTAATTTTTTTTTCTTTTTTTGGTAATTTGAAGATCACATAAAATCCGAACCGCAGCTTGAATCGCGACGAAAGTTATAGTCAATAATTGCCGAGAGCTATTTGAAGCAAAAAAGAAAAAATAAATAAATAAATAAAAATGATACCAAGAGTGAAATGATATATTGCGAAATAAAATTGGTGAATTTCGAAGGAGAGTGAGGCGCGTGTGGCTCGTATGGGAGTCGATGGGCCGCGGGCCGAATATATGCGAGAGAGAAGAGGAGAGAGAGAGAGAGAGAGAGAGAGAGAGAAAGAGAGAGGATGCGCGCGCCATGTCCATCCACGACCGGACAACCGAATGTCCATCGCGCCGTGTGTGTTGTCGGTGGCGGCTGTTAAAGACAAAGAAGAGTAGTTTGAGGCGCCGGCGACGGTCTGCCGGATCGACGATGTCCGAAGAGAGTGAGAGAGAGTGTGTGTGAGAGAGAGAGAAAGAGAGGGGGGCTCTTCAGGGTTCTCTTCGGAGCCGCTGGCACGGCGAGAGGGAATCTCGAGAGCGTTGTCGGAGTATCTCGAACGACCCCCTGTGCGCGTGGGACTCCAAAATGCTATCGTTAGTATATATATATACATATATACATGTGTATATAATGTCGTCGAGGTATTCCAATAATTCTTTGATCCGTGATCGTCGAAATCGTAAATTAAAAAAAAAAACAGAACATCAACAACGAAATATTCGATAAATTAAAGCTTGAAATTGAAACTCAATATTGTGTCTTTCGGAAAAAACTAAATATCGCAATGTAATACATTTCAAATATATTTATCACATCGTCGAAGTATTTCAATAATTCTTTGATGGATGATCGTCGAAATATTGAATAAAAAATAATAAAAAAACAACAACAACAAAAAGTTTGATGAATAAAAACTCGAAATTAAAACTTAATATCTAAACTGGTATCTTTCAGAAGAAAAAAAAATACATTGCAGCATAATTTCATTTTTTTTTGGAGATGTCCAAAGTTTGAAATTTTGGCCTGGGTCAGATGGACCCCCCCCTGTCCGTGTTCCCATCGACAGGAATCGGGTTAATTGTGAATGGATAATTCAAACGTGACATCTTGGCGTGGGATTTTATTTTTTTTTTGGTCGGTCAAATCGTCTCAAATCCGCGCCACGTTTCGTCGGGCTCACGAGTGGTTCCCTCTTCGTGGTGTGTGCAATAACGACGAAGCGGAACGAGGGTCGACGAGCCCTCTCGCGCTGACGGACCGCTCTCGGCTCGTTCGACCGTGAGTCGCAACGTCGACGCGACAAATCCACTCTTCTTCCTCTTCAACATCTTCTTCATCGTGTTCTTCGGGAATCTTCTCGGACGGAAACTCCCGGTGCCAGTGTCGGCGTTGGTTCAGTCGGCGCGTTCGTCGAACGCGAAGCCGGAACGACCCGCATCGAAGGCGAAGACGAAGACGAAGACGAAGAACGAAGACGAAGAGAACCATGCGAAAACGTTTAGCCGGCGCTTAGTCGCGCCGTGACCGATTTCCCCCCCATTCTCAATGAGAAAGAGTCCTCGGGGTATCGCTTACCCCTGGTAATGAGCCGCACAAGAGGCTCCCGAAAAAAAAAAAAAACCCACCCGGGTCTCTGCGAGTTCGGAGCTTTCGAGGACCTTTGGAGGATTAACCGCGTGAGAGAGAGAGAGAGAGAGAGAGGAAGAGCAACGGTATTAGCCTTTTCAACAGATTTTTCACCTTATAATACCAAACTTTTGCTCAGGCACATATTTTTCTCTCTCTCTCTCTCTCTCTCTCTCTCTCTATCTTTTTTTCTTTCATCGACAACTTCCGCAAACACGGTTTTCACATTGTTCGCCAAAGAATTTCGAGGCGACGACAAACCGCAGAGTCGCGTATTTTGTATAAACATTTCGTGTTTATTATTTTTTCATATTTGTTCCATTTATTTTTTTTTTTTTTGTAATAAATTTTTATTCATTTTTTCGATAGTTTTGAATTATTTGTTTCTTTCTTTTTTCTTCTGGAAATATTGTGTCGTTTCGATCGGTTCGATCGATGGTGACGATGATGACGATGTGGGTTACTTACCGGCCGAGTTTGGTGATAATCATTTCCGTGGTTTCGCCGTGAAACTGTTGCCACAATCGACGATTCTGCAACTCGATCTTCACGTCACCGGGCAAACGTGGACCCGCACCCGGCGAAGGTGGCAATAGCCATCCGTTGGTCGGTGGCAACTCTTCTGAAACAACGAGTCAAGAAAAAAAAAACATGTTTGTCCGTCAATAATCGAGCTGCAACAATTTTTTATCATCATTATTTTGTTTTCTCACAGAATTGATTGGGGATAATATGCGACACAAGCCTCGCGCACGATTTATAATAATTAATTATGAAATAAAGAAAGATAAAAAATAAATGTTTTTTTTTTAACGTTTTTGTCACATGTCAAAGAGTACACAGTCACGACATACAACACAAACAAAACAAACGTGTGTGTGTGTGTGTGTGTGTGTGTGTGTAGTTGAGGGGGATTAAGAAAAAACCCGTGCAACAAGAAGGTTACAGCGAATAAGGTATTTGGGATTTATACACATCGTCCAACGTTTTTCGGGGAGTAAAAGTAGCGGATGAAGATTTCGAATAACGAAACGTCGTCGGAAGATGAGACGAAGAGGTACAGCAACGAAATATTCGTAGTTTTTGGATTTGCCGGGGAAATCGCATGCGCCTGAGGTGTTTCGAATGGACGAGGAAGATGTCCCCCGCTCGGTTTTTCGGCATCTTCTGTTGCCTCCCCCCCCCCCTTCGTCACAGACTCGGAAACTCTTCAGGGTGTACCCTCGCACTTGTCTCTCGGGTTTGCTTCACCGAGACACACACAGATAAAGGAAGAAAAAAAAGACTGAACAAAAAAAAAATCGTGTCTAGCGGAATGAAGAAGGTAGGATAGGCCTTCCATGTTCTTCTCTCTTCTTCTCTCTCTCTCACTCGCACGTTTACGCTTTTCCGGAGCTGGCGTATTATCCCGAAGGGGACAAGGATAATTGACGTCGGTACGAGAGACCGGTAAGGATCCAGAAGCCTGGAGGAAGAAGCGGCGCGCGCGCCCTTCGTCGTCGTCGTCGTCACCCTACTTGTCTTCTTCTTCTTCTTCTTCTTTTCTCTATTTTTTTCTGTCTCTCTCTCTCTCTCTCACTCGGGCGGCAGATAACGATTGTCCGGTTGACCGGATCGCGGTGCGTTTGATGTTCGACGGTCCATGGGATCCCCCCGGCCACGGCGCCTCTGTGTGTGTGTGAGAGTGTGTGTGTGTGTGTGTTTGTGTGTCAGTGCGTATGTACATCGGTTTCATTGCGTTCACCGCAACGGAATTATATTCTATGTATATACGTACATTCAAAATATGTAATAACATTTATTTATTTTGTATAAAAAAATTATTGAGATGTAAAATAGAATCTTGCTCGTGGGTTTCTCATCATTTTGCACATTTGCCAAAGCTTGCTCTATGGGGAAGACAAAAATTTATCGACGAATAGTTTCCTCATGGAGGATCCTTTGGCGAATTTTGTTGATTATTTACTTTCACGGTTTTTTCCGAATTTTTTCACAGTTTTTTCAATAGCGTTCTTCTTCGACGAAGAATCAGGTGGTGGAAGGTCAAGAAATGTCATGGAGAATATGTGTTATTAATTTTTAAAAAAAATAATTAACAAAACTTTTTATCTTCGTTGCAATAATTTTGTTTAAGTTTCTTTTCCGTTTTTTTTTCTTTCTTTTTTTTGTGTCTATTTGGTTTGTTTTATTTCGTATGAGACGAGAATCGCGTCTTAATGAACTTATAATTGTCGTGTGTGTGTGTGTGTGAGGTAATTGCGGTAACGCGATGACGTGACGGACCCGCGAACGTTATTTTTCTGTTTTTTTTTGTATTTTCCTATTCTACGGGGTGGTCCCGTGGCTTCCACCCTCCCTCGAAACGGACGGTTGAAAAACCGCAGAGACCGCGCCAGGCTGATGGAAAGGCAAACAAGTCGCGAGAGAGGGCCACACGGGCCCCCATTAGGTATAAAAAGTGGTGATTTTGTTTCGAGGGGGCGGAGGGGGGGCAGGGGGATTCGGTGATGGGTTTGGCTTTAACCGTGGAGGCAAACAAGGGTGGCAGATGCAACGGGGGCCCTCCCGGAAGCGAACCAATTCCCGTGTTTATCTCGAGCCTTTTTTTTTTTTTCTTCTTCTTCACGTTTTTCCTTTTTTGTTCTATTTTTTTCTGTGTGTGCGTCGATGAAGAGCCGACGAAAACAATCGTCAGCACGCGCATGTCTCTTTGTATGCTTGTTGGGTTGTGAACGATCGTCGAAACGAGGCGGGAAGACGCACACCCTAAACCGAACCTATGTCATTCAATAACGAGAGGAATTGGGGGGCGAGGGGGGCGAGGGGGTGGACCGAAGATGAGGGAAAAGAAAAGAAAAGAAAAAAGAAGAACTTGGATAATCATAGGTCACAAAATCTTACGTCTCGTTGCCATAACTGCCTATTTTTTTTTCTATCTTTCTGTCTCTGTGTCTGTCTCGATTTCTCTCTCTCTCTCTTTCTGTGTCTCTCTCTCTCTCTCAGGACACGAAAATAACACCAATTTCCAAGACTTCGACTTTAATTTGACCAAACGTGGATATTCCAATCGACAATGGGCATTGGATTTGATGTAAATGTATTTGTCAATACTTTTGAACAAACAACTTAACATGACAACCGAACTATGGTACATTATTTACTATAGTTGGCGAGTGTTGCAATCACAAGAGTCAGAAAAAACGTTTTTTTTTATTTTTTTGGCACGTTTGGCAAATTTTTTATTTAATCACAAGGTGCGTAAAAATTTTACGCACCTTGTGACATGAAAATTCGAACATGCTCCGAAAAATTAACAGTGACACTGTTTTGGCCCTTTTTTTCGTGCAACGAGATGAACATCCCTTCGAATAATTCGATTGTAAAATTTCATGATAAATAAGTGGAGTTTTGAAGTTCGGTGGAATTTTTGTTGTTGTTGTTGTTTTTTTTTTTTTTTAATCAAAACTCACCAGGACGATTATGATGCAGAGCCATTTGTTGCTGTCTGTAAAGCATCTGCTGATAATGATGCATCTGAAACTCCATCGGTGACACGAGATTCATCGTCGAATCCCGAAAAATATTTCGATGAACCGACCCGAAATTCACTCGCGAATCTTGCGTTCCAATGAATTATCGTCGTTGATGCGACGATAATCGTCGATAAACAATATCAACAAATTTTCGTTGTTGCTTCAACGTACATCGATGTAAGATTATTATTCATTTATTTATTTGCGGAATAATTTTTTAAAATAAATTATTCAACAACGAACGATCACTTTTCCGATGACGTTTTAATTTTATTATTATTATTATTATTATTATTTTTCTTTCTAACTGGACGAACGGACACTGAAAAAAAAAATCCAGATGAAACTTTGGTTAACGCACGAGTCGAGCACGTTTTGTCACAACGGCAGACGCTGGTAAACTAAATCGTAAAGTGGAAGATCGTAAGAAAGTGTCGAACGGATGGAGCGAGAGAGAGAGAGAGAGAAAGAGATAGAGACAGAGAGTGAGAAAGAGAGAAAGGTTGCCGATAGTGACCTGACCCGCGTGGGTAAGATCCTCCACCTCCGCAGGTCTCGAAATCCGATTGGACGGGTCTGGGATACACCCACTTCGGCTTCATTGGACGATGGGGACTCCCTGAAGAGCAGAGTGCCAGCATCAACAGCAGCAGCAGCAGCAGCAACTACCAAACTCCGACGTGAATATGGGGCCTTGACGAGATGGTCACGCACGCGTTTCTCTGCCTCCCGTATTTTCTCTCTCTCTCTCTCTAATAGCGAACCATAACGATTACCCCACAGCCTCTTGGCTTATCTCCCACGAAACATCTAAATCGCGGAGAGACGCCGAACCCACTCAACCGATAAATATATATCATCGCGTTCCTCTAACCACGGATTTACGTTCAACGCTATTTTTTTTTCTTTCTCATATCACTCACTCAATTATTGTAAAAAAAAATATTCAAAAAAGTTTTGAAAAAAAAGAAATGGGTAATAAAAAAAAAATTTTAATGTAAAAAGTTAAATGTGACTTTCAAACTTTCGCATTTTTTGCAAATATGATTTTCAGATGTTTCAGAACGATTTCGATAATCTTAACATCAAAATGGCGATGATTATGATTTTTTTTATTCCTCTATACAAAAACAAAATCAAGATTTAAAAGAGAAAACATTCTATATCGATCTTCGGATCTGATTAAGAAAAGAATTTAAAACCAGAAGAAGATGAGAGAGAGAGATAGAAAAAAATCTATCCGTGTAGTTTCCCAGTTGTTAACACGATTGTAATGGATTGCAAACGAGTATTACATCGTGACCGGGGCCCAAAGGGTCCCGCGGCGAACAGGCGCCACTGTCGATGGCGCGAGAATCGGCAGAGTCAGATCTACACGAACGGACGGGGTGAAGGGTGAGGGGGGGACCCAAAGTGCCATAAATAACTGAATCCCAGACGGGACGACGAAGCGCGAAGTTAATAGTTTGTTCTGTGAGGGAAAGCGGTGATGAGGGCGATGGAGGGTAGAAGGGGGAGGGGGGCGATGGATCGCAAGCAGGAGATAAATTAACGAAAGACCCGAGTCGCACAAGGCGTCTTGGTAGCGGCGATGGAACATCAAGCGGCTCGCGATACGAATCTCTCTCTCTTGTCTCTCGGTCTACTCTCATCGCCGCCGTGTCTTTGCGCCCTTTTCGGCCCTTCTGACTTTTCTTTCTCTCCACCTCCTCCTTCTTCATCTTCTTCCGAGCCTTCTTGGTTTTTTTCTTATTTTTTCATTTTACTCTTCATCTTCATCTTCTTCTTCTTCGCGTTTTTCTTATGTTGCAGCTACTTCTTCTTCTTCTTCTTCTTCCTCGTCCTCTTCTGCTCCTTCTTCTTTTTTTTTTGCTGCTGCTGATTTCCGTTTTTTCTTATGTTCTTCATTCTTCTGATTTTTCCGCCATTGCTCCTTCTTCTCTTCGTAATCATCTTCATCTTCCAACCCTGAAGCATCGCCATTTTATTCTCTCGGCAGCAGCAGCAGCGGAAACCCGGCAATGCAGCAGTCATCGCTTCATTGTTGTGGATTTCGGATTGCGGATTAACTGTAAGCGATACCCACAACAATAAAGCCGATGGCGCTGTCCCGGGTCGGCGTGCGCCCTTCGCCCTCGAGGTTCGTCTCTTTTTCTTCCCCCCCTTTGGCCCCTCGAGGCCCCCACGCTTCCACTCGCCGTGTGTATTTCCACCCTCCCTCGGCTACCTGTCTTCCTATGCTTACCGTTGACCCAAGCCTCCCCCCCCCCCCGACCCACACCCTCTCTCGGATCAGGTAAAAACGCCGGAGGACAACCTCGCCACGCTGTCCCGATCCCTTCGTCCGTCCCCCCCGTAAACCTTCCGAGATCGGCGTGTCTAGACTAATACCCCCGAAGTCCCTTGTCTTTTGCTTGTTAAACTCTAACGCATACATGTACTTTCGCTGCTACTCTTGGAACGAAAAATTATGTCTTTTTATTATTTCGTCGTCGGCAAGGGCCATCGGGGCAACGTCGGAACGATCGACGTTCGGAACACGCAATTATTCGAAGGGTTAGAGTTCGGAACATGCAAAACACAACTTTTTTTTGTCTTCTCGTCCGAACGCTGGCCAAACCACGCTAAATAGACCAAAAGTGCATATGAACAATATTGTGGAGAATTGAATTTTCTACAAAAAAAGTCCCCATCGCTTTGAATCCAACGTCAATAGTTTACGCGTGGCAAAGCTCGAAAGTCGAGGCAGTGTGACAAACCTCGCGACAGTCAGACGTTCGAAATTCTGTTCGTTCGAAGCACCGCCCGTTCCGAGTTTCTGCCGTTCCAAATTTTTACAACAACCACCAACGCATGCGCAACACGAAACCGTGTAATTTTCAAAATTTCGTTCCGTCAAAATTGGTTAAAAGAATTATTGAAAAAAAAATAATAAAATAAATAAGTCGATGCGTTTAATTTGAACGATTTTGTTTGTACGGTAATTTCGGTAAAATTTCTGTAGTCTCGTACTTCAGGGGTGGGTGGGGGGGGGGAGGGTCAATAAAATTTTACAATCCCGAACCGAGACTAATTTATTTGAGCCGCCCGCGCGCGTTCAGCGACGGAGTATCAGTTTCAGAGGAAACCTTCACGCCTCGGAATGGTGTCTCGACGATCGGCGGGGGGTCGGAAACGAGGATATTATACCACCGTCGCTCTTCTCGTCTCGTTTTGCCCCCGGGTCTACTCTCGGGGGGGGGGGCTTTCATCCTCGCGATTATACCTTTTTCGAATCCCCTCATTTTTGCCCCGATCGTGGCGCCTGGGTTCAACGGTTTGGCAATGCACCTGAGAAACGTCTTCCCCCCCTCTCCCCTCTCCCCCCTCTTCAAAACCTGACCCGACGAACCTCATTAGCAATGGTTTTCATGCACCCTCGTTTCGACAATAGCTCAACATTGCCCATTTTTCCGTATCCAAATATCCGTACAGCATTGTACGAATATAATTCGATCGAAAAAAACATTTTTTGTTTTCATTCTCATTCTAACGACCCTTTAACGAGATTCTCTTTGAATATATATTCGTAAACGTTTGTCACGTTTAAACGACACCCCCGGCTTCTGAATGGATGAGAGCGTGACGTTGTGTATATATATATAATAATAATAATAATAATAAATGTGATGATCAATATTTATTTAATGCAATTAATTCAGCCAAAGAAAAAGAAGAAAAAATAAATTTGAAGAAACGAAAAAGACGACAAAAATTGAATTGAATTTTCGGTAACGTTGAGGAACGAAGAGAGCCACCTCGCAATTGTCTTGGGGTTTGTTCTTGGCGACAAAGAGCGGCTTGGGTCAAATTTTGTTGTTTTTTTTTTTCTCTGCGAGTTGGGTAGCAAAGCCGCCCTCATCTACCCTCCTCCCCTCGTGCGCCATAGTAGCCGAAAGATTTGTACACGAAGGGATGCGGTCGTGGTCGCGCGGTGACGAAAAACGCTCGGGCTCGCTCGCGCGAGCACGCGTACTACAGGGAGCGACAGAGGAAAGCCGACAAATGAGTTTTACGGCTCGTTTCTCGTATTTTTTTCCTTCCTCGTTCCTTTTACTTTCTTTTATTCTCATCTTCGGCACATTTCGAACTTACGCTGCGGCGAGTAAGAGAGAGATAGAAAAACGTACGACGCAACGAGAAAGATGCATATCTATACGGTTTCCGCGCGCGTCGTTGCGTCCGCCTCGAAAAAAAAAAAAAAAGATCTCTTGCGGCCTAAACTTTTCGTTATTCGTTAGCCGTTTGTTGCACCGCCGACCGAGTTACCGCGAGTAACGAATGAGAGAGAAAGAAAATGAAAAAAAGAAAGAAGAAGAAGAAGGAGAAGAAATGTGAAAAGAAATTAGAGAAAAAGAGAGAGAGAGAGAGAGAAGACTTTCCCGGACGAGAGAGTACGCTATACCGATCCGGGGGTTGAGATTGCGGCTTTCTCACAAACAACCCCTTTATCTTTTTCTTCGCCCCCTAAAAAAAAAGAAAAAAGGGAATTTCTTTGCCAGTGTTTGGGTTAACGTGTTTGACGCGAATCGCTCTTTTTTTCGTTTCATCCCCTACCGATGGGTTCGGGGTTGCGTTTAATCAGCGACGTTGAAGGGACGTTGACGGAGAAGCGGTGGAAAAAATTATTTCGAAATGGAAGCTGGAGAAGAAGACGAAGGAAATTTTTTTTTGTTTGTTTTCTAATTTTCGATAAACAAAACGAAAACGTGAAACCAGTTATAGTGAGTTGGTGGGGGTGACGATCGACGATAAAAGGGACATTGGAGTGTTTCCAACCACCCCCGCCCCCCCCCCCCCTCGGCGACTGCGGCCCACTCAAGGGTTGTCGTATACACGTTACGAGGACTTCGTGTCTGATGGGTGCGTCGTCTGGATTTTGTATACGAACTATATAGAAATACGTCGACACGGTCGCGACGATTTTTTCGGGGGGTTGAAAAAAATAAATAAAATGAAATAAAAGCAAAAGCTTCCACATTGCTTCTTTATTTATTTATTTAGGTATGTGTGTGTGTGTGTTTTTTTTTTTCGTCTGTGGTGCACGAGGACAGAGGACCGAGTGCAGGATAAAAAAAAATAATATCGTGCGACGAATTAATCCACAAAAATATATTTTTGTAGACTTGAAAAGCGTTGAGAAGCCACACTGACTATTTTTATAAAAATCCGAAATTTTCACACAATTAGTTTTACGATATGTACAACAAAATTGCGATATGACTGTACAAAAAATAACAAATCCATTAAAATCCAATCACCCGAAAATTCATACAACAAACTCATCTACAGAATAATTATTAAAAATTGAAAAAAAAAAAAAAATAAATAAGAATGAAAATCGTGGAAACAAGTGTCGCCCCACAGAGTCGTCGATGTTTCCACATGTGTTTCGCACACCCCTTGGGCGTGCACCCGTGCCGAAATCTCGAATCGTCGCCTCGTTGAACAAACCACGTATATATAACGTTTGACGGTCCCGTGAGTTATGACCGTCGCGGTGCAACCGAGTCCTCTGTACGGGTCAACAGAGCCGCAAGAATTTGTTGTTTCAGGACTGACACACGTACCCCAACAAACACACGCACGCACACAACCCTCGGATCGTCCGAAAAGCGACGCGAAAGATGAGAATTAAGAGAACAAAAAAAAAAGTCTCGTACTTGGCCCACCCGCATTCACAGAAAGAACCGAAAATGTCATCGGGACATATTGCGACGAAAAAAATATCCAGTTGCGATACGACATTATCGGTGCAACGAATAACAACCCCTCGAAAAAAAACGGAGGAAGACGAAAAAAAAAAGATTTCTTCATTTCTTATCTCGTTGATTACATTAATTTTTCGTGTTTTTGTTGTTTTTACGGGAAGATGGTTGGGAAGAGGTTTCTCTTCTTTTTCTTGTGGAACGTAAACTGTGTGCTCCCGAACACTGGGTGCTTGTTTATTTGTGGCAAGGACCCCATCCTCGAGGACTACTCTCGGGTTTTTCGGTGGCCCAAGAAAATAATGTATATATATATTTCCTTCTGCATTTTTCAGAGTTGAAGAGCGTCAGAACGATAATCACTCGACGTTTTTTTTTTTTTTACATCCGACGACCGTTTTGTTTGGGTATCTATGATTATGCGTCGGTATCACGGATCTTTCGAATTTTATGGATACGTGCAAATTTATGATTTATGAAAATCTTTATGGAAACATATATATTTTTTTTTTGCTAGAGAGTGGACAGCTATTCTTATTTCAATAAGAGATATGTTATAGAGTACACTGTGCTGAATAATGTCACATTTTTATATTGAATAAAAAGCGAGGAAAAGAAAATAATTTATTCAATTTATAAAATTTTACGATAAACGAAAATTCATATTTTCTGTGACTGTTTCGTCCCATTTGTGAGGGACGACGGTTTTGTGTTTGAACAACGTGGGAGCATCGTGAAGCGAGGATGAAAAGAAAAGAAAAAAGGAAAAGAAAAGGGGCGGTGCAGGAAGTCCCCGGAACCCGCGAAATTCCGCACGACAGGAATAACAATATAGCAATCATCGATAACTGACGTTAGTCACGTGTGCGCGGAAGACCACCCCTCGAGTATCGCAATAACAGTTTTCTTTTCTTTTTTCATTTTTTTTCATTCCTTTATTATCATCTCGGATAAAAATGTAGGTTTAAAATAAGATAAATTTATAAGTGATTGTTATAAAAGTTTCAACTCGATTTAATCCTCAAAATCTGCGGTTGATAAACATTTTTGCAAGTTTGAAAGTTGAAGGTTGAAAGTATTGTGTTCCGAATTTTTTTTTAGTCTCTAATATTTTTTTTTATCATCACCTCGAATGAAAAAAAAAAAAAAAAATGTATCGCAACGATTGAAACGTCGCGTTGACAATTACGGCGAATTTAGAATTTGATATTGTACGGGCCAAGCGAGTGGATCAAAGATAACCGCGTGAGTGCTTCCGGTGTGCGTTCCAACACTCTCCTCTCTCTCTCTCTCTTTCTCTTCGTGTCTCCTTTGTATTTCGCGCGCGCGCGCGCAATGGCCGCGATTAATTTCTCGCGATCACGAATAACGCGTAAAAGAGGTACTTCCGGAGGCTTGCGGCATGGGGTTCTGAAGCCCGGGCGCGCGCGCCCGCGTGGGCTTCGGCCTCTTTGAACAAGCACTCTCTCTCTCTCTTGCTCGCGCGTTCTCACGTTACCTCATTCTCTCTCTCGGTGTCTCTGTCACGCTTACCCAACGCCGCGCGTTGGTAATTCCCGCCCGAGAACTCTGTTCGGATTTCGTAATGCATACTACGCTTCGCATTACACCCGACCACCGCTTGAATGCATCTTCTTTTTTTTACTTCAACGTAATTTGTTGTTGTTGTTTTTTTTTAATCCCCTTTTTTTCGTCATCTTTTTTTCGGCAGGGTTAAAAATGTAGATGGAGATGTCAATGTTTGGGGATATTTGTTTTTGGTCATTTCGAACCGTCTGATCCTGCGGCAACGCTTGAATAAAAAATAAGGACCACCCTTATGTCTGTACATGGTTATTATATGTATATACAAATTTCATTACTTGGGGGTTTATATATATAGTTGTGGGGTGCTGATAATTTTTTTTTTTTTCAAATTTCTAATGTCTGATTTAATTTTCAATTGCTAATTCAATTTCTAATTGGATTTTCAATTCCTAATTTTATTTTTAATTTAATTTTCAATTTTTGATTTCATGTTTAAATTTTTTCCTATTTCTAATTTCTGATTCTCTAATTTCGCAACGAGAACAGAACCGTCTGGGAAAATCGGTTTGGGTTGGCATTGGCACGACAAAATATCTCGATTTCGTGAAAACCCTTTCTCACCCCCTTTGCGACGATACGCCGAGGGATCTATGAGTCCCGAAGACGAAATAGATTACAAAGATCGGTATCTGCCCACGCGGTGAGACAGACAGCAAGAAGGTGGGGGAGGGGGGCGAGGGGGGGGTCCGTCACCGTGGCATTATGGAGGCCAAACGGGTATGGATATCCATTTCACAAATAACATTTTCCCCCGACGGTTTTCGCCGTAATCTCCTTAAACGTTTATTTCGTGACGAGATCGCAATAACGCCGAAGTTGTCAGCTTCGATGAATGGCGAAGGGAAGAGAAAGCCGATGAATTGGCAAGGATTCGGAACAATCGCAAGGAAACGATTATTCGACGCCCGCGGGGGGTCGTTTTGACCCTATTAACGGACTCTTCGGGCCCCGGGGAGATTACAAACAGGCTCAGCCGAAGGCCCCGAAGCGCACGCGCGACACCATCCGGCTAATTAGTCGCACAAAAAAAAAATATTGTCGACTATGCCGGATCTACGAAATTTTCATTTTCATTTGATAATAACGAGCTTTCGGTTATGCACGGAAAAAATGTAAAGAATCGTGGATGTAAGGTTATGTGCGTTTTGCATCGATGACAGTGGTGTGAAAGTTTTATTAGGCTTTTTTACGATGGTACCTTATTCTAATTACTTTGTAATGACTTATCGTGATGAGTTCCGTGGATTTTTGTAATGGATTGTGGTGTTTTTTTTTTTTTTTTAGAGACCGAGGTATTGCCGATGGGCTTAGTTTAGTTGACTCACAGCGCGTCCCCTTCGTCGACGCGACGCCAAGCGGCCGGCCCTCGAACCGTGATCACGCTGGCTGGAGCTTACCGGGTGACACTGGTCTCGAGGATCCATCGGTCTATACCGGGTGGTACCGCAACTCGAAAAATACGTATGCCCTGTGAAATTTTCTCAGCTTTCCGATGGAAGTATCGAGAAAATTTCCAAAATTCGGGAAACGCCTGAAAAACAGCTTTTTACGTTTCAAATGCGATTTTAATGTATTTTCGTGAGTCGAAATGAAAAATTGATATTTTTATCGAAAAGCTAAGACGATTTCACGTAACAAACTGATTTTTAATATATTTTTTCAACAGCGTAATCGTGTGAAAAAAATTGTCGAAAAAAAAAGAAAACGAATAAAATGAATTTAATTCTACTCCAACACCCATTTTTATCATCGAACATCCCTCCGCTCTCTTCTGCGTTATCGCAACGTTGAAATCTCGTAAAGTGTGACCTTGAAAAAAAATGATTCCTTATCAGTACGAAGAAGAAGCCGGATATGTGTTTTATCAAAAGCGCAGTCCTGGCAGTCTGTGCATAGTGGCCTTCGGTGTCGTACGTTTGATTGTTATCACCGCATCGAAGTTCTCTATCGTTTCGTTGAATTTCGACTCAACCCAATGAGACCTTCAACCATGCTGTGTTGCGCTAATTACGAAGATGAGATAAGATTGGGGGCCGGAGCTTTCGGGTGAGGAAGAAATATATTTGTTTTTTCTTCGTAACTCTTCTCCACTTTTCATCGAATGATTTATTATAATTCGACTTTCAGTGTCGTATTTCGTGTACGTTCGGTTATCGACAACAAATTTTACGCCATCAAGAGACAAAAATTGAATTCAGAAGTGAGTGAAATTTATTTGCGGTTGTGGTAACACTCTATTTTTTTTTCTTTTTTAAGTCAGTTATAGGAAAAAATATCAGAGGTAAAAATAAATTCATATCGAAGCCAAAAGATTCTGTCTTTTGTGGTTCATAATTTGGGATCCGGTCTCAAACTCTATCGATCAAAAATCGATCCTCATCATTATGACGTCAATTAAAAAAAAAATGATGTTGCAGCTGGAAGAAGATAACTCACAGATAACGTTTCACTGGATTTGGCTTATCGTATTGGTGCAAATCCGGTGATTACGTGCCAATTCTTATCGCGGTACTTCATCCTCGCTAGAATTTTTTTTTCAAGTCACCGCTTTAAGTGGACTGCGACGATGACATCATCGCTTCGAATCTCGCGATTCGTGATTCCGTTAAAAATAGTTCGATGAAAACTTCTTCTTTCGTCGAATCAAAAACCATTTTTTTTTTAATCTTAAATTTGGCAGATTTTTGGTTTATTCCGAGCGCAATTGGAAAACTTTTTTTTTATGATATGATTCATTCGGGTCAAGATTTAATTTTTTTGGGGGGGGGGGTGGACTTTTTCGTCAGGGTGCGATGCGTGCGGTGATGAACGAGGTCGACGTGCTTAAGAGCATGAGCCCTCACAGAAACGTCATTGCTTATTTCGGTTCCTGGCAAGAATCCGGAGCTGCTTACATACTCATGGAATACGCATCCTCAGGATCTCTGGAACACATAATGCAAGAACGTAATCGTCGATTTTCGGAAAAGGTACATCAATGAAAAAAAAATCATCAATCAATCTTATTAAAAAAATTAATCAAATCTTCAATTACAATTGTTTGACGAAACACATTTGAACGTTGATGTTTTCCTCAGGTAGCTCTGTTTATTTTCGCTCAAATAATTTCGGGGGTGAATCACATTCATCGCCAATCAATAATACATCGAGACCTTAAGCCAGCCAACATATTGGTGCAAACGGTCGAACGTCCCAAAGGCGATCGTATGGAAATCATAAAAATCGGAGATTTTGGCGTGTCCAAAGACACACAAGGAACGTAAGTGTTTTTTTTTTTTTTCAAGGTTTCATGAAACTTTTGGAACGATGCTTGGCTCATCATTGTTGTCCGTTGATCCTGAATCGAGGCAAATCATTTTGGCAAACACCATGTTGATGTACGATAATTGGATTTATATATTTTGTAAATTGACAGATCGATAGCAAGAACTCCAGCAGGAACTCCGTGCTACTGTGCCCCGGAAGTCTTCAACGCGACGCACTACGACTCCAGATGTGACATGTGGAGCTGTGGTATCATACTGTACGAGCTCCTGACCGACACTTATCCCTTCAAAGCGTCGGTGAGTCATCCAAAAACACAACAAAAAATACTAGAAATTAATTTGCAGTAATGATTGTTGTTTTTTTTTTCGATTTTTATTTGTCACCTGCAGAACGACAGAGACTTGATGAGAAAAATTCGTCGTGGCCTTGTTGAAAAAATCACTGGCGACGACATTTCACAAGATTCCTCGGAAATGATGGACAAATTGTTGCGCGTTAATCCGGAGTCGAGATTGCGCTCGCAGGACATCGTCGACCTTCCCAGGATCAAAAGGTACAACGAAAAGGTTCGCAATCATTTGGGCGAACTTTCGGAGGCTCACAGCTGTCGATGGTGCAGCCGTGGAGAAGGTTCGGGCTTCGGGGGATCGTTCAGAGGATCTTGGAGAGACGACTGAGAACTTTTTGTTGTGGAAAAATTCCTCAAACTTGTATTCAAATCTTAATTTAAAAAAAGGTTTTTTTTTTTAAACTTATGATCTTACGATGAATTTCGAAATCGAAATCACGTCGGAATTAAACTTGAACAGCAGGATAAAAAAATGGTTTTATAAATTTAAAAAAAAACTACAATTGTTTGCCATGGGATTTGACCATTTTTGGGGCCGTTCTTATATATTTCGTTTTTTTTTTTTTGGAACAGGAAATCCGTCTTCGCCGTTCTCGCTACAACAGTTATGACACAATGAGCTACAATTTGTTTTCTTTTCCTTAATAATCATGATGGAATTAATTCGGTAGATCAGCGGTTGTTTGTTACAGCGTCATTCTTTTTTGTTTTTATGATTACATCATATCACACAATCTCCATTCACACACAACGAACAAACTTAAATCTCGTTGCAACGATGATGGAAAAATCAATCGTAGGTTTTCGAATTAATTTTATTCCAGCAGCACGGGCAAACTGCGTGAATTTTTTTCTTTTTGCTGCACGCTTGCGATGAGAAACAACAGAATGGAGGAAAACCCCGTTGTCGCAAAAGTGGAAAATAAAATAATTTCGGTAATTCGCGATGAACGATCCGAATTATTTTGGCTCGTCGCGCAGCAACCAACGGAAATTACATAAAATCGGAATTGATTAGTTTTTTTTAAATTTATTTTATAAATTTTTTGTTTTTACTTGTTTATAGAGTTCGATTTACTTTTGCAAAAGTAAATTAACGGATGTGAATAATGAAATATGAATCAATATCTCGCGTATTCAGCGTTCCCAATTCCAATGCTCTTGGCAGTCTCGAGGCTCGTCCGTCGTTTTTTATTTTTATTATTGTTTTTGACGGGACTAGGATTAATGGACGCATCACGACCGTTCGATCGACCTCTCTCTCTCTCTCTCTCTCCCTCTTTCTCTCTCCGTCTCTCGGCAAGAGCCTCGCTCGTAGCTGTAATATTCTTCAACGGTATACTATATATCATTATAAAAGTACAAAGGCGCGTAAAAAAAAAATCAAAGAACGAAAAAAAAAAAAAAAAGATAAAAATGTGAACGCGACAATTCTTCGAAACTTCTATATAACAAATATGACGAAAGAAAAAAAAAGAAACGAGAATAAAAATTGTACAACTTAATAAAAAAATTTGTATTATCGATCGACCGAAAATCCGATCGTGTACCACGTTTCGTCCGGAGCAACGATCGTCGGTTGACGCTCGTGATCGTCGAGTTTCGCGAACGCCCGATAAAATTGACTAAAAACGTTGCTATTGCCGCAACAACGATCGACGATCGCCAGTCCATCGCGTTTTTTTTCTTTTCTACGATGAAACCAATTGATCACAATTTTTGCGACGCCTTTTACGTTCCAGTTGTGAAAATTGTTCGAGCAGCGTGGCTGTCTTTGAGGATACGACGAGCACTCTTCGAGGTTCGTCGTCTCGACGGTCGAATTAATTCGATCGTCCAGGAATTGGTTTTCAGACTGTTCGTTTCTATCGTCAGCGTCGTCGTTGCGGTTTTTCAACGTCGACTCGATCAGAAGATTCCGGACAATCGCGTCGCGAAATTCTTCGCTCCTCGAACATCTCAGTTTGATGAATTTAACAGCGTGATTGCGAGTCGATTGGGTCCGTTGGTTCAATTGATTATCGAGATAAACGACGAGACGATGTAACCTCGCGGATTTTTCGCGATGGGAGCGCGCAACGAGGGAGGAGGAGGAGGAGGAGGAGGAGGATGAAGAGATGGAGACGCGAGCCGAACAACGCGAATCACCGTCGTCGTGACGATCGATGGAATGGGTGAGGATTTTACGATTTTCGAGCCTCGAGAATTGCAATTTTTCTCACGTGAGCAATGTATCGTCCAACTCTTCTATCTTGCCCTCGGGTTGGGACAAAACCTTTCGCAACACTTTGCTCACCACGTCCGCGAGCGACTCGCGCGCACCCACGTCCAAAAGATTCATGCAGCGCTGAAAGATGAAATACAAACAAATTTTATTGGTCGGAAAAAAATGAAAAAAACTAGTCGCGACTTTGGAGGATCGTAGCTTCGTGAAAAATGCAGCTACAGATTTTTCGGAAGAGACGTTGAAGGAAGGTTATCGAATTCCGCGTGGAATGAGCCCTGGATGAGCAATTTTGGACGTATGGGTGAGGAATTAGGACTTGAGGAAGAAAAAAAAACAAGTTCGTGGCGAATGACGACTGTCGTCTGCACGTTCGTACAAATAAATCGATATTTCAAGAACGCGTGAAGATTTTTCGATTTTCTTTGGATAGATCGATAGCTAAGGTCTCGGAGGTGCTTCTTGCAATTTGACAGATTTTTCAAAAAATTTCCTCAGCTCCGGACGTGAGTCAAAGTTGAGATAGAAAATTCTGTAAAAATATAATTTTTTTAAATGTCTTTCTCGAGTGATAATTCGTCATGCAGACGTCCAAATTCACTCAACCAGGGCTCATTCGGCGAGGAATTGAACAAGCTTTTCAATGATTTTTGGAAAAATGCTGTATCTCAATTTTTGACGGATCTACGATTTTTCAAAGTCGCGACTAGTTTTTCGTCAAACGCGCGACGATTTGTCCGACGATTTTTTCACGACGTAAATTACCTGTTGTTCCGCGTCTCCTTGTTTGAGCCGAAGCACAGCGATGAGCGCGAGCTCGCTGTTGGCTTTGACGTAACCGTTCTTCTCCTTCGTGCCGTTAACCAACATCGGCAGCAACGCTCTCAACAATTCCGGCGACATCTTTTCCGCAGTTATGTTTCGCGCTATGTGGGTGCAAACTCTGGCCAACAATTGTTTCACGTCGTTGCTGTTGTTGTTCATCGACTGTGAAATAATTTCAAATGACGATTAAATGAACGATATTATGAAAAATATGAAAATAATTCGATTGGTATTTGTTTAATCGGGTTTTCTCGGTACTCACCCGAACGAAGGGCGTGAGTATCTGCTGTGGAATCGGCATACCCTCGTTCATGAGATACTGAAACAAATATCCACACGCCCGTACTCCGTTCATGGCTATCTGCACGCGATCGGCCGACAAATACGACAGTATGACCTTGCAAACGCGTTCCTTGTCCTTGCCGTTGTAAACGGTCGACGGTGATTCTTTGAGAACCACGAAGAGAGCGGCCGAACGACCGTGTCGAAGCATCCAGTCCGCATTCACGTCGTTGCCTGATTTTTAAGAAAAAAAAAGAAAAAAAAGGTTAAATTAAAAAAAAAAAAAGTGGTGACCTCTGTTAGCCATAAACCTGATAACTAGGGAGTCATTTTGACGAATCTCTGGCTCGATATTACACGAAGAACATTTTTTGAGGAATTTATAAAAAAAATTTTATGAAAAATAATATTCGATGACGATTCAAACAAACTGACACAGCAAATTGTCGTTGAAGGCGGTAGCCAGCTGTTCGGGAGTGAGCCAACGCAACAGAGCTCCGTAACATCCGGCAACCGCGTTTCTCGTAACGTCGTCCGAATGTCCGAGCATCGAGCTCAACGTCACGAATACCTGCTTTCTCATGGGTTCCGTCATTTTGTCACCCGCCGGCGTCAAAACTCCTCTCAATGCTTGCAGCATGGTTTCTCTGCGATGAACAGAAAGTGAAAAGAAAAAATTGAAACAATGAAAACCGATGAAAAATAAATTGACAAATTAATTTTTGAAACCTTGACGATTGATTGAATTTGCAAAAAAAAAAAAAAAATCATCATCGAAGATGTTGATTGAGAAGAACATAACCTTATGGCGGAATCGTCGGACGTCTTGATGCCCGTGTGAAGTTCAGCGAAAAGAGGATCGGCTCTCGTGTGAATGACGATCAAATTGCTGAGAGCGTAGGCAGCTTTGAGCCTGACTTGTCGATTACTGTCGTTCAGGGCTTTCAAAAAAGTCGTTTGTAGTTGCGGCAAAAATTGTTTCAACATCACGCCAACCTGGGAATTATTATTATTATTATTATTATTTAAATTATAATTTTCATTGATGGTCGATTGAAAAAAAAAATTTATTTATGCATTTACATGCATATGAAAAATAAATGCATGTTTGAAGGACCGTGTCAGTGGACGTACCTTGCCAAGAAGAATGGCGAGAGTCTCGAGAACGGCGGCTTTGACGCTCCAATTGAAACGATCGCCGAGAATGCGAATGAGAGGTCCGGTTATGTGTACGACGCTCGGTTGCAGAGCCGTGGCGCTCGTGAGTTTGATAACTTCGCCGAGACCCTGGGCCGCTTGTTCCTTGGCCTCGGGCATGCCGTTTAGTATGGCCTCGCGGAATATCGGCAATATCGGTGTTATGCCCTTCGGCAAACAAAAACCGGGAAGCAAATCTTGACCCTTCAGATCCGAAACCGCGAAACGCACGGCTTGTCTTATGTCCTGCACGTGAGCTACTTGTTGTTCGGGTGTCAAAGTCTGTCGTGAATTGAACAAAAATTATTTAAAACAATCGAAAATTATTAGTTCGGGAGGTTCAAAAAAAAAATATTTTTCGACTAAATCTCATTCCTTCGTGTTTCTGTATCGGTCTACGTTCGTCCACAAAAACCCCCGGGGAAAAAAAAAAACTGCAACCCAATGAAACTAGCCTTGGTAACAGCGGTCAATGCTTCCCAGCTCTTCTGCAAGACATCCTTGTCGTCATCGGTGAACAGATGAACGAGTCCGCGAAGCAATTGCGGCACGTATTGGCTGTAATCGGCCCGAGTGTCACGACAAAAAGCGCACAGCAGAGTAGCAGCGCTGCGTCTTCTGGAAGCGTCCTCGGCTTTGGTGGCATCCATGAGTTGATCCATAACCGTTCTCACCCCAACCTCATCGGTGATCGACAGAATAACAGCCTGACAATATTCCAGTTCCTGAGCCTCGTTCGGAGTGCCCTGAGCGCTCGACAGAGCGGTCAAAAGAGCCGGAAGAATCTTGTGAAGAAATTTCGTAAGAGCTTCGCCAGCCACGCTCGCCAAAATGGACAGAGCTTTGGTATTGACAGGCGGACTGGTGAGTTGGGGCACGAGATACGGCAAAACTACCCGCGATTTTATAGCCATAACCTGACGCAAACCGTCCAAAGTGTTTTCCGCCTCCGCTTGATCCGGTGAATTCAATTGATTCAACATTGCCGGCAGAATATCGTCCAAAGCACGAACCCCCACGGTCGAGTGCAGACTCTCGAAGGTCTTGGCCGCGGCCTGACGCACTTCGGGCAACGGATCGCAAAGCGCTTTGCGAACCGTAGGCACCAAACTGTTGACAAAAGTCAACACCATGTCCTTGCTCGTGCTCGCCATAATTTCCGACAATCCGATGCAAACGCCTTGTCGCTGATCCGGTTGATCGCTCTGCAATCCCCGTTCCAATATCGGAATTATTTCCGGCAACACTCTCTCACCGAGTTTACGCACCAAATCGCCCAAAGTACGCGCGGCCACTTGTCGCTTGTCGTAACTCGTGCTTGCCAAACAACCCAACAACAGACTGAACAACGTTGGCAATATTTCGCGCAACGTTCGCGGTGTATTGGTCACCACGACTTTCCAAACGTGCAGAGCAGCTTGACGTACCATAAGAGCAACGTCCGAACGTCCCATGTACAAACCGGCGAGCACGCGATTTCTTCGCTCGGCTCCCAAAGCGTTTATGATCGCGTAGTGCGATTGTTCGGTACCAAAATTGTCATCCTCGCTCGCTGTTTCCGTCGACATTTTTCCGGAAACCCCGGATATGCGATACAAAAGATCGCCCAACAATTGCACGGACGAATAACGTATACGCCAATTGTCGTCGAACAAACCGCGTTCGAGTTCGGGCAGCAGAAGCATTATGGCCGAATCGGCGTAGAGCGTGACTATGCGTTGTCCGGCGCGCAGAGCGGTTTCCCGAACGTATTCCGTTTCCTCGGCCAGGGCTTTCAGTATGGGATTGATTATCTGACCTATGTAGGGCGTGAATTCGTTGGTAAAGGCACTTGGCATGTAAATGAACATCATTATGTAACCGTCTTTGACGTGGGGTGCTATGTCGGTGCGTTCGGCAGTTGTTATTATCTCGGGCATGAGTTTGTGAAGTTTTTCCACTCCCAAACCTCTCACGACTTCCGACAGACCCTGAGCGGCTCCCGATCTGTCGACGCTGCTCGTTTCCGACGTCAAAGTTTGCATGAGCCACGGCAACAGATCCTCGAAGCTGGATTCGCCCATTCCGCGGACCATCGCGCCCAACGCCCGTGCCGATACGCTTCGAACTTCCGGCACGGGATCCAAAAGACTGGTTTTCAAACCGGGAATAATCGTCGGCAAGTAGGGCGTCAAATCTTTTTGATCGGTCAGTGAATACATGTTGCCGATTATCTGTGCGGCCATTTTACGAGTTTCCGTGGAACGATCCATGAATGCGCGTTGAACGACGGGCATTATTAGAGCCAGGGAGGGCGCGTCTATGAAATGAACGAATTGGGTGTCCAGAAGGGTTTGCAAGCAGGTTGCGGTTTTTCGTGAAGGATCTTGAAGGGCTTTCAGCAGTACAGGAACGATCGCTTGAATCTCCGGATTGCGAATAACACTGCCGATTACTTTGAGAGCCTCGGCACCGGCTTCTTGTACTTTTTTGTGCGAATCACTGAGCACCTCGATGAGTTTGGGAACTATGCTCGGCAAACAGCTGCTCAATTGTTTGGGCGCGCAGTAAGCCATGGCACCCAATAATTCGACCGAACCGGTTTTGGTTCTCCAAGAATCTTCCTCCAGAGCTGCCAACAAACTCGGCAACACGAGTTTAACACCGTGAGCCGATAATTTGCTCATAACCACTCGGGCAGTATCGTCCGTTGCCGTGCGAACGTATTGACTGGAATCACCGAAACACAACAACAAATGTGGCAAAACGTGAACAATGTAAGGTTCGAACAATCTGCCGAGCATCGTGCACAACATCTCAAAAGCGAAAAGAGCTCCCTCGCGATGACGATAATTTTTTTTATCCTGTATGGCGTTGGTCAGGGTGGTCATTATGTCGAGTTGTTTGAGAGCTAAAATTCCCATGCCCTTTATCAATCCTGCCAGACCGTATGCCGCGCCTTTGCGCTCGCCGTATTTGTCGGATTTCAAGAGTTGATCCATGAGATTGTCGACTATACGGGGAGCGTCTTCTTTTATCGATGGCACGAGATGTGGCAGACAATTTGCCACGGCTTCCTGAACCGGTTGCGAGGGTGTCGACAATGCAGCTATCAGTCTCATGACAATGGGTTTTATTCTCGGATCATCCTTTTCCAAATGTCTGGCCAGTGAACCCATGAGAATTACCACGGATTGTTTTATGGAATCGAAACTACCGATCTTGGGTGCTTTGTCCATGAAATCCTCGAAAACCGGAAGCAATGACGTTATGTTTGATTTACCGTGACAATCGACAGCCGCCACAGCAGCGGTCAACATGTCGGTTCGCACGGTGGCGTTTCTGTCGCCCAATCCCGTGGACACGAAGAATTGCACGAGAGGATTGATGGTTTCTGGAGTCAACAGGGGTGCCAATTGCGCGAGAGCCAGAGCTACTCCTCGTCTGGGTCCCCAAGTGTCCACCGGTTGTTCAACGACTCTTCCAAAATCGTTCAGTTTCGGTGGTATCATTGCCAATTTTTCTCGATACAATCTCAACAGATTTTCAACGATTCCGGGCAACAAATTCGGATCCTTGGCCAACAATTGCGCGAGAGCAAAAGCCGCGGCTTGTTGAATCGGTTCCACGGGATGTGCCACGTCCTGAATCAATTCATCGCAAAGAATTTCCGGATGTGCGGACAATCCGGCGTTTTGCCACAATTCGTCGGCCAAAATTTTGTTCTCGTCGCAGATGTCGAACTTGGCGATCCAAATTCTTCGCGTTAGACGGAGAAGTTGATCGTAATCCTCCTTTTCCGTGGGAAATGAGGATTTAACGATGTTGAGAGCTCGAAGAGCCGCGTCGCGAACGGCCGAAAGATTGTTTTGCAACGCACCGATCAGACAATCGATCTCGTCGCCGGTCGCGATCGCGCAACCGGGCGAACCGCTTGCGGATTGCGCTACGTCGAGGAACGTTGCCACGGCGTTCGATTGAATTCTACCGGTCGTCGTGCTCATCAGTTCGATCAGAAGATCGAACATCTGTTTGCGGGGCAGCAGACGAGGATGACGCGGATCTTTGGGATTGTTTGGATCGCCTCGTTGCTTCGCGTGTTCCTGAACCAATTGCAAACCCTCCGTGGTCATGGATTCGTCCTTCCAGGTGAGCAACGTTTTCATGACGAATGGAAAAACGTAGGAGAAACCCGGACCGACGAGCAATTGTTTCTGTCTCACGGTTAAATTGTGCAAATGGCTGAGAGTTCGCGATATGGCTTTTTCCAATTCCTCGTCCTCCCAAGATGCATCGAGATCGCACTGGGGTTGCAATTGTCTCAAGGTCACGTGAGCCACGAGCTCGCCGACCGTGCGATCGGTCGTTATCGTCACTATTTCACCCAGATCGAGATACAATTGAGCCATCGTCGGTGCTGCAAGCGGGGAAACCAAATTTTTCAATATAACCGGTAACAAATCTTTCAGATGAAACGACAAATTAAATTTGTCACCCTTTATAGCGGCTTTTATCAGCGATACAGCGTCGATTATCTTCGATTGCAATTCTCTCAAACGTTTTCTTATAGCATTTTCACGAGCTATTTGCGCTTTCAGAGCTTCTTCCTGTTTTACCGTTAATTTTGGTTCTTTTATCTTGCCCTCGCGTTTACGTTTTTCGTACAATTCCCGACGTAGTTGCAACTCTTCTTGCTGTTCCTTGAACGAATAAACTTTGCTCTCGCGTTTCATGTTCATCGAATTGAGTATGTCGTTCTCGTCCGTGCCCGGAATGACGGTTTTGTCGTAGAGTTCGCCATCGGGAGTGAGATACGTGAAATATTCGTCTTTGGTTATTTTCAAAATTTCCGAATCGTCGAGTTTGTTTGTCACGCTTGTGATCAAAGATCCGAGAACGAGTTCCGGTCCCAACGCGATCAACGTTGACAATGCATTTTCGTGCGACAATGTGGGTTTGTAATTATCGATGAAACGAATTTTTATTTCATTAACGTGAAGTTTTAAAAATTCACGAGGTGTCAGATTGAAATTTTTCACGATTTTCGGCCATATATCGGGCACGGCTTTGACGATAGACGGATTATGAGCGGGAACGAGAGCATCGGCGATCATTTGCAACGCGGATTGTTCGAAGAGAAAAGAACCGGAACAAATGGCGATCAAACCGTCGGCCAAACAACGTCCGGTCAATTCACCGTTCGTCTGTTGTTGCTGTTGATCGTCTTTGGGGTCGCGATCCGCTTCGTGAATCTTCGCGTTATCGAGAAAACGCGTGAATTCGTGAAGAAGATCGCGCGCGGGTTCGTAACTTCCGAGACCGGTTAACAATTTTTTCGCCAACGGTGCGCAACGTCTTCGAGTCGCGGATTTAGCGGCTGTAACGCAACAAACGATCGCACGATGAACACCGATCATGGATTTTTCGTTCAATCTATCGGCAAATTCGGTCACGAGTTTTTCCGACAATTGCATCAAATGATAAACGACAACGTCGTCCGTGCAAGTTGACAAAAATTTGTCGGTAAAAAAAATTTGTTCGTCAATGGCTGTCCACAATACGTTTTGTTTGTCATTTTCCACGGAACCGGCGATGACGTATTTAAGAAGCAAATACGCGGCTACGAGGGCCTCCGTTACGGCCGTAGGTTGTGCGGATTGTTGCATGGCTCGTGATATCGATTGAGCGAGTATCGGTGCTATCGTGGAAGCTTGACAAGTCACGGGAATCGTGAGTAACAATTGTATATAAGCCGTGCGTACACCGGCACTCGTGTTTTTTCCCGTCATGCCTTTTTTAAAAGCATCGATGACGATTTTCGGTATTTCATTGGTCAATTTCGTGCACCACATTGCCATCATTTCGAGTGCGTGTATCAAAGTTTTTTCATGTACTTCGGTATCGAGAACTTTGATGAAATGTTCGCAAGCTTTTTCCACGAGTTTTTGCACACCGCTTCCGGATGTTACGTTGTGACTCAGATTGCCAGCGCCTTGTAGAACGGAAATTTTGTGTGTAACGACTGTGAGTTTGCCCTCGGAACCGTGAAACACGGCGAATACGGATGACAAAAGTTTGGCCACAGATTCGGAGTCCGAACATTGCATAGCCAGACTCTGACACGCTTGTGCGGCTTGTTCGCGTACCGCATCTTCTTTCGAGTGCAAATTTGCGAACAGACCCTTGCTTATGTCCTCGCTGTAACGACTCAGATCGAGACTCAGTCCGGTGAGCATGCGACTCACCGATTCGATTATTATCTCCGGATTGCGCAACATGGCTTTTTGCAACGCCGGCAACATGTGATCCTTAAAATCATCGTGATTCAGACGCTGTAGAAACGGCGCTGCAGCCTCGATCACGTACGAATCGGGCTTCTTCTTGCAGCTTATCGCTACTTTCATGAAACCATCCAAAATATTCGCCTGTCGGTGAAAAAAAACAATTTAATATCATGATTATTAGAATTTTTCGATTTTGTTCTGATAAGTCGATTTATTATTATTTTTTCAAGCTCTGGGCGATGTTTGAGATTTTATATAAAGATGATTTATTTATCGATTTTTTTTTTTTTTTCTAAATGTACTCCAAAATGATAAAGATGAATTATATTATTTTTACCTTGAACGATTCGACGAGCTCGTCCTTGCCGTTGGCGATGAGAAATTTAGTTAGCAAACTTGCGAGAACTATGACTCCGTTGCTGGCTTCAGACTGTTTCAAAATTTCCACGTATCTTTCGTCTATGTTCTTCGCCGCGGTCCATTGACAACACGCCAGAGCGTAAACTTTGTCGTTCAATTTTTTGTCCATCGACGCCAGAGCCGCCGCGCTCAGATTGGCTTGAGCCTCTATCAACTTTGGCAATTCGTCGTTGACGATCGACGAATCGCGATTCGTCATTCCGTGCTGCACTATCAGCGCCGACCACTTGAGCGCCAGATAAGCGCTCAGAGCTGTGTTTTTGCTGCGATAAACGTATTTCATTCGATTTTATTTTGTTTGAATCGATCGGAAATCAAGACTGCTCGATCGATGATAACATTCGAGATACTTACGTGGGTACAACATTCTTGTGCCAAAGAGCCTGCTCCGTGACAACGGCGCACAGATTCTTAACCGCAGCTTCCGGATGTTCCTTTATCATGGCCGTTATCAAATTTTTCACGTAAGACTGAGAAGTCGTGTCTTTGTAACGATGCAGCGTGATGGAAACAATCTTGCATATACCGCCCAGAATCTTGTCATTGATGCCTTTATTTGAAAAAATGAATAAATAAAAAAAAATTGGAGGTTAGAAAAAAAATGGTTAATTTATTAAAACGTTACACTCGATCATCACTGACTGCCCTATGGTGAGTTTAAAAAATTGATACATTCCCACAGAAATAGCACTACTAACCAGGATTTGACAACACGTTGACGACATTCTGCAGTATTTCACGTCGTTCATTCTTGCTCGATGTTTGAATACGATTTGGCAAATCTTTCAACGCTCTCGTTAACTGCAACGATAAAAATAATACGTTTTGTTTATAACGTTCATCGGCATTCGTTTTGTTGCAATTCCACGTGACAAACTCACCTCGGCATCCGCCATATTTGAGCCGATTTTACGATAAACCCGGCGCAAATTATAACACACGAGACGGGTATATCAAACGCATAGGAATCGCTCTTGTTCGTTGGGGAAACCCGTTGGGGATTGCCATTGAACACAAGAATTTTTTCGTGGGGCAACGATTGCGTGGGTTCCACAAGGACGCCGGTCGTTACCGACCGAGCGAGCGGGCAATGACATTCAGGTTGATGATTTGGTCACGAGTGGAGCTGTAATCACACACTGAACCGAGTAGCCGAGGGTCAGGATTTAGGTAAGCCTGGGTGCGAGACGAGAGAGATAGCAAAGCAGTGAACTCTGTCTCGCTTGCACCGCGTACAGTCAGTTAAAATTATAAGGTCCAGCTCGACAACCAAAACCCATCAAGCGGCTCAAATATTCTCACCCGACTGTACGGAAAAGGACAGATGCTCACAACTTTGCCAAGTCTCGCGCTTGGCTTATCCCGGTCACATGACCGTTCCTCGTTAAATGACCGGATACGCTTTTCACTCGTTTTTTCGAGACACAACGAACCGACATACGTTTGTAATAATATATTCGTCACCGACGAAACGCTTACACGTCGAATGGCCGATTAAAAATCATAAGCATACCTAAAACAACAGAAAAGTTCTGTCTTCTTTTATTTTCTTATTATCCAAGCAACGATTTGTTTCGACAAGAGTTGCAATCGATCCAACAATCATCTACAAACGACTGACAAGCCGTGGAAACATCGAAGAACAAATATTCGAAAATCAAATTAGGCGGGCTAAGCAAACCCCATCTGCGCGGGGGCGTAGGGCGCATGCGAGCCCACGAGAGTGAGAGAGACAGCCGAACGCGGTTGAGACGCGCATGCGCATTCGCGTTGGACCGCTCGGTGGTGCTGCCGTGCCCAATTGCGGTTGTTCGATGAATTACGTGTGTGAACAAAGATGGCCGACGATAGCGCGTTGCCGTTTGACGTGCGTGAAATATGATACTTTCCTCGTTGTCCTGACGGCGAGGTTAACTGTACGGGCCCGGTGTTCCGGTGTCGAAAGTTAGGCCGCGAGGATTGTTGGTGCTGTCGGGCACGAACGTCCCCGAGGCTCGACGTTCTAACGTGGATACCTTAACAATGGCCCTTGTGACGGTGCAACGTTCGCCGAGCGTTTCCAGCTCCCCTCAAAGCTCGGTAAGTGCGTTTTCTTTCACGATAAAAACTGTTTTTTTTTCCTCTCGTTCTTTCTTTCTCTCTCGCTCTCTCTCTCTTTTTCATCGTTATTTCATTCTCGTTGATATGGTCGTGTTACTGACATCACGTTCGAGTGGATTGTCGAAGCGTCGTCGAGTCAGCCTTCGGCCATGAGATAATATCCAAGTAAATAATCTTTTTAAAAAATCATCTGTACATATAGATATACAAATGTGTGAATGTGTGTGTGTGTGTGTGTGTGTGTGCGTGTGTGTGTTCGCGCCAATAAACGATATATAACAAGTTTGCATCCCGAGTCTCTCGGAGATCATCGTTCCCTCTCTCTCTCTCTTTCTCTCTTTCTCTATCTATCTTGTAGTTCGCGTTTCGTCCGTGTCAGCCAATTCGCGATTATGATTGTCGTCCTCAGGTGCGTGTTTAACGACGGTCAGCGCGGACGCGCACGCGCACGTGCACCTCGCGCTCTCGATCGGTTTTACGTATATATATGTATATGTATATGTATATGTATGTTTCGAAACAAAAGCCTGTGGCGGAACTGTGTCCCATCCGAATCGTAACTCGTAACTTCATTCGTAACCCGCGGATTGCGTGTGTTTACGAGTAACGATTTTGCTTGGGAACAGAAATTGGAGCTTCGGCCTCATTTATTTCATTTCATCTCAGTTTGCATTTTTTTTCCAGAGAAATTATATTCGCGCGTGATAAGACGACGGAAACTATGCGGTCAATTATGAAAAAAAAAAAAAAAAAAAAAAAAAAAAAACAATGCGGAGCGATGTTTGTTCGAACGTTTCGCGACGATGACATTTTTTCGACCTCACAACGAAGCGAGACGAAAAAAAAAAAATAAAGTGGAATGAAATGAGATTAAGTGGAGCGCGCGTAGCATGTTTGACATTGATTCGGTGAACGTTGGTGCCAAATTCGCGGTCGTAGCATAACACGTCATAGATACCGACGAACGAGGGGCGGGGGGCGTCCAATAACTTTTTCACGTATGGCGAATCATTAATTTTCATCGCTCTCGTCGAAATTAACGATTCGGACAATTGTCAGCCAACGTATTTTAAATCGTCGATTTAGTTCGAAAAATAACGAAATTTAATGATAAAAATCATGTCAATAGTCATGAAAGAATATCGGGAATTAATTTAAAGAAATGGGAAAAAATGAAAAAAATGAAAAATAAAAGCAAAACAAAACAAAAAATCTTAATGAGAACATAAAATATTTCTCCATATCTAAATTTGTATAAAACGCTTTTTCAAACTTTAGTGAAAAATCAATTGAAATGATAAAAAGCTGCAATGGGTTGGGAGAAGCAAAATTCATTTGCTATAGAATTTTTTATGGTATCGTCACGATTCCTATTTGATCGACGGCGAGAACTGAGCGGTATCACGATCGCTGGTTATTCGCGCACTGACTAGTTTTTTTTGTCTGAGCCCGAACGCGTCTCGTCGCGCGGTTTCCGGTTTGAGGGGGTGGAGGAGTACGCGACGGAGGGAGAGACAGAGAGAGAGAGAGAGAGAGAGAGATAGGCCAGCTTCGAAAGCTCGTCTCTCAGTCCTCGGCTACACGTTGGCACGCGCAGGTCCGACGTTATTTTCATAGTCAGTTTTCTCGGGGAGCTCGAACCCATCGGTCTTGGGTGTCTCGCTCTACATTTTCATCCATCTCTATCTCTCTCACTCTCTATCTTTAAACTTTTTTTTTTCATTTTTCGCTTATCACGGAATAAGCCTGCAAAATTAACAACAAAGTGACATTACAGTTGTTGTAAATTTTCGTCTCTCTTCGTATTTTTCATCGATTAAAAATACATGTGAATAAACAAAAAAGTTGAAAAAACATTTTAAAAAATTGTTAAAAAAAATAAAATTTTATAAAAAAATTATTTTAAATATCGTTTTATAATAAAAAAAATTATTTAAAAATAAAATTTTATAACGAAAATTATTTTTAAAAAAATAAAAATTCGATGAAAGAGAAAAGAAAAATTAATTTCAAATGCGACGTAAAATAACTCGGATTATCGTGTACAAAGTTAAATGATAATAATTCGTAACAAAAGTGCGATGCTTTACGTTCTTCCGCCGCCGGTTGCCCCCTCACCCCCCTCCCCGTGGTCCAGCATAATCAGATCCACGTGGAACGATTCGCGCGTAGTTCCCAGTGATAACAACAATCGTCGTGCGAACAACGAACACACGGGCAAACGGATATCCCGATCGCGAAAACCTCGACGTTCGTGCTCGTTGCAACTGCGCGTTGTCGCTGTTGCTGCTGCTGCTGCTGCTGCAGTTACTGCTGCGACCGGTGCACGTCATGATTATCGTGTAAGCGTGTTATCGTGTACCGTGGAAAAAAAAAACAGTGATACACCGATAGGGTCGAAATTTTACAATTTCATTGGATCATCGAATCCTGAGAATCCATCGATATTTAAAAACGTGGAAAATAATTATCAAAAATAATATATATTATACAATAATAATAATAATTATGTTTTTAATTATTATTCCACGATAGCCAATTTTTGGAATGCCTCAAATGCGATTGTCACAAAATACTTTCTAATAGTTCTATTCTTTTCAAAAATGCAAAGAAAATATATTTTTCGCTAAATGTTCGCTTAAAATCAGTTTTATAGTTTTTTATATATTTATTTTTTATTTTTGTTGCAGGATTCTGGCGCGGGGGCACCGGCGGACGAGGACGAGGCATCGCGGACTTGCAAGAGGTAAGACAGAGACCCCATCTACCCTATATATAATATATCTATGTATAAAAATGAATCGTGGTTTGTTCGGATGCTTAAAACTCGAAAACGACTGGACCAACTTGGATGCTTCCTCTTGCGAATTTGTTCGTAATTGCTACGCGAAGGTTTAGGGGTGAAAAAAATTGGGAAATTGTCAACAGGTGGCGTCGTAGGCGCACATTTCGTTTTCCAGTTCAATAAAAAAAATAAATCGTTCGATTGAATAGAATTCAATCGAATTAATACTCGATTTTATCATGTTTTCACAAAATATTGGACGGGACGAACTTGTAGTTGGCACGTTGCGGTTTCGCATTTTTTCCGGGATTCAACGGTGCGCGAAGAAAAGGAAAAATATATATGGAATGGATTGTCGTGCAATAAAACGAGCCGGACGATTGACACGAGATTTCGATATCCGTTGCTCGACGATTCGTGACTTGTGCCGTTGCACTTGATTCACCGGAATCTCGAGCGAAAGCGAGAGCCACGAGAGAGGTGGGGGGGGGGGGGGGACAACGATTGAGGCTGAAGAATCGCTTGGGCAAAATTTATCCGGTGTGACTGAAAAGGATTTTAAAGTATTTTGACGTTTCGTATGGTTTAGTCTTGGCGAGAGAGAGTTATTATTGGATAGTTCTCTGAACGATTTATTCATACAAATGTATACGTGTGTCTGTCTTTGTGTGTGTGTGTGTGTGTAAGTGTATAACGAACCGAGTCAGCGGGACACAACTCGAGCAAACGACACTTTGAACGAGCAAAAGCGAAAGTGCGGTTTGCCGCGCTAGCACCAGATAATTACACGCTCCTTTGCGATCGTTACCTTCGCAGTTGTAACTCCCCAGCTCCAGTATCTCCCTCCTTCTCTCTGCAGAACGTTGGATCAGGATGTCAATCGTATTATAAAAAAATGTTTAAAATTGAAAAAAATTACCAACCGAATTCAACGAGTTGTTCCTTCGTTTCGATACAAATTAATTGACCATCGAATATTAAAAGTAAAATTCATCCAAGTGGCCAAAGCAAACAAACATAAAATTAACTCTCTCATTAATTCTCCAAATGAAAATGGAAAGTATACAAGTCATCGGACGAGTCGGTATAATTTTTTTTGCTTTTGGTTTTTTTGTTTTTTTTTTAATATAAAAATTGCTCGAGTCGAGATTGGGCCCGGTGGACGAAATCCAAGTCCGGCCACTGTGACCGAAGACTTTTTTTTCCGCGGTCGAACACGCGGTAACAAAAGTAAAGTTGAGCAATTCGTTCCACCGTGGCGATTCGCTCACCTACTTTCCGTCCCCGCAAAACTTCTCCCCCTACCTCCGATTTTTTTTCCAGCTCTGGCCGTGATATCCTCGTTCGCAGCTGCGCCACCCTGTCCCCAGAAAATAGGAAAACCCCCCTGTAACAGTTTTTCTCACACTCGTATTTTTGAGTAAAAATATTTGAACTCGAGAGCTCAAAACGAGAAAGATGAAGCTTCAACTTAAAATTTTTTTTCTTAATTTTCATTCATTTATTTATTCATTTATTTCTTTATTTTTAAATAATTTTCATATCCTTCAATTTTTGCCGTCCAGTTCTATATTCGTGAATTCTCACGAAATTTTGGGTGGTGCGCGCGTGCGCGAGCGAAGCGGTTGAGTCGACGCGACAGCCGCGCCGAGATGTATAATTCGAAATGTTCGTCGGAGAGAGAGAGAGAGAGAGAGACACACACACGGGGAGTGTAGAGTCCGCGAATATATCACGAGGACCGAAATTTTCCTCGCTACGGAATTCTCGGAAACACGTTTCGAGATGTGATCGCCGGTTCAACGTTTCTGCATCCGGGATTATTAGCTTCTTTTATATTTATTTATTTTTTCATTTGGTCAAATTTCTTCTTTTCTTTGTGGTATTTTTTTTTCCTCTCTTTTATTATCTTTTATCATTATTAATATTATTATTATTATTTTTTTTCCCCCTCTTTTGCCATTATCATCATTATAATTGTTCTTACTTTTTTCTCTTTTCTCTAATTTTTCTCTCATTTTTCTTTTTCCTCTTTCATTATTATTATTATTATTATCATCATTATTCTTAATTTTTTTTCTTTTCTCTCTCGTTTTTTTTTCTTTCATTGGAGGGGGCGGGGGTTGAAGAAAAACCCTTTTCGCCGACGAGGAGGACGCGAGCGGTCGCACTGTTGCCGGTCCATAAGCCCGTGGATTCACGCTATTTCGGTCGACGAAGCTTGCGAGATATGCTCGGTTGGCCATCGCGTGATCATCGTCGTCGCATTTTGTTCGTTCGACGTACCATGCGCGCGGGGGCGAGGAAGCCGGGGGAGGGAGGGAGGGGGGGGGGTCGGCTGTTGCATATCCCTTTTGCAACGTGAAATAAAAAAGTAATAGAAAAAAAACGCATGTGGCCGCTGTGGTTCAATCGCGTTACACGGGCGCACACGTATCCGATACGCAACGTTTAACGCGAAAGGTCAGGTCGCGGAAATAGCCCCCCCCCCTCCCTCCCCTCCTACTACGGTTGCACTATGGACGATCTCGTGTGAGAGGCTGTCGCGAGAGCGTTAATTCGAAAATAGAGTTCAGGCGTTAGAATCGTGAACGAGAAAGAGAGAGAGAGAGAGATGGGGACAGACGGACAAAGTTTATTTAGAGAGAGAGAGAGAGAAAAAATTCAGAGAGAGAGAGAGAGAGAGAGAGAGAGACAGAGACAGAGAAATAAAGTCAATGAGAAAAAGTGACAGAGATAAAAAAAAAGTCAGACAGAGACAGACATGGAGAGATAAAGAGAGACGATCGAACACGAAGAGCATCGTGATCGTCTGGACCGAAGTGTAGTACGACGCAGCATCAGCATCAGCAGCATCAGCATCAGCAGCAGCAGAAGAAGATTTTCTCGTACAGCCCGAGCCACTATATCACGTTATAAGCGTACAAGACTCGATATACAAGTTGGCCGTATACGCCACACCGTGGATCGACGAGTTTTCTCCCTCTCTCTCTCTCTTTTGTGCGTGTGTGTGGAGTCGCCTCGCAGTCGCGTCGAGGACGACGGGGAGAGGAAAGCCCCACGACGGGGCTCACCCGTAAGAGAGGCCTGTTTCGCGGTGGCAGCCAGCTTGCCCGCCACGTTCTTTCTGCCTCTACCGACAGAGACGGAGAGAGGTTTGCCACGAGAAGAGAAAAAGAAAAAAAATCCAACGTTTTCGGAGCGGCAGAGACGACGACGAAGACTTCAGTCGTCACGAAACGGCCGCACGGTACGGACGTGACCGCCGTGTTCGGTTTTCCTCCCCCCCGACCCCCCGCGCCCGCGCGGGACGTCTTCCCTGGGTCCACGGGACCCTTCGTTCCTCCCCTCGCCCTGCCATCGGGCCACATTCCTCTTTTTTTTTCAAATATTAATTTTTATTTAGAAGACGGTCGCATTCTTTATTTTTTTTTTTTGTTGATTTTTCTTTATCAATCGTCGATCGAAAAATCGCAGATTAGAAACAATCAGTGATCCCATGAATCAGTGGAAAACGACGAAAAATAATATTCAGTGTGACTGGGTTGATAAAAGAGAAAATTTGTGTTTCGGGGGTGGAAAAAAATGAAATAAGAAAAAAATAATGATGGAGAAACGAAAAATTGATTTTTTGGAAAATCGTGTGTTTTGAAACATTGAAAAAAAAATATATTGGGGCACGGTTTTGTTGCGCTTTGTAGAAATTATTTTTTTGAAGTGAATTTTTTTTTTTTTTTCAATTTTGTGATAAAATGTTTTGGCGAATTGGGATGAAGAGTTTTGAACGGATTTGCGACGATGAAAACGTGGCGGTGGTCCACGTGAGCCGGCGTTTTCGGAGTATAGTTGAGTTTGGTGAAACGTGCGAGTCTGGCAAAAGCTTTATTTCATTTCATCGAAACTTTGCTGGAGTTTAAACATTTTTTTTTCTTCAATTTTAATATTTTTTTGTTTGTTATTTATTCGTTCGATATTTATATGAAAATTGTTTCAAAGTGTGTGTGTGTGTGTGATGAAGAACGTGCGCGAAACGAAGGATCGTGCCGATTTTAAATCCTATTGTTTGTAAAATAAGTTTAAAAAAAAAAAAACGTGAGAATAAACGCGCGAAAAATGTTTGGTTAAATTTTTCATTATCGTGAGGAGTGTTTTTTGTTTTTTTTTTTATTTTCTTTGCTTCCGACTCGATCGTGAAATTCGAGGTTAATCGTGGATTTGAAATTTTCGGCTTGCTTTGTGACGCTTGCACTCGAGTGAATCCTACGAGTACCGTTGTGGTGAAGCACGTGGTCCGTCGATGCAGCTTCGGTCACGTGTGCAGAGAAAGAAAGAGAGAGAGAGAGACAGAGATAGTAAGACAACCACTGCACGTTCGACGATTTTTTTATCATCGATGGTCTTTCAAAATATCGAAATGAGAAATCCGGGTTTTCTCTTTCTCGAGGATCCCAGACACGGTTACATACAATACATCAGGTACAATCATCAAAACGTCTTGTTCACGCATTAAGTTTCGTAACATTTATCGTTCGCGAATTTACGAAATTTTTTTTTCGCCAATTTTCACGAGTAAAAGTTTTTTTTCTTTTATTTTCAATATTTTTATTTTATTTTTTGTAATTTAAAAAAAATGTTTAAATTGTTAAATTTTCAATTTTTTCAATTGTCTTCCGTCTTTCTTCAACTCAAAACAGTTTGGTGATTCATAAACTGGATTCCACGCGATTGTAATGGAAAAAAAATTCGTGTTTACCATAAATTTGCGAATCTCCATTCATTAACGTTTTACACGATTGTGTGGGGTTCCCGGTCGAGTGGCTATCGTAGCGGATAATGGCGGGCGAGGGGGTGGGGGGACGATAGTACCGGTTTCAACGACGCGGTGTCGTCGCGCCGGTAGTTGCACAGAACAGCACCACTTTCACCGCGACCTTCCTCGTTTCTCGAGATAGCCGGTGGAGAACCGGGCAAAGTCTATCCGTCTCTCTCTCTCTCTCTCTTTCCCTATCTTTCTTATTTCTTCATTCTCTCTCTCTCTCTCTCTCTTTCTGCAGCTCTCGACTTTGGAGGGTAGAACGAGAATCAAAGTGAAAGAAACAAAAAAAAAAGATTGCGAGGACGAAGGTGGTCGTTGAGAGAGTGGAGGAACGTACGAAAAGAACGCAGAAAACCAGACTGGCAACGTTGCGTCGACGTTCTATCCGAGGACTTTTATCTCTCCTCTCCTCGCGAATAGCTTCACATATCTGTGTATTATTTTGTTTCATTTTTATTTCGATTTATTTTGATTTATTCTTTTTCATTGGTATTTTTTATTTCTCGTCTCTTCATCCCCTTCTCTCTCTCTCTCTCACATGCAAAATCTCATTGAGTCCCTACTCGTTGCTGACTCTTTTTTTTTCATTTATTTCTTTAATATTCATATTTATTTTATCTTATTTTTTTTTTGCGTTCTTTTCTTCGTCTCTTCATCCTCCTCTTTCTCTCTCTCTCTCTCTTTCTTACACATGAAAAATCTCGTTTCGTCCATCCTCGTCGCTGACTTTTTTTTTTTTTTCCAACTTGCTCCAACGGCTTCACCTTCATTCGCTCGCTCGAAGCAGAAGAGAATCCGCGCCAACCCCTCCTACGGGTTTTGCGCTATGAGAAACGCAACTTCTCTCTTTCTCTCTGTCTCTCTCTCTCTCTCTCTCTCTCTCTCTCTCTCTCTCTCTCTCTCTCTCTCTCTCTCTCTCTCTCTCGCTGTGATCGCCCATCTCAGGTTGGCTACTGCTGCAGGCTCTGCTTGTTGCGAACGAAAGATCGGGGGAAGGTCGCATCACACTCTTTCCCTTTGTTCCCTCCTTATCCCTTCACTACCTGGCCCCGTATCCCTCTTCACGGTTTTACCTTGAGACCGTAACCCCCCCCCCTCCCCTCCCCCACTGTCTCCCTCTGCCGACCGTGCTGAAGAAACCGTAATCGCTACTCGATTCCAACTGGTGTTCGTACCGCATCGTTGTAACAACACCGTCGTCACCTCGTGCCTGGCCATTTGTCAATTCAAATTATCAAGAGAATTGAAACGAAAAATTAAAAAAAAAATAAAAGTAAATAAATGATGAATAAATATATTTTGTTTGACACAAATCTGACCATTTGATAATTTAATCTGGATGAGATTTGGAAAAACATATTTAAACAAAAAGAGAAAGAGAGAAAGATAGAAAGAGAGGGTTGAAGGAAAAGAAATTTTAATACAAAAATTTATCTGCTTGACGAAAAATAAAATAAAACGGAGCAATATTTTTTATATTTTTTTAAACAAAATAAAAAAATAACAAACTTTGTATGCATAAATACACACACACACACACACACATAGATAAATAAGTAAACACGTATGTTCGTGTATGTCAGATTGGACGGTTCGTGGGCGACAGACTATACTAACCGTGTGTCTCGTCCATCAACCCTCGAACAGGATTCTCTCGTCCGTGTTTATTCGAAACCCCCAGAAAACCCGATGGACAATCCTGGTACGGTTAACGCGGGTCCCTATCAGCGTATCCAAGTGTCTTTTGTAGCCGCGCACACGCTCGAAGAGTTTCAAACACGTACACACACACACTTATGCATTAAAACACACGAGCGACAACGAGTCTGACAACGTCAGAACGTGTGCAGTCGGCGGCAACGAGGAGACGAAGTGGCGGAGTGGAAGGCGAGGAGAAAAGAGAGTGAGAGCACGTGCCAGCAAGATTCTGTGTGTGTGTGTGTGTGTGTGTGTGTCCCTCGTCGTGGCCTGGGCAAAACAGTTTGTGCAATTGCAGATCGAATGGAAGTAGCCAACGGACAAGTACACAATTCATTTCGGACTTGTCCTCACCTTCCTCTCGCTCTCTCGCTCCCCCCCCCCCCTCCACCTCTTCAAAACGTGTCACCCGACGCTTCGAAGTCCCCCGGATAAAAGAAAATTAGTCGGGTTGGATCGTCTCCGTAAATTTTCTTGTAATTAATTAAAGATGAAAAATGAAAAAAAAAAAAATTTCAAAATTACATTTTTATATTGAATTTTTGTTCTTTGATTTATCGTGAGAAAACTTGCCGAGAATTTAATTCGGAAAAATACGTGTCTCTTGTGAAATTGTCTCAGCTTTTCGATAAGAGTATCGAAATGAATCGGAAAGTTTTAAGAACGTCCGAAAAACAGCTTTTTGGGTTTCAAATTAGTTTTTGGTGGATTTTTGAGAGTGGAAATGAAAAACTGATATTTTCATCGAAAAGCTGAGACAATTTCACGTGAGAAACAGATTTTTCATATATTTTTTTGACGGCGTAACTATTAAAAAAAAATAAATTAAAAAAAAATTAAATAAATTTAAAAAAAATTTTTTAAAAATCGGGTCTTCGTTGCAGCTGCTGTTGATGCTGTTGATGCGAATAAAAAAAGACACGAGGAGGACGAGACGAGGTCTGCGACGAACGAACAAGGGAACAGAGAAAAAGGGAGACCTCCCCAAATTCTTCGTGTCTTTTTCTTTTCTTTCTTCTTTTTTTTTTATTTCTCTCTCTCTCGTGCCGAAGAATGCAGCTGGTCGGATTGTTCGTGAATGTCCGGAGGGATGCACGAGAGGAGAACCCCGGTCTTTAAATCGTCTCGGGGACACCCTTCCTCATTTATAAACTAACCGAACCACGCAACGCAGTTACCGATGATTTATTTCGTCGATTTTTACACGAACCAACGTTTCAACTTTTTTTCTATTTTTTAAATGTTAATTCTCTTATTTTTCCTTCCTCTCGGAGAAAGCCACGTTACGATGGGACATTTTTTTTTTCACGAGATCTCGACGTCACGTATTTTTGAACGAAATTGCGAGTTTTGACTCTTGATATCATTGCGACGAGCAAATTTTCATTTATCTATTAAATTAATTGTCCAGTCAATTCGCGATAAATCAACGAAACAATAATTTTCCCATTTCAATAATGTTAATCATACAATGAACATGGAACGTTCACCATGAATATCATTTCAAATATCATCTCACACGATTTGAATGCGTTTAAATGCATTATCCAAACGTGTTTTTCGAACCTCTCGTTCTCCGATGTGTGACTAACGCTCCTTGTTTCACCGCATTCTCCACATCTCAAAGGCCGCGATTACGATTAGTCAGTCATTCAGTCATTCAGTCAGTCTGTGTGTTTGTACTTTCTACTCATCGACTCCGTCGTCACACGTGTGTGTGTCACACCTAGTTCTCAAATTTCGTTGTTTCGTTCCAATCATTTTTTTATTTCCTTCATCCTCATCTTCTTCTTGATAACTCCCAAAAACCTTTAATTTTCGTTTCGTTCCTTCGTCGTCTTTTTTTTAAATTCATTTATCATTCTTTCTTTCTTTTTGATACGTCGAAGCGGAGGTTCGAGAGTTCTCAGTTCTGTCGGACTCGCGCGATGATCAGAGGGGGGAGGGGGGGGGCTTGTGGGGTCCGGTAAAACGTTCGAGGGCAAGGACCCCCGTGGAAATACCGAGGTGGATGGTTGCCTGGAAACGTTTCGAGCACAACATTACCGAGCAAACTGTACTTTTACGTATATATATATAGTATATAGTATAGAGGAAGCGCCATCAGCAGCAGCATAACCGAAGAGAGGGGGCTATAAGTCACGGAATTCGCTTCCGTGCACGTCAGTAGCGACGTGCATATTCAAAGGTTCCGAGACTTGGCCGGCCAACGCGAGTGGGGGGCTCTTCGTCGACTACGCGACAACCCCTCGGGGTAGTTTTCTCCCCCGGATTGCAAAGAGGGGGGTCGGAGGGTGGTTTGGATTATTAGATCCACCGGGAATCACGAGCTTGAAACGCCAGTTTCGTAACCCCGAAGGGGGTTGACAGTCAAAACAAAGAAAAAACACAAAAAAAAATAAAAAAGAGCCTCATGGAAAATCGATAAGCCTCCCTTCGGTTTTCCGTTCTACCGCAGTCTTTTGCATCGTCTGCTCTTTTCGCTGCACCATTGAAATTCGAAAAAAATTTATTGTGTATTTTCAGTTTGAGCGAATGTTATTTCGCGGGAAAAGGAGCGGCTCTGGTTTTGCCGCCGAACGAGAGGGCCAGACCGTGCCGGCGTGTGTCGGCCGCGGGATGCGACATACAACAGCATCTCCAGTCCATGTTCTACCTGCTCAGACCCGAGGAAACCCTGAAGATGGTGAGTGTGGCGGGTTTGGTTTACCAAGATTTTAATAATAATCGTCGTGAGCCTCGACGAGTGCCGAGAGGGACAGATATAGATATATTTTCGTTCGTCTATTATATTTGCCCCCTCTCTTAAATTTTTACATGAATGTTTTCAAGCGTCAATCGGTGGGTCGACAAGATGTACAATTATGCCAAATTTCAAATTTCCACGTCGACGTGCAAAAAAAAGAGAAAAAAAAAACAATTGGATCGTCGAACAATTTGAATTATTCCGTTTGACAAATTCCTCGATGCATTGTTTTGTTTTTTTTTTTTTTTTTCCATTTCGCAACACAGTCACACCGATTATGCAACGATCTTGGTTTGTGTTTGTGTTCGCGACCTCCGTGTGCGCCGATTGCCTCGCGCAGCCATGAAGAACAAAAGAATAATAAAAAAAAAAAAAAAAAATACACAAACATGAGAAACAAAACATTCTCGCGAGCATTATCGGATTACAACGAGACAAGCTCGATTATCACTGTACAAAAAAAAAAGGAAAAAGAATTTGACACCGATTCGACGCGCATGCGCCTCATTCTTCGCTGGTAACGAAAGAAGAAAAAAAAACAAACAATAATCGGAACGTGGAATAAAAATTGTCAATAGTGGGAAGCTCGCGTGAAACACAAATTTTTTTCACCGAAAATCGATGGGTCGGGAAAATCGATTTTTATGCGTTTATCTTATAGAGTTGGGTGTGAAAAGGTTTGTAGTGAACGTCGTTTCGTTCGTGGCGAAGCGGAAACCAATTTTTTCGGACTTTCAAAGGTTTTTAGACCCCCAAAATTCACGAAAATCGGTCCAAACGGTTCTTTCACATGGATATGGCTCTGTGTGGGTGATCCAACGGTTGATTCACATCCAGATACCCTCGTATATGTCTCTGGTAACCGAATTTACGTTTGTAGTAGAAAAAAAAATGATTTTTTTATGAAAAAAAAATTTATTTTGACGAAAAAAAATTTTTTTTTGACGAAAAATGATGGGTCAGGAAAATCGATTTTTATGGGTTTATCTTATAGAGTTGGGTGTCAAAAGGTTTGTAGTGAACGTCGTTTTTGTCGTAGCCAAGCCGAAACCAATTTTTTCGGACTTTTAAAGCTTTTTAGACCCCCAAAATTCACGAAAATCGGTCCAAACGGTTCTTTCACATGGATATGGCTCTGTGTGGGTGATCCAACGGTTGATTCACATCCAGATACCCTCGTATATGTCTCTGGTAACCGAATTTACGTTTGTAGTAGAAAAAAAAATGATTTTTTTATGAAAAAAAAATTTATTTTGACGAAAAAAAATTTTTTTTTTACGAAAAATGATGGGTCAGGAAAATCGATTTTTATGGGTTTATCTTATAGAGTTGGGTGTCAAAAGGTTTGTAGTGAACGTCGTTTCGCTCGTATCCAAGCCGAAAGAATTTTTTTCGGACTTTTAAAGCTTTTTAGACCCCCAAAATTCACGAAAATCGGTCCAAATGGTTCTTTCACATGGATATGGCTCTGTATGGGTGATCTAACGGTTGATTCACATCCAGATACCCTCGTAGATGTCTCTGGTAACCGAATTTACGTTTGTAGTAGAAAAAAAAATGATTTTTTTATGAGAAAAAAATTTATTTTGACGAAAAAAATTTTTTTTTGACGAAAAATGATGGGTCAGGAAAATCGATTTTTATGGGTTTATCTTATAGAGTTGGGTGTCAAAAGGTTTGTAGTGAACGTCGTTTCGTTCGTATCCAAGGGGAAAGATTTTTTTTCGGACTTTTAAAGCTTTTTAGACCCCCAAAATTCGAGAAAATCGATCCAAACGGTTCTTTCACATGGATATGGCTCTGTATGTGTGATCCAACGGTTGATTCACATACCGATACCCTCGTATATGTCTCTGGTAACTGAAATTTCGTTTGTAGTAGAAAAAAAATGTATTTTGACGAAAAAAAAAATTTTTTTGGGGAAAAATGATGGGTCGGGAAAATCGTTTTTTATGCGTTTATCTTATAGAGTTGGGTGTCAAGAGGTTTGTAGTGAACGTCGTTTCGGTCGTATCCAAGCCGAAAGATTTTTTTTCGGACTTTTGGGGGTTTTTGGACCCCCAAAATTCACGAAAATCGGTCCAAACGGGTCTTTCACATGGATATGGCTCTGTATGGGTGATTCAACGGTTGATTCACATCCAGATACCCTCGTATATGTCTCTGGTAACTGAAATTTCGTTTGTAGTAGAAAAAAAATCGATTTTTTTATGAAAAAAAAATGTATTTTGACGGAAAAAAAAAATTTTTTGGGGAAAAATGATGGGTCGGGAAAATCGTTTTTTATGCGTTTATCTTATAGAGTTGGGTGTCAAAAGGTTTGTAGTGAACGTCGTTTCGGTCGTATCCAAGCCGAAAGATTTTTTTTCGGACTTTTAAGGGTTTTTGGACCCCCAAAATTCACGAAAATCGGTTCAAACGGGTCTTTCACATGGATATGGCTCTGTATGGGTGATTCAACGGTTGATTCACATCCAGATACCCTCGTAGATGTCTCTGGTAACTGAAATTTCGTTTGTAGTAAAAAAAAAATCGATTTTTTTATGAAAAAAATTTTTTTTTTTACGAAAAAACGATTTTTTTTGGCGAAAAATGATGGGTCGGGAAAATCGATTTTTATGGGTTTATCTTATAGAGTTGGGTGTCAAAAGGTTTGTAGTGAACGTCGTTTCGGTCGTATCCAAGCCGAAAGATTTTTTTTCGGACTTTTAAGGGTTTTTGGACCCCCAAAATTCACGAAAATCGGTCCAAACGGGTCTTTCACATGGATATGGCTCTGTATGGGTGATTCAACGGTTGATTCACATCCAGATACCCTCGTAGATGTCTCTGGTAACTGAAATTTCGTTTGTAGTAAAAAAAAAATCGATTTTTTTATGAAAAAAAATTTTTTTTTTACGAAAAAACGATTTTTTTTGGCGAAAAATGATGGGTCGGGAAAATCGATTTTTATGGGTTTATCTTATAGAGTTGGGTGTCAAAAGGTTTGTAGTGAACGTCGTTTCGGTCGTATCTAAGCCGAAAGATTTTTTTTCGGACTTTTAAGGGTTTTTGGACCCCCAAAATTCACGAAAATCGGTTCAAACGGGTCTTTCACACAGGCATGGCTCTGTATGGGTGATCCAACGGTTGATTCACATCCAGATACCCTTGGATATGTCTCTGGTAACCGAAATTTCGTTTGTAGTAGAAAAAAAAATGGTTTTTATGTGAAAAAAATATTTTTTTTTACCAAAAAAAAATTTTTTTCACCGAAAATCGATGGGTCGGGAAAATCGATTTTTATGCGTTTATCTTATAGAGTTGGGTGTGAAAAGGTTTGTAGTGAACGTCGTTTCGTTCGTAACGAAGCCAAAACCAATTTTTTCGGACCTCTAAAGGTTTTTAGACCCCCAAATTTGACGGAACCATATGAACCCTGTTCCTCTCTATGAAAAGGCCAAAAAAAAAAATAAAATAAAATAAACACAAACAATAAAATAATAACAATAATAATAATAAAAACATTTTCTGGGTCGAGTTCTCGCAGATTCACCTGACGACGAGACGACATGCACTTCGTGCCGAGGAAACCCGAGAGATCGGTAGATATAGACGATTACGTAGCTTTTGCTGGGTGTCGTTTGTGTCGCTGCTGCTGCTGTCGGCTGCTGTTAGTTTCGTCGACACTTTCACGAGAATGCACAAAACTTCTCTCTCTCTCTCTCTCACCCCCCCTTACCCCCTCTTCGAGAACGTGACCCAACGACGACGAAGAACCCGAAGACGAGAACTCTCGGGACATATGAGCGGTCTTCGTCTTCGTCTTCGTCTTCGTCTTCGTCTTCGTCTTCGACGTCGTGGGATCATGATTCTCGTTTGCCTCGTTTTACATAGACGCAATCGGCGATGTGCACAAGCGAGAGTGCACGCCCGGAGAAGGGAAGAACGAAGAGGGGGATGAGGGGGGGGGGGGGGTAGCATTATTGCGGATTGCAAACTCGGTGAGAAAGGGCAACAGACGAAGCAAGGTGCAACTGTTGCATTGCTTCGTGTCCAATTTTTCACGTTTATTATTTTTCAACATGAAAATTAAATGTAAGAAAACAAATATAGTTAAACACGTATATATCTGTATATATATGTATATGGGGTAGGACGTCCCAAATCACTGAATTTCAAACCCTTCTGTCGCCTGACAATTTTTTCAAAAATCATTAAAAATAATCGAATCATTATTCAAAATAATCCAAAAATCATTTGAAAGAATAAAAACAAATCGTTCAAGAAATAGAGACAGAAAAAATAATACTATAAATCAATCGAAGATAAAAATAATAAAAAAATATTTAAAAATGCTATTCCTAACCAAAATGTCCACGTGTCTGTGTGTGTGTGTGTGTGTGTGTGTGTGGATAATCACGCGAATACATCGTGTACAAATGAAAGACGACATGCGAGAAGCCCGCGGTAGATATATAATATATAAACCGTATGCCCCGCGGTGCACTTTACATCGTGTCGAACGTTAATATGCAACGAAGGTAACCCGTGGTACACACACACACACACACACACACACACACACACACACGGTATGGCAAGTTATCTTTCGTCTGTGCCGAGAAGTCCCGATGTAACGTGGCCTCGTTTCTTCGGGGGGGCTCTCTTCGCGGATACTCTCGATGGTCGGGGTTGGGCCGCCCGAGACAGGAGCAACGGGGTCCGGGACGGCGAGGATGGGGTCCATCAAGGGGGGGGGGGGAGGGGGAAGAACGAACCTCGCCAAGCAACGGCGAAAAGGATCCTCTCGTCGTTGCAATCTCTCGTAAAGCCTACCTGTTCCTTCTCTCGCGTTACAATGCATCACAAGTCTGTGTGTGTGTGTTCATATATATATGTATATGTATATGTGTATATATATAGGTGTGTGTGTTGCACTTATATCGTCGTCAGGCTTCGATAAAACCGAAGATTTATTCACCACGTTGTCGATGCATTTCGCGGTTGCCGCTGCGGTCTCTACGATCCGTATATACATGGATATATATACGTGTGTGTGTGTGTATATATGTTAGGGTGTCCCTTGATGCTTCAATTTTTTATTTTCGATGCTCGCACCCTCCAGAACCCTTCATCATGCGTGAAAAATAATGTGGGTCAAATTGCAGACCTCTGGTCCATCGCTAACCCGTGCCCCAGACCCTTTGAAATTTTCCATTCAAATGAAATTGCACTTTTTTCGATTGTTTCTTTTTTTTTTTGATGGTGCTTCGAAGGTTTGCAATTGGGTGTGCATTATGGAAAATTTATTTGATGAATAGTTGTGGAGTTTGATAGGATTGAAAATGGAAAATTACGATATCAAGGGACACCCTGGTATATATATATATATATGGAAGCTACGAGTTTCACGATCTATAAGATGTGGTCGTGGTTTTGCAGTATCGTGCGAGTGACGTAGCCGTTGCTGGTTGAAGCTGCAGCTGCAGCTGCGAATATCGCGAAACGGGTCGTTGTAATAACCGCAGAATCGAGAACTGCGACTCGCGAAACACGTTTTAACCTATATATGTATTATTAGGGTGCTTTGGTTTGAATGAAAATTATTACATTTTTTTAAAATTACATTTTATTATTATTTTATTAGATTATTACATTTTTATTTCTCGCTGTCATAGCGAAGCTTCATATCAGAAAAGCACATGAAAATGGGGGTCTTAACTCCCCCCCCCCCCTGAGTGGGTGGGGGAGGGAGGGGAAAGTCGCGGAAATCTCGGAGGAAGGATGGGTTCGAGTTGATCCGGGTTCGATGCAGATGGCCCCCGACAAATGAGAGAAGAAAGAGAAGAGAGAGAGAGACGGATGAAAAATTCGCTTGGGTCTCTCGGGATTGGCCCAAACCCCTGTCTCGAGAGTTCAGCGATGAGGAACGCCCGTCTGGAGATGTTATCGTCGTCGTTCCACCATCGACAACAGCACAGACCATCAGCATCACCAACACTTTAGAATGACGATATGAAAAAAATAAAAAAAAAAATCATTAAGGGGTCGATGCGTGAAAAACCAAATTTTTTACACAAAAAAATCATATCTTTTACAATTTACAATTTTTCAAAAAAATTCTTTTGGATTGCAGTTGGCAATGAGGTCATTTTGACCCCCCCCAGTGACATCGAAGGGTTAATAAAATTTTTTTTAACTTGCCGATGAAGAAACGTTTTGCGTGGATTTCGGCAAATTTTTTTTTAATTAGAAAATTTGTTTAAATATATTTTTTTTGAATGACCGTTGGGACAACATTGTTACGTCGGGTGGGCGTAAATCGTTGGGAGTTTCTTGGCGAACGTGATACCGCTCGTTATCGCGCGGTGAACTGGCCTACTGGTCGAACTGGCGAACGAGCAAAACGTCGATCACGATGAAGAGAGATGGAGATGGAGAGTGCGAAAGACAGCACAAGCAGACACGCACGCACACACGTGATTGGTGTAACATATTAGATGCGCGTGGGCCTGACCCCGTTGATCCCGAGGAAAATAGGTCCCCCGGTCTTGGTAACCGTTGTCGCAGACAACACGAACGACATCACAATCGCCTTCGCCTCGCACGATCATCGTCGACCGGCCGTACTATTTATTTATGCATCAGGCACTCGTCGGGTAATCCACTTACGCGTCGGTATCTTCCTTCCTTATTCATTCATTTAATTTATTTATTCATGGTTTTTTTTAATTCTTTGCTTTCCGATATCCTTATTATTTGAATGTTTTTTTTTTAACGAAACATAATATATATAGTTTGAACTAAAAGTTGCCACATGCAAGTTGCATCATAAAATGAAAATAAAATTAAATGAAACAAAATAAAATAAAATAAAATAATAAATCGTCGATATTAAAGTATTTCAAAGTCTCGTTCTATCTCTCTCTCTCTCTCTCTCTCTCTCTCTCTCTCTCTCTCTCTCTCTCTCTCTCTCTCTCTCTCTCTCTCTCGACTCATGAAAATACGAGTTCAACGTACAACGAAGCCAAGTACCTATAAAGATACAGAAATACTGTTGGATGACCGGTTGATATGCATGGTTTATATTATACAAACCCGTGACTAGCCACGCCGAAGGCATAACGTGTAAGCTTCATCGGCAGCTTGTCGCCTTCCCCCCCTCTCTCTCACACATTATTTTTTTTTTTTTATCGTAGGCGATCCCCGTCGCCGATTTTTTCACGTCTGGTGCATCGTCGCCCGTTCATCCGTGTGCACACGTTTCAAAAAGAAACGATAAAAAATAATAAAAAAAAAAACAATATTTTTTTTTCTTCTTTTTTTTTTCTCGGTCCATCCGCAGGGTCGTTTAATTGTACATGTCGGGCCCAACGTTCGCCGGTTCGTGGGCTGTCTGTCTGTGTCGAACATGTACCGTGAAGAAGATTGTGTGTGTGTGTGTGTGTGTGCATCGGTTGAAGATCGATATAAAGTCAGACCGGGTGTGTACTTGCATTATGAACGGTCAGCGGCCTGTCATTAATTCCGCGAGCGGGAAGTCATTCGAGCGAATGATTAACGGCCCGCGTCCAACGGATCGCGCTCAAGTCCCCGTCTGGTATCTCACTCTCTCACTCTCTCTCTTGCACTCTCTTTATCTAGCTCTTCGTCGTCGTCGTTGTTTGGTTCGTGGTCTCGATGGTGTTCCCCGATTACGCCGATGGTCTTCGGATCACTCGACCGGGGCTACCGTATTTGCTTATGATTCCATTTGCGCGTACCAATGACCACACACACACACACACACACACACACATACACACACACACACACACACACACGGACCTCTCGACCATCGACTTTGCCCTCTCGCTCAACTACCATTCAACGATATCATGGAAATCAATTTTTTTTTTTCAACAATAATTGTTTTTTTAATCACTCTGAATTTGGACACGTATTTTTGTATATTTTGTGAATGTATTTTATTAATCACCCTGATGGGTGATTTGAAAAAAATACATTTTTTTTAATCACCCCTTAACCGTGTGGAAACCTGGGTCGTTTTCGTCCGATATTTATTTATATTTGTCGTTCGTTAAATTTCGTATAAAAAATATGTGAATAAAAAAAGATATATATATATATATTTCACAATTTTACAATTGAGACTTCTAAATCAAGGCTTAGTTCAGTTACCCCCCTCTCCCCCCCTCCCTACATTGCGTTTGTGTGTAACGTAGCGATTCGAGCCAATTTCGCAATTTCCACGTTGCTCATAATAATAAAAATAATAATGATAATGATATAAAAAAAAAGTGTGCCACATGAGAACGCTTTTTTTTATTACGATTGTTACGCGACGTAACCCATCGGTTTCACATTGTTGATTCGTCCCGAGTGCTTGTGAATGAGAAATTTCATATTTTTTTTCTCTCTTTTTCTTTTTTATACGACGACGACGATTGCGCACGAGTTTTTCGCGCTCGTTCGGAAATTCGAGAGTCACCGTGGAAGTTGCGATGATTGCGTGAAACTGATGGAAGACGAGACTGCGGTCTGGTCGCGGAAAATATTATTTAATCGCACGAGAACGAGAGTCGTAATCGGAAAGAGAGAGATTCTTCGAGAAAACGTTTTCGGTTCGCGCGAATGTGTTTTACGTAACTCTCGTGAAAACGCGTTGTAACGGTCGCGTCGTGTTTGCCATCGGGTTCGCACGCGCGACGTCGCCAATTTATATATATGTATGGATATATGTATATATATATAACACGACGGTTTATCATAATCACGAACGTACGAACAAACGAGTTTGGGCCCCTCCCCACTGGCGCAAATCGCTGTGGGACTTTCCAACCCGGAATAAGGAAGTCTCGATCGACGTTCGCTCCGATTTATGTTGTAACTATCTTCGGTTAAATTAATAAACAGCAAGTGCTATTTCTGAATTGTATTATTATTATTATTATTATTATTATTTAGTTGTATCGATTTTATTTACATTTTTATATAATAGATCGTTATATAATAATAATAATAATAATAATAATAAATTAATTAAATTGTTGTTCTAATATTACATGAAAAATATAATTAATTTAATAAAAATTGATTTACATTATTGATTGAAAAAAATAAGTGAAAAATTAGTGAATTTTTTTTTTTTAACATGCATTTTAAGTTTGTGTGAATATCACAAAGATCCTATGAGATGGTGAATCCCAAAATTGTTCGACGATTTTATTACAATGTTTTTTAATATTCATTTATTGATTTATTTATTTTATTTTATTTTATTTTTTTTTCAAATTCTGTTACAGGCGGTAAAATTGGAATCCGTGCATCCCGGAAGAACGCGTTACCTCGTGGTGGTATCGTGCACGGGTCGCCAGGACGCGGAGGAGAGTTGTCTGTTGGGAATAGACTGTCACGCTCGGGCGACCGTCGGTCTCGTCTTGCGAGTCCTCGCGGACACTGCCATCACTCTCGACGGTGACGGGTCAGTATATTTTTTATTTTTCTTCTTTCAAACACACATACATACATCTACATTTTATCAATCTCTTTTCGTTCTGTCTCTCTTCATTCAAATTAAAACCAATAAATAAATAAATAAATAAATAAAACTAGCAAAAAAAAAAAATTAATTTCTATTTTACACTTGTCTATTAAATATATATATGTATGTATTATGTATACATCTCACGACTTCCTGTCCCCCAAGGTACCATAATTACACCACGGATCTCGTCGTTACTCATTCGTGATTGTTGTTTTATTTTATATACATATATATATATATATAAAGTTCACCATAATAAACGGTAAAAACCACCTGAGACCCGCGAACCATTCGCGTTTGATGTGATGTTGCAACCGTGTGTCTGTGTCGGTGAGATGATGTTTGCCGCGAGAAGCAGGATGTGGCCAATTTACAGGACGCAAGTTGTACGAGCGAAATAACGTGTATGCATGTGTGAGCGCTTATAAACAGCACGAGGAAGAAAATGCGACGAAAAATAAGGAAAACGAAAAAAAAAATACGATAAATAAAATAAGAAAAGGAGATTTTTAAAAAATAAACAACAACAACAGCAAAGTGCAGTAGCCACCGATTGAACTCTCGGTTAACGACTCTTGTATATCGAGTTGATGAAAAAAAAAAAAAAAAAAATGGAAGGCGTTGATATACACTTTTCAGAGACTCTGTCGAAGCAGCTTTTCATCGTCGTCGAGAGTCGATGATCCAGAAGAAGAGGAAGCTGATGAAAAAAAAAAAATATTTTTTTAAAAATAAATTTTCAAAAATTAAGAAAAATTAATTCAACAACAATGATAAAATGAAAAAAAAGCAAGATGGGTAAAAACGAGTGGCAATGTAGTTGCTAAGAGATAAAAAGACGATGAGATGAGGAGCCAATGAAAAAAAAAAAATATGAAGTCGAAAAAAAAAAAGGAAATTAGAATTTTTTTTCAAAAATTGAAAAAATTAATACAACAACAATGATGAAGTGAAAAAAAAAAAAAAAAACAAGCAAGATGGGTAAAAACGAGTGGCAATGCGGTCGCGAAGAGAGACGACAAAAAGAAGATGATATGAGAAGCAAGTGGCGGGTCCGGGATAGTCGGCCGTTCCGCTTGATGTCAACGAACCCCGGTTCTCTCAGTCTCGCGGAGGCTTCTCCGCGTCTTCCGTTCTTCGATAGAGAGAAAGAGGGAGAGAGAGAGAGAGAAAGATGCCGCGCGTCGCGAGGCTAACCGAAGAAAAGTTATCGTCACCGTGGGTCCCTCTCCGGCTCGATTCAGCCCGGAGCTCTCGTCCGTGTCGCAACGTGAATGCATATCCCTCGTCCAGGTCGCGCGTATCCACGGATCCCAAGCCTCCTGTAAACCGGTGTCGACGTTGGCTCCACATTGGCTCCGATCAATTTACCTCGATGAACCGATCGAATCGGTCTACAGGTTTTCGTGATATCGAGGTTTTTTCGAAATTTCGAAAATACATTTTTTTCCCACAATTTTGACGAAACTTTGATCTTTAAATCGATATAAGTCATTGTCACTCTAATTTTAGATTTTTTAAAAATATCTCGAATTGAGATTCGACAAAAAAAAAACAACAATTGAGTCGAAATCCTTCATATCGATTTCAAGATCGGTATTTTTTTTTTTGAATTTCAGGATTATCTGCAGTTGTCAACTTCAGTCATTGTTTACGAAAATTCTTAAATATAAAAAAAGAAAAAAATATAATATCACTTTTATTCGAATGACGAACTTGGTGAGGCTGACGAAAGGGTTGAGAATTGAGGACGGACACCTCAAATTTTGAGGATATTTATTCTTATTCAGACATTTCGAAACATCCAATTTGTTGAGAGCGCCCAAATAAAAAAAACAAACAAAATAAGGACCACCTTAATATATATAAATATTGATATGTGTAAATGATGCACCGAGGACATCTCGCGACATCGACGACGATGCTGCTGCAGCTGCTGCTGAAGCTGCTACGAGTCGTACGGTCCTGATTAAGCCGGACACGCAACTGTGAATCGTGCGTGGAGCCTGATGAGCCGGTTTGATACGACATCAGTTGATTTCTCTCTCTCTCTCTCTCTCTCTCTCTCTCTCTCTCTCTCTCTCTCTTACTTCTCATCCTTCTTCGACCATTTTCTTCACTCTACAACAAATCCACAATAATCAATAAAATCCAAATCACTCGACAAACAAGATATCTTTAATTCGCTCAAACTCCCAAAAATTATTCCTGACAAAATTTATCATAATCATGTTTTCAAGGAAAAAACGCTTGATGAGCTTATCGCAGCAGCAGCAGCAACAGCAGTAGCAAATAAACCATGCAAGAGGCATAATACAACGCTTTATGTAACTCTCTCGCGAGCGTTCGGTAATTAACGTCGGGTCGGGCTGCATGGATGCAGCGGATGCCCCCCCCCCCGCGCTCGCAAACCGTCGCTTCGCTAACCCGACGCTGTGCAACGGATTGTTGCGTTAACCGTTTGACGATTCCTCCTCCCCCGCGCGTCGTCGGTTATACTACTTCCCCCGGAAACAACGAGACCCGCGACAAATTTATCTCATTCGCGTAACGGCGTGTCGGGGGGCGGGGGGGGGGGGAGGGGGAAGCACGTGTGGAACGTGATACCGAGCCACCGATCGTACAGCTTCTCGAAGCCGACGTTCAAAGGCCACCGTAGTCAGGAACCTCCATCTCGCTTCTCGCGATCATGGGAAACGAACTTTAGATTCGTTCGCGATGATAAATTAATCCCCCCGATCTCCTCTCTTCGTCCCGTTCTGCCTGGTCTGCCTACCGGCTTCGATTGTAAATTGATCCAACGGCGCGATTCCAACAACCCCCCGTTCGGATAATTATGGTTTTGCGTTGATGAAAAATGATTATTTCAATTTTTTTCAATTTTTAAAGCCGATAATTCGAATTGCAAAAATTCTGTAAAAATGATGAAGTGAATGAATTTTACGTTTGAATGACACGCGATTGATTATTTCGATGATGATTGATGATCGTCATCGTCATTGTATTGGAATTGTTTATTTTATAATAATTTTATGTGCTTCGAGATGACCGAGACTAACTTCCGGTTTCGCTTTCTTCCGTTTCAGGGGCTTCAGCGTGAGCGTGTGCGGCCGTCAACACATATTCAAGCCGGTCTCGGTGCAGGCTATGTGGTGAGTACCTATAACCCCTTCTTCCTCCCCCCCCCCTCTCCTCTTCTCTCGCTCGTTGCGAACGAGTTTCCTTTCTAAACTCGAGGCCCGTGGAGCATCAGCACCGGTGGCGCAAACTACCGTGAACGGAAGCCCGACGAACGAACGGACACCTCGCACGAGGGAGTTTGTCAGAGAACGATTATCAAAAAAAAAAATAAAAAAAACAAAAAAAAAAGAATCGAAGACCGATAAACCGTTCGCAAATTTTATATTTCTCGTAAACCATTTTCGCTACAATGTTCCTTATAATTTCGATCGAATGTACCGATCAAAAGCTACGTTCTAGAATTTTTTCCGATTTTTCGAATCCATGGTTCAGAAATTAGAGGAGAGAGGAGGAAAAGACCCCGATGACGACTTTGAAAGCGAATATCTCACGACCGAAGGTTCAAAGTGTAAAAGGTCCGGGAACATTTTAAATCGCATTCTAGAAGACCCATCCGAAAGACACCCCACACCCCAAACTTACCAAAACCATTAAGTTATCTTCAATTTTCACGAAACCCTGAAAAATAAATAAAAAGCTCTGCCTTAGCGAAATAATCATCGTTCGCTCACCCACAATTCGATGGAAACAAATTGCGAAACTTTCAACTGGTTTTTTTTTCATCCTGCGAAGAATGAACACATGAAAAAAAAAGAAAAAAAAAAAAAAAAAATAATGAAATAAATAAATAAGTAGGGAGAGTGAAACGTGGGCAGACCGGAGGTTCGATTAATTGGCCGGTCGTTCACTCGTATCACCCATCTCACTCCCACTCTTTCTTCTTTCCTTCCACTCTCTCTCTCTCTCTCTCTCTCTCTCTCTCTCTCTCTCTCGCTCTCTTCGATCGTCTCGACCACGAGAGATGCACTTCCGCTTTTGATTCTTCGACGTTCGAGGTGAAAATCTCATTGCGTCGCCCACGCCACGCCATCTCCGTCCATTATATTTATCGCCGTATTGAATTCGCCGGTCGAACCATCCACTCATATATATGTATACAATATATACATATATAGTCTTGTGGAATATGGCGTCGTCATCGTTCACCTACGGCCACCTTCCCTCAACGAAATTCTCTCTCGAATCGTTGATTGTTATCTTCTCGCTTCATTGACTTCCGCTTCCGCCAACACTTTTGTCCAGTCTATACTATTCTCTCCATCCTCTCTATCTCTCTCTCTCTGTCTTTCTCTCGTCTGTGCCATTTCGCTGTACGGCGAATCAACAAAATCAATCCCACTCACATCAAAACGAATTCAAGAAAATCAGGAAAATCGGGTGCCAAGTGAAATCCTCCACAAAAACAATTTTTTTTTGTATCGTTTTTATTTTTTCCTCGCCATTGTAAGCACAGCGTCGAACCGCGGCGGTTTGCCGCGTGTCCGTCGTCGTGCGGTTCTTCGTCTCCGCGTCTAGTTCCCCTCGCCCCCGTCGCCCCTGGCCCCTCCACCCACCGGCGAGACCGTCCGCAAACCGCCGCGACCGTCGTGCGTAACTATTTTTGGATAAAGCTTGGTTTTCGGCAGCTTCCCTTTCCCCTCCTACTCGCAGCCGAGGCAAAAGCACGAGATTTCGAGCCGCAAACCGACCGGCCCGCCAATGCGTTAGAAAACGTCGGCGCGTGTCCTCGCAACGAGCCGAGGGTGGGGGAGGGGGGGGGGGACGGTGCTTCCATCGTCGCGCGGACCAACGCCCGCGCCATTTATGGGCCGCGATAACGCGCGCGCGCGCGGGAAAGCTTATTTCGCGAGGGTGATAAATTCATTATTCACGAGATCGACGAGGTTGACACGCCGGGCAATCCGGGGGTCATCCGTACCCCACGCGCGCGCGCTATCGTTTACATCATTCCAATCTATGGAATATCGGCCATTGTTATTATCATTGTTATTATTATTCTTTTTAAGTATAAAGAAGATTGTTGGAAAAATAGGTGAATTTGATTGGGAATTGATTGTCTCGAAAATTATTGGTTCGATTGAATTCAAGTTCGTTTTACTCTTTTATTCTTATTTATGCAGATTATGTTTAGTTTGCATATAAAAAAAACATATGCCCACTTCTATGTATATATATGTGTCCAATTGTTCGTATATTTTTTTTCTTTTTCCACTTGGGATCCGAAACTTTCGGTAATTCGTCCGAATTATTACTAATGCAGTACAGAGAGTGAGAGAGAGAGAGAGAGAGAGAGAGAGAAAGATAGGAAAGAACGAAGCGTCTCGCTTTTGCTGGTGGTGCTGCACGGAAAAAATGAAAGTGAGGATGGAGCCCTAAAACGTATGCTGCGTGCGCACACACTCGAAGCCCCGGGTGACTACGATTTAACGTCCTTGCTCGACCGTTTGAGCGATTCACAGCTCTTTTTTTATGCTCCTACTGCCCAACGGTGTTGCTGACAAAATTATGGGGCTCTGAATCGCCTAAAATCGAGCTGTCGGAGCATTTGAAGCGTAGTGTCCCTGCGCTACGACAGTTGCGCGACCGTCTACACCACCATTTTTTCCGTGTGACCGTAAGCCCACATTTGGGCCACGCCAATCGAGATCTGGAGCGAACTTCGCATTCGCGGTCGTCGCTTGGACTCGCCGAACGGGTTACCGGTCAACGTGAAAGAAAAGAGAATTAAAAAACGAAAAAAAAAGAAACAAATAAATGTGAGGAGGAAGGATTCAGTCCAAGCCCGAACGGCCAGTGGGTCAGCGAGTCGCTGCGAGGCCTACACACCCAACGACTTGTCCATTCACCTCGGACAATGTTACACCAGCATTCGCCATTTAATCTTTTTTTTTTTTGACTCTTCGAAACTCATCCACATTTTTCCTGACGTCTCAGCGTTTTTCTCTGTTATTTTTTTAAATATTTTTTCCACACGATTACGCTGTTAAAAAAATACATAAAAAATCTGTTTTCCACGTGAAATTGTCTCAGCTTTTCGATGAAAGTATCGATTTTTCATCATGACTCTCGAAAATCCACCAAAATCGAATTTGAATAGCAAAAAGCTGTTTTTCGGCCGTTGCTGAAATTTTCTGATTTTTTTCGATAGTCTCATCGAAAAGCTGAGACAATTTCACAGGATATAAGTATTTTTTTTCTCTCTCTCTCTCGGTCTCTCTCGATCGGTTCGGTTATGTAGTGGCCAACTGGTTATCCGGAGTCCGGAGCGTCGCGAGCTCAACGTTATCCGGGTCAGGCTCGGCACGTTCGTGATCCGGGGCCATTTGGTCCCCGTGAATCGGCAAGGACCCCGTCGTCCCCGTGGAGGTGTGCCCCCTCCCCTCCTTGGGCTAACGGCACAGTTCATCGTGACGAGCGACATAAATTTTTCGGTGTACCCATACGGTAAATAAACCGGCGATTATGCGCCAAACTTTTATAACCATTAATTCTTTTTTTTTTCAATAGCCGCCATTTCCGTATGAGCGATTCCACGTGACTTCAGCCACTTAGAAAGAAAAATTTCCCACAAATAATTCTAAAAAAAAATGAAGTTATATTTTATTGCAATATATTCACCGAGTGCCGATTTGAAAAAAAAAAAAATTTCTGACGATTTTATCGTTAATCAACATTTTTTAATTTATTTTTCCGTGTTTTTTCTTCTTATTTCCGGATAAAAAAAATAGATTCATTCCGACTCTATTTTTTTTTTAATTAGAGCTGCTCGACTGCTTTTTTTTAAAAATATTTTCTTCTGATTTTTCGACAATCGAATCGTCATGAAAATCCGGATTTGAGTTTGCAACGATTGTTGCAGCGTTATCACGCGCGAGAACGAGTCGTATGGCAGCAGGTGCATATCCACCATCGGGCCACCTTCACCCACATCCACCGATCCACTGGCGCGTGCGCGCGTGCGCTTTTGCTCTCGCGGCCACAGACGTCGCGATACTCGCCAATACTATATATGGGGTCCACGCGGGGGGCATACGTCGCAAACTCTTCGCGTGGTGCACGGATCGTCCATCACGTATTTTCTTTCTGCTATCAGTTGGTTCCCAGCATCCGTCTCTGTCTCTCTCTCTCTCTCTCTCTCTCTCTCTCTCTCTCTCTCTCTCTCTCTCTCTCTCTCTCTCTCTCACTCTTTCTAAGGCTCGTAAGGCTCATCCGTTTGACACCGAAAATACGTCAACATGATCTCGTACAGTCACTATCAAGCCAATTAAACTGCATTCGATCTTCCTTAATTTATTTTGTTTCACATATTTAATTATGTCAAGTTATTCACCAATCGATTGTTTCCATCGATTTATCCGTAATTTCGTCATTGTTGCGACGATGGAAATGCCGAGATGAGTTGGGATGAATCACTGGGGACACTCACGACGTGTTTCCATCGAAGGGGGCAGGAGGAGAGGGGGGAGGGGGGTCCGGTGAAAGTAGCCGGCTGGCGAGAACAGTAGCTGGTAGCAGGGACGTCGGGTCGTGGCGTGTCACGGTTGACGAAAGACGATGAAGAAGACGAAGAATAAGAAGAAGAAGAAGTTGTCGAGGAGACCGGGGTCATACGGCACGTGAGAGTCCGTTGGCAGTAGGTCGCGGAAAAAGACGAAGACGATTATGAAGAAGGGGGAACTCCTTCTCGTGGTCTTTGTACTCTCTTCGTGGTGGGGTAGTTCTTTGTCTTCTTCAATCGTCAGCGTATCTCCTCCAACGAACGTCATTCCATGTCTCTGTGTGTGTGTGTGTGTGTGTGTGTGTTTGTGTTTGTTTGTTTGTTTGTGTAACTCGTGTGAGACGTCGCCACTCCTTCTGGCGGCTGTTCAAAGAAGATATCTCGCTCGAGATTTCGTGGACGCACACACTCTCGCCCCTCGCCTTTCTTTTTTTTCATTTTTTTTTGGTATCTTAAACGCGCATGCGGATATGCAGCCGAGACTCTTGCTCTTCAACGTGTGCATATATTTGTGTGTGTGTGTATATAGATATGCGGTTGCATCGCACCAGAGGGAATCACCGAGCCATATGGTATACTTTGCTCGTGGAGATTCGATCTAACAGCGATCGGTTTGCTCTTTGCGCGACGACGAAGTAAACAGAATTCTTTTGGCGAATCGGTAATTTTTGCTGATGCTGCTGATGCTGCTGAACGCAAACACACACACACATTTGCCAATTATGACGACGACTTGGTTTGCAAATAATGATGCAATGAGCATCTTGGATGTTGGCTCGTCCAGTTGGACGAAAAAAAAAAATAATAAATTCGATCTTCGAATATCTTTGGAATATGTTATTGCTAAGTTCATTAGAAAATTATTTTTATTTATATAATTATAATTCTATTTTTACAACGTGACATTTTTATTTTGTGACATTTCGATATTATACGAAATACAGAATTAAATGTGAAATGAAATCGCTCGCAGAATCATCGAGTATACCGTGCAATAACGTTTTTACCGAGTTCTCTGTGCTCATCGTCATCTACGATCGAGTTATTTGCGTATAATGACGCAACGGTGATTCTCTGTCTTTTTCTTTTTTTTTTCTTTTTTTGCTCTCAGCTTAACGAAACCGTTCTCATCTTCATCATCGTAGTTTCCAAACCCATTGGGCAAGAGAGATAGAGAGACCCACTCTTTAATAGCCCCGTCGAGAGTGACTGTGCACTATATATATATATATGTGTGCACGATCACCAAGCGTCGTCAAACATCGTAGACGGAATTTCCTGGTTGCGTTGCAAACTATTCGCATTCCTCGTCTTGCGTTTCAAGGACGATGAACGTTTCGTCGCCACAAAGCCACGATATTAAATTTTTAATTTACAATTTTTTAATTTAAAAATTTGCGAAGGTGGGAAAGATCGTCGAGGATCGATCTCCATGTCGATCAACTCTTGGGAACATCATCCCCCTTCCCCCTATTTTAATCGTTGCCCATGTGCGAGACCAATCAGTGCGAATCGCGATTACGCTCGTTAATCATCGCTCATCGTCATTGACCGATTCAACGACTTCACATGAATTTACTTTAATTATGATTTATCGAAAAGTGTGGGCGATGCATTCCAGTTGCTCGACTTGTGGGACGATTTGAGATGCAGCAGCCACAGTCACAAAAATAAAAATAAAATGAATATAAATTATTTCATTAATTTATATTTATTGAAATAAATATAAATTTATTTTATTTTTATTTTATTTCGTTGGTCCATTGTTTTGGCAGTTGTAAAATTAAGGTTTTCGTTTTCGTTTTTTTTTTCTTCAATTTTTTTTTTCAAGCACAACCGAATTATCATGTTAACGTTGTGTGATGTGTGTGTGTGTTTGTGTTTGTTTCAGGTCGGCCCTGCAGACGTTGCACAAGGTGTCGAGCAAGGCGAGGGATCAGAATTACTTTCTCGGTGGGCTGTCGCACGATTGGGTGAGCTACTATGAGCAACGTATCGAGAGTGACCGCTCGTGTCTCAACGAGTGGCACGCAATGGACAGTCTCGAGTCGCGAAGGCCACCGTCACCGGACAGCGTTCGCAACAAGTCAGTATGGATGAAAATTCGTTTTTTTTTTCATTCCCCAACATTTTTCCCCTTTTTTTCATTTCCCACGAGCTTAAACGACTTCGAACAACCGCGATCGACCGAAGCTGCAACGTTTTTTTGGTTTTTGGTTTTTTTTTTTTTTTTTCGTTCATCTCGACGTCCTTGACGAGAGACAATTCCCATTGTGGTAATGTGTGTTCTTCGTCGAACCGGGCCGCGGTCGACGATTTTTCACGGAATTTTTCCTTCTTCTTTCTTCTTCATCATCATCCTCGGAGCAAAACGCGGTTGTCGATGCGTCGACCAAGTCCAAGTTGTCTCTGGCTCGGGGCCAGAGTACGCGGTTGTGTTTGTGTCGACTTTTATAAGTTGTCCTTCGATTATTTCCAGTCTTTGCTTCTCTCTCTCTCTCTCTTTCAATCTTTCTCTACGACTTTTATTTTTTTTCTATCTTGTTCAAACGTATTTTCATTATTCGCAAAACTTTCATGCTAACTCGCGTTTTTATTATTTTTATTTTTTTTTCTAATTTTTGGTGTTGTTTTCCTGTTTGTCCGTCACAGACCGAGAGAAAGGGAGGAGACGGAACGGGTTATACGCGCGACCCTCAAGGAGATAATGATGTCCGTCGATCTGGACGAGGTCACGTCAAAGTACATACGGGGCAGATTGGAGGAGGATCTTGACATGGATCTCGGCGAATTTAAACCCTTCATCGATCAGGAAATGCTCATTATACTCGGACAGATGGACGCACCGACCGAGATATTCGATCACGTTTATCTCGGAAGCGAGTGGAACGCCAGCAATCTCGAGGAACTTCAGAAGAATGGGTCAGTTATATTTTTTTAAATTATTTTTTATCATAGAAAATACGATCTATTGTGAAAAAAAATAAAATAATATATACATATTTTATATTCCATCCGTAATTTTCGTGTTCGTTCGATCGTTTCGCAGTGTACGTCACATTCTGAACGTCACGAGGGAAATCGACAATTTTTTTCCGGGTATGTTCAATTATCTGAACGTTCGTGTGTACGACGACGAGAAAACCGATCTTCTTAAACATTGGGACGACACTTTCAAGTACATCACAAAAGCGAAGAAAGAGGGTTCGAAGGTTCTGGTACATTGCAAAATGGGAGTATCGAGATCGGCTTCGGTCGTGATAGCTTACGCGATGAAAGCCTTCAATTGGGATTTTTCACAAGCATGGAAACACGTCAAGGACAAAAGAAATTGCATAAAACCGAACAACAGTTTTTTGTTGCAATTGGAAACTTATCAGGGTATTTTGGATGCTATGAAGAACAAGGAGAAGCTACAGAGATCGAAGTCCGATACGACCCTGAAGACGCCGATTGTCGTGAAAGTCGGGACGAATGAGAACGCGGAGAACGGCGATGAGAACGACGACGAGGAGGAGGAGGAAGAGGAGGAGGAGGATGACGAGGAGGAGGAGGAGGAGGAGGAGGTGGAGATGGAGGAGAAAGAGGTGAACGAGGAGGACGAGGAAGACCCGGAGGTGGAAGCGGAGGAGGAGGAGGATGAGGAGCAGTCCGAGGACAAAGTCGAGAGTTCGAACGTCAATGTGACCGAAATATCGGGAATCGAACTCAAAAAGACCGGTCAAAGACCCAAGAGTTGGTCGCCGAACTTTGACAAGTCCGATAACGTCTTACCCGCTGGTAAATCAACACATTTTTATCATTCAACTTTTATCAAACTTTATTGTCATTCGGAAAAGAAAAAGAAAAGAAAATAACATTTTTTCGAATTTTTAAGATTTTTGGAAATTTTGAAAAATTTTGAAAATTGAAAAAAAAAATAGAAAAATTATGATTTTCTAACTGTTCTGATCGGATTCTTCAACTTGACGACAAAATGTACACTATCCAAAAAGAAAATCTCATTGATTGTCATTTTTTTTAGAATATACAAATTTTTTAAATATTCAAATTTTTAACAAGTCAACATTTAATATTTCTATTCATTAAATGTTAGAAAAATTCATTGAATTTCAATAGCCAATTGTGAAAATGTATAAAAAAGTAAATCCAAATTTCCTCAATTGCAAGAAGTTAAAAAAAAAAAATCATTTAAAAAAAAACACAAAAACCCGATAGATCTAAATAACTAATTCCAATTTTTTTTTTTTTTGCAGTGCCATTGTCGCAGTCGCTGTCCAGCATCGACAAAGCGTCAACAAAATCGATGACCCGCGACGAACTGCTGCGTTCCCTGAACGCCAAGCAAACCCCGATCGACCAAGAGCCGAGAAACGTGTTGATGCCATGCGGCAACGGTCAATCGTACAGCGTCTCGCAGAATCAGATAGTCCACTTGCCGGGTCCGGACGTGCCGAGCGTGAAGCACCGTGTGAGCAAGCTCGAGACTCAGGGTCAACGAAGACGCGGTCTCGTGCTCAATCTGACGAATCAATTCGAGGCGGCTGGCAGCAAACCATCGTCGCCCGAAACCGAACCCGAAAATTCCGTTCGTTCGACGACGCTAGGACAAAATTCACCTCTGGCGAGCGATCGTCTGCTCGAAAATTCCGTTATTCCGTTGTCATCGCGTTTCCGTGATGCCCGAACAATCGACGATAGTGATTGTCTAGTCTGGACTGCGTCAGCAGAAGCTAAATTTAACGATAATACGATTAAGTGCGTCGAAAGTGGAAACGAATGCTGCTCGACAACGACAACGACGACGACGACGACGACGACGACGACGACGACGACGTCAACGACGACTCCGACGTCGGCCTCGGCTTCGACGTCCCGAACTACAGGAACCCGAAGACCGAAGCGCGACGGCGATCCCTTCAGCGCTCAGCTCGATCGTGTTTTCGATCGCGAGGAGCGATGGGGCGAGCCTCTGCGCGATTCACCGAGTCGTCAGAGCTCGTGGAGCAGCTACGACAGCGCCGTAGTGCTGGAAAACAATTCCGTTCACAGTTCGTGGGCGACATTGCCATCGAGAAACAGTTCTTGGGGATCTTACGACATGCGTCCGAGCGATTCGCTCGGTTCGAGCGGTTTGTTTCCCTACGACAAGGAAGAAATTCCCTGGCATCCCGGCACGGTCAAACGAACCAAACAAAAACTCGAGGAAGGCACTACGGTCAAACGGGTTTGCACGCAAAATACCGAGGATCAGAACGTCGATGATAAATCCGGAATAACCGAAGAAATCACGACGGATATTTACAATCCGGTTTTGTTGGATTGCACGGCTTCGCCCACGCCTCCACGACGAAGGGATTCGTCGCCGACGAACGTGACGGACGAAGGTGGTGATCGTCGTGAACGAAACATCGACGACACGGCGTTGGACCGTCGCGGAAGTCCTTCGGACGGAATCGACATCACGCACGTCGTCGTCACTCGACAAATCGGACGATTATCGACGAGCGCACCGGCCCCGTCGTCGATGAACACCGATCCCGAAAACATGACGAATCATCTGCGCAGCTGTCGATCCGAGAGCGAAACCTCGAGTCCGTGCGTCGTCAATACAACTCAATGTTCATCGGTGAAACATCAAAAAATGTTGCTGGAAAATTTGACGAACAAAACGACGTTTAACAAACGTTGTTTGTCGGTCGACGATTCGCCGCGCGAACAAAATTCCTCGCCCTCGTCGTCGTCTTCGTCGTCCTCATCGTCGTCGTCCTCGTCGTCGTCGTCCACGACTTCGGAAGGACCGAAAAATCTTTCCGGCATCGTGAAGAATCTGAAAAAAGAATTCGAAGCAAAATCGACGAAATACGAACGCAGTCCGGACAACAGCGTGGAATACGTTGACGGACAATGGCCGGGAAAACGCGACAACAAGGTCATCAGGAGTCTTCCGTCGTCGCCCGTGATAGCTCACAGCGAAACGAAAATACGCGGTTCCGTTAGTTCGGCTCGTGAAATTTCGAATTGTAAAAATATCGCGGACGATGAAATTTCGTTGACGAAGCAAAAAAAAATGGAGGATTTGTCGGTTAGAGTATTGGTGGGAAAGTACGAAATCGCGAAACCGGATAGTCGTAGAAATTCTGAGATACAGATGCGCTCGCACAAGGACAGAGACAGGGAGACAACGACGACGACGACGATGACGACGATGGAGGCACATCCACCCGCCAGATCGAAAATCGCGACTCAGGAATTTGCCCGAAGATCGGCACCGATTATCATAAATCACGGTGGCGGACCGTCGATGTTCATGAGCGAGACGACGACGACGACGACGACGACGACGAACGAGGCACCGGGCAGGCCACCGGTACCATCGCCCAGCGTCGTCGTCGCAAGCGTAGTTGCCAAAGCCGCCAGCAAAAAACAACAACAGCAACACGGGCGGACCCATCCGCTTGCCAGGCTGCAGGTCAGGCCCAGGCACAGCAGTCCCGTTTACAATACCATGTAGACGACACACACACACCGATATAATGTTCACTTCATTTATTCTTATTTTTTTTTTCTCATTATTCATTTTTTTTTATAATTTTTATTTTTTTGAATTTTTATTTTTTTCTTTTGTAAACGGGCGACGAGTAAACCACCGAATAATAACGGTAACGACAAAACAAACTGTGTTTGATCGTTTATTGTCGATGAAAAAAATGATCAAATTGTGCGTGTGTGTGTGTGTGTGTGCGTGTGCGTGTGTGATCTCTCAAGCGCCATTGTATAAAAAAATGTTTTTCTGCGAATATGTATAAACAAACGGAAGACAAGAAGAAAAAAAGAACTCGGTTGGTCGGACACGAACGGTTGAGGGTTGATGGTTCGTGGATAACGAGTCGCGGTGTTGCACAGCTTGTTTAAATGGGCTTTTTTCCGAGCTTTCGCTTATTTCTTGTTTCTTTCGAACGTCGATTATTTTTTTTTTTCATCGCGTATTTCTTTTCATTTATCGCGTCGTGACGACGATCGGATGAGTTTTGAAACTCGATAGAAAAATAAAAAAACGAAAAGAAGAAAAGATAAGAAGAGAACAAACGAGAATCGAACAATTTTTTCGTTTGCATTAAGTGTGAATATATATGTATACATATATTACGCATTTTGATCGGCAACCCGTGGAAAAAGAAAAAAAAGAAACGAGAAAAATAAAAACACGTTTTAAATTAAATTGAATTGAACTTTGGGCGATCGATCGGTACGTTGAGCGCTCAGTCAGGCTGTGAACGTAAAGTCTGGGCCTCGCGCTATCGCATCTCTCGTTATTATTGCTATTTCTTTTTATCATATTAAAAAAATAAATAAAAAAATACGAGAAAAAATTGCTTTTCACACTCGTCCGATCGGTCAATCATCCCTCATCATATATATATATATATATACATATTCGTCTCTCTGTATTATTTTTTACTCCATCGAAATTCGTGTAATCTATTATCGCCTCCTCGTCGTCATCATCGTTCATCTCGCGAAGTCAAAGTCGCGTGCGACCTTTTTTTTTTGGAAATTTTTTTTTTTTTTAATTTGTTTGTTTCGATCTGAGCACCGCTGGCGTCGTGAATGAGCCTCTAGACCAGGACAATGTAAACTCTAAGCCTTGTAAACTTTAATTCGTAATTTATAGTGACTACATTGTGATTAGAAAAAGAAAAAAAAGAAAAGCGAGAGAATGTGTTTGTGTGTTTGTGCGTGTGTGTGTGTGGGGTGAGCAGGAAGATTGCAAAATCGTCGGCGAAGTGGGCCCGATTTTTGTAATTTCGACCGAGCAGCTGATTAATCATAAAATTAGTTGTGTCGAAGGGAGGGGAGGGCGTTTCACTTGCTCGTCTGCCATCGCTGGGTGATCGTTTCGAATGAATCGTACGGGTAAATTTGTTTGATCGATCGTTATTATATATATTGTGTGTATAAAGGTGCGCGTGTGATCGTGAGAGAAAGAGAGATAGATGGAGAAAGAGAGAGAGAGAGAGAGAACGTGTGCTCGAGTGGAGAAATTGTTTCACCGAGTTATCATCGATGGCTCTCCGGCTCTCTTTCGATCGATGAGAGAGACTTCACCGATCGTCGAATGTCGATACCGTTTCTCATACCTTGTTCATAAGAAACGTGTTATTTATCCTGATATTTGTAATCCTATTAGGTAAACCTATCGTCATAAACTGTCCACGTAATTTTTATTCGATTTAATTTACGCTCGCGAAATGATTTATTATTATTTTATTTTATTTTTTTTTCGGTGAATTATTTTCGCTAACGCTTGAAGCGGGCGACGAATTGTAAACTTTTGTGCGACAAAAAAAAAACACGACTCATCTCTATTCTTTTTTTTTTTCCAAAAGACATATCATCGGCAGGAGGGTAAGAAAAAACAATGAGGAGAGGAAAAGAGAGGCGTGAGAAACGAGAAAAAAAAAATTATCGAAATCGTTCGTCGTTAGTTCTGTGTAAAGTAATTTCGCTTCGCGGTTTAACAATAATATTTATAGCATGAAGTTGAGATAAAGAAAAAACAAATTTCAAAAAAAAAAGATAACAAAAATATGAAACAAAGAGAAAAGTTCGAAGTGTCGATGACTAAAAAATCACAACGGACCAGCTTTGTCACAATTGATCGGCGCAATCAAATTGACCAATTTTTATATGTAAACGAGGGAGGAAGAAAAAAAACACAAAAACAAAGAAAACAAATTAATCAACGATAATCGAAAAAAGGATAAAAATAATAAAAAATAAAAAATCATCGACGATTGATGAATTTTTTCGAGCGCAAATACTTGTAACTTCTAAGCACAGACAGAATGACTACGTAAAAAACTACATATATATTTTATTACAATTCGACTCCTCAAACAAACACGAATCGTTGAACATTAGACAGAATTTTTTTGTTTTTTTTTAATTGTTCAGGTACTTAGTCGTACGAAAGAAAGAATGAGAACTCGTTTATTGAGACTGGATGTAATTCGTGCGAAATTCTATTTTTTTCTACTTCACAAAAAAAATTATTTATATTTGTTTGTTTGTTTGAACCGAGCGGCTTTTTGCTTAGCGGAAAAGCTCTCTCGCGATCGTCGTCGTCGTCGTCGTCGTCGTCGTCGTCGTCGTCGCGCTTTCGTTTTGGCCTGGAAACCGCCAGAGCCATAGTCGGTTAATGTCGACTGATTAGTTTAAGTAGCTGTTGAGTAATCTCTGGCATTGCCCGCCCACCCCGACCCCACCCCCCACATTCGATGTGCTCGTTTCAATCTTATCTCATTATCGTTTTATCGTTTATCCGTGTTTATCATTATTTTTTTTACTTCTCTTTACTTCTTCGTCTTCTTATTTTATTTATTTTGTATTTTTTTTCTCATTTTCGAGCGAACAAGCGAAGGGAGAAAGAGAATCGAGAGATAAAAAAAAACCCACAATAACAAAATGAAAGAAAAAAAAAACACGGAACCTCCGTAGAAGACTTTGAAAAGAAATAAAAAATAAATAAAATGATAAAAAAAAAAATTCGATCGTGTTGCACGCGCGTTCGACGGTTAACGAGATAAGAAAAAAAAAAAGAAAAACGGACGAGTCGTCGTGATTCGAATTTTTGTGACGGGAAACGAAACGAAACTTGAAGGATGGCAAACGCTGAGAGAAAATGTGAAAGAGAGAGAGAGAGAGAAAGAGAAGAGAAGAAAGTTTGAAGATGTAACCGTGCGTTGTTCTGTATAAATTTTGTACCATAGTTTGTATGAAATAAAAGTACATTGTTTATTGCTTGAGAAAAAAAAAATTCAACTACTCCAACGACGATCCGCCTCCTTCATCTCACGATTCCGAAATTATGAAAAAAAAAAAAATAAATAATAAATTATACAAAAAAAATATATCCTTTAAATGGTAACACCATTTTTGGCACCTCTGAAAAATGTTCAAAAATTCCGAAAAATTCATGAAATCTCTTTAACTATTCTGGTACAAGGATCAATCGCTGTAATGCTGATTTGATCATTTGTTTAAAAAAAAAAATGTTGAATCAATTGCAACAACAGGCGATCATCTACTTTGATACATTTTTCGGGCTTCGAGCAAGGCCAGTTTCGTCAACCAACGTCGACTTCGAATATTTTTTTTCCGCAACAAAAAACTATTTTCGGCAATTGCGGAACGTCGGAAATTTTTGTTTTTTTCGAGCGTTTCACGGCTAGAGGTCCCACGTCCATGCTGTAAACGCCACCGGGTAGATTCTTCAACGATGCCAGAGTCTGCGTTCAACGTGGATAAACTCATTGAATTAATTTTTTTTCAAGAAGATGGATTTTTTTCTTTTAAATTGAGTTTTTATAATTACAGAGTGAGAACGAAGATCGACGATTCGAAAAATATTGTTATCGCATCCTCCGCAAGCCACGAACAATCGGTTGATGTATTTACCGGTGTAGAGTTGACTGGACGTTGCGTCCGGTTCGAGAGTTACGATGAGCTTTCCCGAACCGTAATCCCACAGTTGAAGACTATTTTTCTTCGACCACGCGCACGTGAGAATCTCCAAACAAAAAAAAAAAAATAATAAAAAATCTCAACAAGTGCACGAAAACTGATTGATAAAAGAGGTAGGGTCCTGGTTTATCAAAACGACGACTAACATACGTTCTTCGAACAATAATAATAATAATAATAATAATAATAATAATAATAATAATAATAATAATCACAATAATAAATTATAAAAGAAAGATTAGATGGTAAAAGAAAAGAGAAAAGCAACGTTTCTTTCACTCGGACCTCCTTTCCGTTTGTACTGATATCCAAACCCTCGCCGCAAATGTGAACACCGGCAATGTGCCTGAGGGCGTAGGGCTGTCTGGTGTCCCAGAACTGTACGGTGTCGTCCCAACCGCCGCTAATGATCTCGTGGACCGATTTCGGATGAAAACAGGCCGTGAATACTCGGGATTTGTGCCCGTTCATGACGTCCGGTGCGTCGCTTTACAATTCAAAAACAAATCCCCAAAAAAAAAAAAGAAAAATAATAATAATAATTCAAATGCCGATTATCGGGAAAAAATTTGTAAAAAAAAAATTGTCGATGATTCGAAAATAAAAAAACCTCGCGTGAAATGCTCTCTCCATGGTCTTGGTTTCCTCGTCGTACAGATAAATATTCGCGTCGTCGCCTACGGTGACGAATTTCGACAATTGTGGATGATAATTCAGTCCCAAAGTTTGTCGATTTTCACGAATCGTGTACAAACACTGAGCGGTCGGATAGTGCCACGATTTTACGCATCCCGTTGCGTCTGGGTCGTGAAAAAAATTTTAGTTATCGAAAAGATATTTTTTTTTATAAAAAAAAATCTTTTTAACCACTGAAAAATTTTTTTTTTTCGTGACATGATCAATCCAAATTAAAAATCGATTTTACTATTATAAAATACTTATGCTCAGCTGTCATTTCAATTTTTTTCATGATTAAAGAAATGGACATGTGGGAAACTGAGTGAGGGAATATTCGTACAAGTGGCCAGAAGAGTCTGACTTATGTGATGAGTTTTGTGGACCGGACGGTGTTTTATCGCTGTCGTTGGACCGGGATTCTGTTGCATCTCGTGATCCCTAAGGGTCGACGTGTACTCGCCCGTGCTGACTTTCACGAGCCTGATAGTTCCGTCCGTTAGACCGGCCGCTATGAAATCCGACGTTTCTGTATAACTCACGCACAGAATTTCTTTAGTTCCTTCACTGAAAAATAAAATAAATAAAATAAATAAAATAAATAAAATAAATAAAATAAATAAAATAAATAAAATAAATAAAATAAATAAAATAAATAAAATACATAAAATAAATAAAATAAATAAAATAAATAAAATAAATAAAATAAATAAAATAAATAAAATAAATAAAATAAATAAAATAAATAAAATAAATAAATTAAATTAAATTAAATTTTGATCTTTCTCTTCAATCATCTCGTTTTATTATTTTCATTGATTTTCAAATTTCCCACAAACGATTTTTTCGTTTATAATATTTTGTAAATTTAGGGTGTTGGTTATTTTTACTGACACCTGACTGACGATATTGATTTCGCCGTTGATCTGGAGACCCCGCCGAGCCTCGTCCAGTCTCGTCTCCGCCTCGATCGTTCCCGAGACCGTTGCTCGCACATAACTCTCCGTCAACGCGTAACTCACCCGGTTGACTCTCGAAGGATCGCTCGTAATAGTTTTCAACGCAGATTCATCGTTTTTCGTCGCCGATAACGATTTACCGATGAGGTCTCCATCGTTGTCGGATTTTTCGATTTTTTTTTCAATTTTCGACATTATTGGGTGAAGGTTATAATTTTAATTGACACTTTGGTCATTTGCCAGATTATCCGGGCCTTTCTTCGTGATATTCGAATGACAAATGAAACAATAGTTATAACTCATTGACTTGAAACGTGCCACGAGAGAAAGTTTCAAAAGTCATTTTCACGGATATTTATGATTATTCGTTGTATTTTTTTTTTTTTTTCACTCTATTCATCACATTTGATCTATAAATCTAAAATTTCACGAAATTGTCACGAAGGAAGATCTCAAATCAAAAGTAAAGGAAAAAAAAAATGTCACAACGTATGATCTTCTTCGTTCGCGAACGAACCGATGGTCGACTCATTCATCACGACGTGTTGCCTCCCGCGAATTTCGAACAATTAAAAAACCCCCTCACAGAATCCTCGACGGACAAAATTTCGGAGGGTCGATCGCGCTTGACCGTACGACGAACGAAACCCACCCCCACACACACACACACACGTGTCGCACGACTGATGAGTATTAATGGATGCGATAATCATTTTTCACAAATATATATATTTATCAACGGTGATTATTTATCCGGACGAAGGCTCTCGACGTAGTTCGGTGGACCATCTCGACCGGTCGACGAGCGAGATTTAATGGCGCGACAGATGTTTAAGCGAGACGGAGACAGAGTGAGATGGAAAGAGAGACAGAGAGTGAGAGAGACAGAGAAATCGCACTAATTCGAATCCCATCGTGGAGTCGGGCGTTCCTCACCCCCCCCCCCCTCAAAACCCTCCGGATTGTCCTTAGTCTACTCCTCACGTCGTGTAATCGAAAAATAATGTCTCAATTAAGGGTGGGGGAAGGCTGAAACTGCCGAGAGCTTCCGCTTCGTTCGCCTCGACGTTCTACCCGGAGTTTGCGAATTGTTTCTTAATTATTGGGTTTTATCATTCGCAAAATCTTGAGATACAACAGTCTGTGCGGGATAATCGGTATCCAACCCCCCCCCAACCCCCGGCCCCTCTTGCTTGAGAAACCGTTGCCACACTTTTGGAATTGCAAATCCTTCAATTAACATCGAGGCTCCTCTTATCTGGTTCAACACCCAGGAGAGGGGGGGGGGAGTGTCTGTCCTGTTTATCAAACACTGATTATACCCCGACTGCCATGCGGCATTTGCCCGAGTCAACAAAAAATAACCCTCCATTTGTTGGGCCTGCAGCCCTCGGCACTCGGGACTCTGCAAAATGGACCGACCCTGGAGGAGGGAGGGGGGGTTGATAATCCACTTTCAGCTTCGAGACTATACCAGTTTGCTACTGAATTATTATCTTTTTCATCCCTCTTCTTCTACTCTTTATTTTTTTCCCAACGTTGGCTCTCATCTAACATTTCATTACCGAAATGTACGTCAAGACCGACGTAGAGCCAGCTGAATGGATGACGAAGAATCAAGAGGCGAAAAAGATGGAAATACATCAACGTTGAGTCGATGGAAAATTTCATAAAGAATTTTTTTTCTATCGTGTTTGAAAGAGGTGAGAAATAATATATGCAACAACTTCGTGTCTTTTATCTAATAACATTTTTTTTTTAAATAACTTGTACACATGCTTACGTTGCTAAAAAAATTCTATTGCAAATTTGTTATCGACGTGAAATTGTCTCAGCTTTTCGACAAAAGTATCAGTTCATTTCAACCTTTGAAAATTGATTTTTGAAAAGCCGGAGACACCAAGACCGCATAAAAAAAAAAAAACGTGTTTAAAACCGTCTTATATATATATATATATATATAAATACATCCCCATATATTACATTATATATATCGCGTGTTGCGGCATGGGGTGCGCGTAGTAAACGCCAGTCCTCAAGAGTTTATCTCCTTAATCGACTTGGAGCCCGGTTAACGAGGATAAGAGACAACGGGAGGTCGAAGAAGACGCAGTCAAGAGTAAGGGTGGGGTGCAAGTTGTGGATGGGATCTGGTGGCACGGTCGTCGAGACCGCGGTTGCGATGAAGACGTTTATCCAGTTTGGGGGTGGGGTCGGGTGTGCAGGGCAAGAAGAGGTTCGGATGGGAGCTCGTGCAACGTAGGAAACTCTAATCTCTCTCCAGGTAGCTAATATTAAGCGTGTTTGCGCGAGGCGTCTGCGGACGATCTCGGAAATCGAACGGGAGAGGCAGAGGGTGCAAGGAGGGTGGTTTCCGGGTCAGGGGGTGCGCACTTAGCCGCGGATCTCGGAGCTAATATGCACTGGGATAGTCACCGCACCATCGCCGATATTCACCCCCTTCGCGAATTCACGTATTTAACCCACGTGTGCCAACCAGATGACCGTCCATATCGTGTGTCAGGGTGGTCCTTGTACAGGGGCTGGGACGAATTCAACATGACAGTCCCCCTCCAGATTGATTCCAAATTATTCGAAGTGAAATCTTCCAAATTTCCAACCCTCTGTCTTCAAAATTGGCCATTACCAGGAGGGATCGGTTTTTCACCTCATCAATACACAGGTTTTTTGATATTCTAATGATATTCTAATTTGTGGGTCTTAAGATCTTCCTACAAATATAAGATACTTCTACTTAATCACATATATGAGTATCACAAACTCATTGAGAAGTATCCTGTGTTTTTAGAAAGATTTCCAGACACTCAAAAAGACGTATCAATAAAAAAATCAAAGAAAATATGTGTGATTATAAGGGGAACCTCTTCTGGCAATGGCCAATTTGATGGATAGAGAACTGAAAATTTGGGAAACTCTTTGAAAAATTATTTGGAGGGAATGTTGGGGACGACCCGGTCAAAATTTTTCCGAGCTACGTATGAGAACCACCCTAATGTGCATATATATCTGCGTGCATACATGTGCAGCAGATATATGCCCGTTCGCTGGTCGGGTGGAGGGAGTGGGGGTACGAGGGAAGCCGCTGAAGGAGTCTGCAGCCTCGTCCCAGGTCGCTCACGGCTATTTGACTTACTTAACCCAATTGTCTGTCGAGTCTCGAGGCTCACCGTTCGTCGTCCCGCCACGGACGGCAACACCGAGACTCCTTGCTACGTGAATACCACCACCCAGCATCCAGTTCGCTTCGCCTCACGAATCCACCCCCCCGCATCCCCATCGAGTTATGCCCTCGTCCGACTAACTTTCCAAGCAGTCTCTCCTCCAGTCACACAACTTTCCATTTTCCTTCACTTACGAATGCTTTGCTGATTTTCGACCGACCGCAACCCCAAACACATCAGTCACCTTGTCTTGTCGTCGAAAAAACTGCAACTTGGGAATTTGCTTCTGAAGAATTGAAAAAAAAAAAAAAAGAAATGCTTCCTCATAGAGGAACCTTCGGTCACTACTCACGATTCAGAGACAACAAATTGCAATCTTTTTGTTTTGTTTTTTTTTTTTTTCGTGTTGGCACGAAGCCGAATTTATCATCTTCACAATTTCCTCAATCTTTTGCAAGCAAAGCGATTATTCGGCGGTTTATCGCTGAAACGTTGAGACGCGCGAGAGGAGAGACAAACCGCAAAGGACTCGAGAAGTCTCTGCTCAGCAGTCTCGAATCCCCCCTCGCCCCCTATTTGCCCGCGTCGCGATCTTCGAAGATCATCTCTTCGCGACGGTTAATTGCTCTCGCGCTTTCCGTCGATCCGTCTCTCTTCCTTTTGACACGAGAAACACGATTCACCGACGACGATGAACAGCCAAAAACAATATTTTACAATATTCATCCGCGTTAATTCGAAACAAGATGCAAAAAAACAAAAAATTCGACGTCAACGAAAATTCATTGAACCGACGATGTCATCCAACCCGTCGCGACAAAAGTGACACTCGTTGCACGTTGCAGAGTAATCGAATTTTCGTATATCGACGTTTCTCGAAGCTTTCACTTCCGGGTCCCCGCACCGGGGTTTTCTCCTTTCGGTCCATCTCGAAACCGACGTCCAGCCTGACTCTCGAAAGCCTGTCCCACAGGCTGCCAGCATCGTTTCTCGCCGATTTGCTGATTACTCTTTGAAACAAGAACAACGAAAAAAATGAAACAGCAAGCACGAGAGAGAGAGAGAGAGAGAGATGGACAGAAACGGAAAGAAAAGAAAGGATGGGAAAACCCGAAGTGAAAGAGAACGAGGAGGCTGTGGCGACGGTGACTTGGAAAACGTTGGAGAGCCTCGGTCGTTGTTGCTGACGATGCGCGTCGCCATTCCAGAACGGAACTCCCCGGGCTCTTCGATCCGAGGACCTTTAAGGCCTCGGAGGAGAAACAGGCATGGAATACGTCGGCGAAGAGGGTTTCCATCGGTCTGCCAAGCTTTTCCACCTCTCGCTATTATTATTGTGGTTTGTTCCACTATCTCTCTATCTCTATCCCACTCACTTTGGCTTGCCGATGATCGAACTTTCGTCTCTTTCATCAACCAAGTCCTTTGTAATTCGGCCTCGTTCCCATCGTCACCTTACATCCGTTCGTTTTCTATTTCTTCCCCCCCAGGTTTCCATCGTCTTTTTTACGTTTTCATTAGCGAGAGCCGGGGAAACAAGGCCGGTTGATTGGCCATTGGAATAATTGCCGGCTGATGGGTTCTCGTGGCTACGTACACGGGTTTGCTAAATCGTGTAGTCGGCTGGCCAAGTTTAATTGAAGAGGGTAACGTCGCCACCGAATGGATGAACGCGGACATTCGGTCGTGAATTTGTGCGTGTGGGAGGGGTAGAGAAATTCAGAACTATCGTGAAAATTTCGAAACATTGATATTGAATTTTTGGTTATTCGAGGACCTCGAATCGAGGGTCCGATTATTGACGTTTTACGTCGAACATAAATTTGTCGAATTTCAATCCTTCGAAGCACGTTCTGAATTTCCAACGTTCTGACTTTTCATTGAAATTAACTCGTTGGTGACTCGGGGCAGCGGAAAAAATAGAAAGAAGACAAAAGAAAAAAAAAGAAAAAAAAAAAAACAACGAAGAAGGAAGATTGGCGCATGGCGCAGGGTGGCGTTCGTGAATTCGTGTCCATTAGCTACGAGGAGTTTCTATCTCGTGCGTCCACTCTATATATTTCAACCCTCAACCCCCTCGGCCGCTAACGAATGCCCGACAGTTCGCCCTTTCCTTCTCGCTGATTCTCTGTCCCCCCTCCACCCTCTCCCTCGGTTGCTCGTACGTTTATCGCTTTTTCTCTCGTTTCACGCGCTATCTCCGTATCTCTCGGTCCCCCGGAAGCTGCGTATGGCCCGTCTTGGACCGCGAAACACTCGTGGCGGGGTCGAACGGTAAAAAGATTCGACCAATTAGCGAAGTGTCGGGGCTCGCGGGCTGCGCGAAGCTTCCCACTGATCAACGCGATTAGACACGCCACTGTCTCGCTGAGAAACAGCAGCACTTTCTTTTGTACGACACCGACTTTTGAATTATTCATTTTGTTGATTTTTTTTTTTTCAATTTTCCATATTTTTTTTTTTGAAGGTTGCCAAGCGGAAAGAGTCGTCAGATCGCTCAACGCGATATCACGCTGAACAATCGAACATTTCTTTCACAGCGTAATTTTCATTGCAAACACAATTGTCATTCAAAATCGTTGACGGCTTCGAAATTACATTTGTAAATCTCAAAATTAAGTCAACTTTCGTGTTACTCGTTGATACGACAAAATTTCGTCGTTTTTGTTTATGTTTTTTTTTTTTTTTCGTTTTTTGTTATTTTATTTTTTTGTTTGTTTTTTTAATTGCGAACACTGGACGAGCAGTCAGAGAGTGGAACGCGGCTGGCCCGTCGGGGAAAGAAGGGTGAGGGGGTGGGGGTTGGCTTGAGTCGGACAGGCACAGGGGGGTGGACGTTGCAGAGAGAGAGAGAGAGAGAGAGAAGCAGAAGCAGCAGCAGCAGCACCACCGCCACGCGTTATCCAGGTCGTGCGGGCCGATATTTCAAACGGCCAGACATTCGGAAAGAATTGACGGGGGGTGAGCGGTGCAAGCGGGTGATGGTGGAGTGTGGGTGGACGTTTCGGGCTCGCACACACACACAGAGGCGGCGGGTGGTTGGCAAAACAACCCTTCCATCGAAACGGCTGGTGGCGGTGCTGCTGGCGTCAGTGGGCGTCGGCCGCCATCTTGTTGTTTGTGCAAGCTCTCTATCGTTCTTTCGACTCTCTATATCTCGCCTACCACATCTCTCTCTTTCTCTCACACACACGTTGTCTAGCCTCGGCCTTCACGCTCGAACATTGCTTGCAGACGATGCGGAAGGACGCGCATCTAGTCTTGCTCTCGACCCTTCGGAAGACGAAGAAACAAATAATAATAATGACAATCGGTATCACCGGGGATTCCCAGAGTCCCAATTGCGTTTTGTCATTCGTAACTTCGTCATTCAATTTTCGACGGGATCGTCGCGATAACAATAGAAAAAAAAATCTTCAAGCTGCTTTCGGAAATGTCTGCGAAATGTCAGTGGTCAAGCTTGAACTATTATCGAATTATATTAGTTTGTTATATAACTCGAAAGTATTATATAAACAAATATATAAATATGATAAAATAAAAATATGAATGATATCGTAATTATATAAAATTTTCTCGTTGGACGATCAATTTGAGTTGAAGGCGAATTGCGAGTCGATGACCGATCGGAGACGTTTCACGGGGGGAGATCACGGTTGGTCCATCGATTTGGCGACCAAAGTTTGCAACGCACGTGAACGGATATTCTTCTGAATCGTCAGCTGCTGTGCGAGTCTGACCGCGTCAATCTGGTTTGTGTTACAGATGGAGCAAGGGTAAATCCCGTGGACGCGTCGATTTCAATCACCCCCGGTACGGTGAACGCCGATGGAAACCCCGGGTCAATAGCCCTCTCCGCGGGTTGCTCTGGTGTGTCTGTGTGTGTGGGTGTGAGTGTGTGAGTGTGTGTGGCAATGCCGGTACAGGGGCAACTTCGCCATCAGCGGTAGGTCGTCGACGTCGTCGTCCTCTCATATATGACGCGGCTCTCGGTTGCCCCTATTTTTTTTTTTAATCCTCTTCGAACCACCCTCACCCCCTCGCTCCGATTCACCCCCTTCACCCGCGGCCAACGCGCGGTCTGGCAATGCCCATATAGACCACGTTCGTCCTCCAAACGCACAGGTAATTCGCAAGGGATGATCGACTCCCAGCCGCAATTGAAATTGATCTATAGATACATTTTTCCTTGTTGCACCCTCCTCGAACAACCGCTTGCACACTCCGTGGCCGACCAATCGTGGACGGTTATTCCCATTTCGAGTGTTTCATCCAATTTCCGATCCTCCGTGTTTTTCGAAAATCGTGACGTCAAAATATCAGAATTTTAAATCCCACCATGAGTTTTCATTTGAAAAAAAAAAAAGTTGGTCGAGTTGGAGGAGGATTTTTAACTTCTTCAAACTCTCTTTTCTATTTATTATTTTTCAATGAAAAATTCCGTAGTCGAATTATTTTGTCGCGTTGGGAAAATGAGTGCGGGATCATATATAGCGCATAGAGGTCGATTCGCCGAAGTAACGGTCGCACATAGTTACCCCATCGCGCGGCACATAAACGTTGTACATGAGTCGGGGGGAAGAATCGAGAAGGAGGATGGAAAATCTGCAGAGGTTTGTACGCGGGTTGCACGAACTCCAAACCGATACGACGTTGTTGACGACGACGACGACGACGACGAAGCTTTGAAACTTTTCCACTTTAACAATTATGAGCCGGAATTGAATACAGCTTGGGTAGGTTGCAACCTCGCTCGATTTGCCATCCTTATCGCTATCGGCTGTCTTCATAAATAATGCCTTACGATATCTTTCTTAGCTGCTGTTCGTGGGTCCTCGGGTCCGCGATTTCAACTCGAGAGAGAAGATTTTGTTCGGAGGTGGAGAAACCAACGGGATGAGAATATCCTCGCGTAACTGCCGCGATTCACTTGGTTTTCGTGTTTTATAGAACAGTCGAAAGGGGTGGACGGCGATGGTTATCAATAACCAGTGAATGTCTTTGTATGAATGAAAAAAAAAACAACTAATACAGTATTTCGAATGATTTACGATTCAAATTGTTAAAAATATATAATATAGTGCGAATTTAATGTAAATACCTCGTTTCACTCTATCTTTATTATATTTCATATAATTTGAAGTTAGTCGAACTCTGTTTTCAATACAGAAAGAAAGAAACATTTTACGTTTACTTCCTTTACCAACATTCTATATTTCATACTTCATCGTGTCCGAAAGCACACGCGAAGAGAGAGAGAGAAACCGGGATGGTACATGAAGAAGCAGAGTTAGCAAAAGGTTGGATGGTATCGGAGAGCGTCGAGTCATCGCGATACATTTACCGTTGCACATATATATATATATATATATCGGCATGTTCAGCTGTTTCTTGCCGGTGCGCGAGTTGACGACCATAAACTTCCAAATAAGTTAAATACAAGGGTGAAAGGATCGCGGAACGGGGGGTGTGGGAGGGGGGGGGGGATGAAGCGACACATTACTCACTGCCTGGTTGGCGAGGTGGTCGTGCGGACGCGAGACGCCAGACGACGACGTCGTAGTCGCCGTCGTTGTCGTCGTCGTCGTCGTCGTCGTTGACAACGAAGAACGCACGTTGAACAGTGACGCGTCGTGAAACGTCGACGTGGGCGTCGTTCCTCCGCTCTTCGGCCGTTTGCTTCCGTTGCTGTTTCGTTAGTCGACGAAGTCGAAGAAGCAGAAGAAGACGAAGAAGAAGAAGAATAACTACTCGTGACGTAGGAACGGAGAAAACTTGGAGGAGTGCAGAAGCATCAGCTCTCCGGCGTGCTTTAAGGGGTGGGAGAGGGCTTTTCGGGTACGCTCACGCCGGAAGCGAGTGAGCCTTCTATCTCTCCGGCCTCCTCCGAGAAACTTCATTCGTGCGAGAAACCAAGAGCACCTTCCCCCCGCGCTACTTTCCTCGTGAGAAGTTGCTTTGAATTTTGCAACGTCGCTATGAAGATCGAAACCCACGCGAGACCGAGCGAGAGAGACATGGAACAGCGAAGATTTTTCGTTTTTCTCTACCATCAGCAGTTGAGATTCTCGTGGCCCGCGGGGGGGCGTTCGTACATTCGACCGGAAGTGTCTTCGCTTTCACACATTGCGAACCGTTAACACAAGTTGTGTGTGTGTGTGTGTGTGTGTGTCTCGGGGGTTCGGGCCGACGAAGACGATGAAGCATCGAGGATGACGCCGCGGAATAAAAGGATGAAGTACAAGCGGGGTTGGATGGAAAGAGAGAGCTGTAGCCAGCAGCAAACCGGGTTTTCGCACAACCGAATTAAGAGTTGCTTCCCGTGTCGAGTCTGGATGAGGTTGGTCGACGTGCGGAGACGGGGTTCGTGGCTGCTTCCCACCGCAGTGGTTGCCGCCGAGTGTAGACCGGAGAGGCGAGAGGCCTCTGAAGGGCCTGAGTTGGCAATAGTCGAGAGCACCCACTAGTGGCGACACTCGTGAGCGGCCTCATTGTCTCTCGAGGAGCGCTGCTGCGACGCGCTGTGCTCTCGCTATGCGCTCGCCTACTTCCCCCGTCGTCGACCCGACCGAGCCTATCCCTCCATCCGTACCACCCCCGGCATCCCCTCGATCCTCTCACCCACCCCGACGTCTTTCCTTAACCTCCTGCATATATATATCCGACTCCGCGGCAAAAACTCTCGCGGTGTTGAAGCGTGCGAAGCAACTTGCAGAGTTCGAGCTTTCGGCCCTCTTCGCCTCGTCCTCACCTTTTTGTTTCCACGCTGCTGCTGGTGATGCTGCTGTTACTCTTCGCTATTCGCTGAGATCTCGCCCATCATCATTCACACTCTATTTCACGCGTTGCTGATCAATTCAAAGAGACATTCAAATTTTTATACACGAATTTATCAATGTATAAACAAAATATCCGAAACCAGCTGCTTCAAGTTTTTCATCAATGTTTCCAGGATTCCGTTGGTCGTGAGTCCTCGTGCCTATATATATATTTATGTAGCGTCAGGGAATGAGGGGGAAGTAGAAATATTGGTGAAACATGGGAGGTAAACTCGTGGAACAGTGTTAGAGCGGGTTCTTCCTAATAAGCTTATGCAGCACTCTCGACAACGACGAAGATGACGATGCCAGGAGAACCCGTGGAGTTTTCGAGGCCGCGCTACGCTGTCGGGGGGGCTCGATACCGCGGTGGCATCCCCCCGCAACCCCGAGGTTACTGCAACGCGATGCATATAACCAATTCCACCCCCGCACACACACTTACACGTTGAAACTGGAGTTACAGAACGTACACACGAGTGACGAACCGATATACCTTCCACACGTGTGTGTGTGTGAGTTACCATACCGACGTTAAACTTTTCGACGATTCGGCGATGTGCTTCTTTCTCGACCGGGGGTTGGAATACCACGTCCGTGAAGTCTCACGTTCTCTCACTCTCTCTCTCTCTCTCTCGGCCTCTCTGTCTTTGTCCCCGTATTGAAGATCGTGAGAGCCTGAGAGACCCTCTCGAGCTCGTGTGCCTGAGTGCCAGAACACGTATCCCCACCCGAACCTTCGGATTCCAAGCGTTTTACGTTGAACCGCCAAACCCGTGAAACGGACTTTAACCGCACACGGTTGATGCTTTATGCTTTGGAATAACAAACAGTCGCTGAACTCGATTTCCCCCTTAAGAAAAAAAACAAAAAAACGTCGTTTTGTGGGGTAAATGGTTATCAGAAACAGATTTTCAAGTTGTCACGTAAATCAATCGACCCCTGGTCCTCGTCTCCGGGTTTGTTTCTTCGGTTTTGGTCCACCTGCGTAATACCTTCGTTAAGCACGGTGAAAATTTTAAATCCCACCCTTTCTTCGACACAACTGCTTGTGCTCTGTTTTTTTTTTTTCATCTTCTTTCTTCGTTTTTTTTTGCTTGTTCCGTTGTATTCGTCTTTTCCGCAGTCGGTTTCTTCTTTCTCGGTGCAGTGTGACTGGATGGTGGAGCCTCACCAGCTATCTCCACCCTGCGTCTTCTTCATCTTTCTCTCATTCTCCCAGTTCGCCCTTTTTCTCTCTCTCTGTCGCTCTCTCTCGCTGGCTGCCCCCATTTTCCCCTCTCGACTTGCACTCGTGGTGGAAAATCTTCTTGAAGCCCGCCAGCCCGAGTCCTCGTTTTTCCTCGGCGAGAACCCGAAGACCGCTTCTGCAAGGTCTCTCTCGCCGGCTGGCTGGCTGGCTGCTGATGCTGTCACGGATGAAAGGAAGTGTCTAGCCAGCGCAACGGAATTTTCCCACAAAGGGAGAAGGTGCAGCGGGGTCCCTTCTTGAGGGACGCCTTGGCAGCCCACCCCGCCGCGTCACTCGCCAAGCTCCGTCTTCTTCGTCGTTGTGTCCTCTCGCTTTCCGACCCGCTCCCACTCTCGGAGCTCATCAACTGGCGCGGTGTTCCACTCGAAACCCCCCCCCCCCCCCCCTCCGCGAGAACACGTAGAAGAAGTACTCGCCGAAGAATAAGACGACGACGCGGAAGAAGAAGACGAAGAAGCGGAGGACGAGGATGGAAGAATGACGACGTGAAAGAGAAGCAGCGACAGCAGCAGCAGCAGCCCTTCGGCCTCTTTCTCGCTCACCCGGTCCGCTCTCTCAAACTACACGTGCTATATAGCACGTGGAATTTAGTTGCCATTGTCTCGGCGGAGGCCTCGGGCCGATCACGCGCCAACCCCCCCGCCGACGTATATTTTTCGAGGCCTCTGCCAAAAGCTGACTAACGTTACGCCAGCCAGAGTTAAAGAGGGAAAGAGCGAGGAGAGACCGGTCTACTCTCGCACATCGTGCCACGAATTTTATTCGCACCTGACCCATTATGAAAAAAAAAACGGGAGAGAAACAAAGACGGAAAAAGAAGGAGAAGAAGTTGTCCTCTTTCCATTTGCTGCATGTTCTTCAGACTTTCGGGAATACCGGCGTCTCCGTTCCGCTGTGTATCGGGCTTCGAACGGCGAACCGACCTACTGCATAACTTGGATCGGTGAACGGACTGAGAGATAGCGAGAGAGAGAGAGAGAGAGAGAGAATGAGAGAGAGAGAGAAAGAGATATCACATCCCCTCGGGCAATCGAAATCGCTGCTTCGCACACGTCTACTCGACTGTCAATTTGTCTCTCTCGAAAAGCTTAAAACGTTTCACGTATTACGGAATGGAGACGTGGACGGGGAACGGTTTGAGCAACGTTGTACACATTTCGAACGACAGAGAAAATAAAAGAGAATAATAATAATAATAAGAATAATGAAAATTAAAAAAAAAAAAAATAAATAACGACGTATGAGAATCGAGTTTTTTGGCGTCGGGCGCATCGCACGATATCTCGATGGATATGACGGACGGATATTTATATATATATATATATATATGCGGAGACCAAATTCATTCGAAAAAAGTGACGCGAAAAGCCCAATCAAAATGTATTACCTTTTTCCTCTCGCATTTTATCTCTCTTTCTCTCTCTCTTTCGGTATTTGAGCTCGGACGATTATATTCTTCCGGCAGAAACGAACCGACGGAGGATTCAATTGTAATCTCCGCATGTTCGATAGACCACGAGCTTTTTTTTTTTCTTTTTTTTTCGTATCGCTGGTCACGAATTTTTTCTTCTTGCCATTTTTCTCTCAGAATTCGTGAAAACATTTTTTTTCTTATTTTTTCAATTTAATCGTTTTCGGATTTTCTCGAAGGGAGGGGAGCCTGGCACATCGTTGCTTCATGACATAATTCGCGTGAAATTCTCGCTCTCGTTTTTCCGGAAAAGGGTCGGTGTACAGACACCGAAGGGTTGACACAGCCAGTCGGGAATCCGTGTGTTCGTTGTGCTTTGTGTATCGTTCGCTCGATTACGGTCGTGGTTGGTTAGCCGAGCCCATAATCGTAAATGCAACAACGACCGAGAATGAAGCTTTCGAGCTTTTTCGCCCCCCCGCCGTTGTCGTGGCACGTGTGCGCGAGTAAATCGCGTCCAGTGTGTGTGGGTGGGGGGTTTCGTAACGCGAAAACAAATATCCACGTCGAGTTGACTGCTGCGAGGAAGGGTGGCCATCGTAAATCCGGTTGGTGCCCCCCTCCCCCCTCGACACTGGCTGGCACCAGCACCACGGGAGTCCAACCCTATCGAACATCCCCCCACGCGGTGGGAGGGAGTGGGGGGCGCCCTTATGGTCCCGACAAACGCGACTATCTCGACTTTCGCTCTTTCCACATATCTTCGTGGGTTTATATCTGGGCCTGGCAATCGGCAAAGTAATGAAACAAACCCGGTGGCCGGTTCAAAGATAATAAACGTTGCACGCGATCCGTTTAATGGCGATTTGGCGTACGCGTAAACCGAGACAACGAGGGAGGGGAGGGGGGTGGGTTGTCGGGTTTGCAGTGGGCCAAACGATGCAAAGTTGAACCTGTGGATCATCGGGACACGCACACGTCATTAGCTCGTTCTTCGCGATAGAGGGACTCGTGTGACCAGGTTTGCAAGGGTTGAACTCTCGCTCGGTCATCCCCTATTTTATTTACATCGTCGAACCACTTATTTTTTTTTTTGCAAAGTTTTTTACTACTTAGAATATTTTCGAGTTTTTCCACTTTTTTTATTATTCTCGGACAAATCGTCATTTTGAAGTTGAAAAGAAATATCTTATTTCAGACGATGACGAGATGCGGTCTCAGTGGGCCCTCGAGATTTCAAATGAATCGATGCATTGGCTGCTGAGATATTTTGGGAAAGGTCGAAAAAAAATTAAAAAAAAAATCTTTACTCTTAATTAACAATTTTTTTTTAAGGGTAAATACAACGTAATTAAAATATATCATGAGCACGCGTGATCAATCGTCGTTCTCATCTAACAGCAAACAACTTGTTGATTAATGAATTTCGTTATCTCAATGTACTCGAGAATGGTTAATGCGATGAAAATTGTTAAATAAAAACAACGAGATGAACGATTTGGGATTTTGGAAAATTCAACACCAAAGTCACTTTTGTTATACGCGTCTCACGGATGTATATACATGTATATCGTAACGCGTCGAAAAACCACCCTCTGAAACCGCCCCCCCCACGACAACGTGACGCTGCCACCGCTATTTCATCTTCATTCGACTTCTATTACGCATTTCCGACTCGCTGGACCGGAAACAACGAGATAAGACGGTATCTACGTTTTACTCTCGACGTCGCCCGGGCCTTCGCGTGTCCGTTACCCTCTTCCAACCTCCTTCCCCCCTCCCCGGGCTTCGCCACCGGAGGCAGCTCTTTTTCCGGAAAATATTACCGGCACGTGGATGCGCCTCGATCTTTGCAGTTTAATGGCTCGACGATGGATCTCGTCTAACGCAACACTCAGCCGCCCCCCCCCCCTCCGACGACGTTTACCCTCCGACCGACGTTGCAATTAATTACCGAACGGTGTGAATTAAATCATTCGGAAGATGCAACAAACTACTACAAAAAATATATATATAAGTGATTGATTATTCATGTTTAATCGGTTTATTAACCTCTACAAAAAAGGAAAATTTGATAACTCAATTTATCTAATTTTTGTTCTTTAATTAATTATGAGAAAATTTATAGAGAACCCAACTTAAAAGATGGGTATATTCTGTGAAATTTTCTCAGCTTTTCGATAAGAGTATCGAAAAAATTCTCAAAATTTGGGCAACGCTCGAAAAACAGCTTTTTACGCTTAAAATTCGATTTCAATGGATTTTCAAGAGTCGAAATGAAAAACCGATATTTTTATCGAAAAGCTGAGACAATTTCACGCGAGAAACAGATTTTTTATGTATTTTTTTAAAAGCGTGAGGGTGTGAAAAAAATACTTGAAAAAAAAAGAAAACGAAAGAAATGAAGAATACCTTAATTGTGACAGCTGCCAAAATAATAGAGAAAAAAAAATCTGAAAAAATTTGGGAACACGGATTTCAACATGCACTTCGAGCTGTGTAAATATGATAATGATCCCGGATAACGAAGACTGAGACACGAGATTGAATAATAAATATCTGCCGATGTTGAACTTTATTGCTCGTCATCGGGAATCCCTCTCCTGTCTTCTCGCGTCTACGACGTATCGAATTATCAAGTATCCCGAACGTGGCGGAAGATATTAGACGCGAATCTCGAAGACTTTCTCTCTCTCTCTCTTGCTCTCATCGTCACCCGCGAGAATTCGATTCGGTCGCGTCGTTGCTCCGTCGTCTCGACGCGGTTATTTCGCATAACGCGCGTATTGAATTTGGATGAAAAATCCTGACGCGGCCATTGCGAATCACTGCGGCGTGAGAAACCGCGTGCTTTTTCTCCAACTCTCATCCTCTCTCACTCTCTCTCTTGCACGCTATTGCCTCTCTTTTTGCGTCAACCGTGCGGTGCAACACGAGTATTCGCACTCCACAATCTCTTTCGTGCCGTTCCGCACTCTCTCCAACCTTTTTTTTTTTTTTTTTTTTTGTCTTCTTCTTCTTCCTCACAGCCGAGCACAGCCGAACCCTTGCACGACGCGGCTTCGCAACCATTCTCTCCGCTGCACCACCGCTTCTTCACACTTTTTTATTTTTTTTTTAGATTTTTTTTTTTTTGCCGCTGCACGACCGCCCGAGTATGAGTATCGTCAGCAGTTTTTCAACCCTCGTCAAACATACACGCGGGGGATGCGCCACTGACTCCGGGCTCATAACCGGCTACCACCCCTTCGACACTTCTTCTTTTTTTTCATTTTTCATCCAACACTTAGCCCCCCCCCCCGCCCCGTTCGAAATCCACTTACGCCAATATTGAATTCGCAGCTACTTTTGTTTAAACACGAACAAAGGAAGAATCTCATGGAAGCCTATCTATAAATATATATTGATAAATATATGAGAGGCATTCTATGTGAATTCGAGCATCGTACCAGCAACGATTAAGGAACGAGGGAGGGGTGGGGGTGGATAGACGAATGTTTCGCTTTTTTGTTGCACAAGCAATTCATAATCTCGACGTTTCATCAGCTCGAACATGTTTCTCCTGGTCGTTCGCTCATTTTGCTTCAACTTTTCCAGGAACCTCACAACACTCTTCCACGTTCTTTCACTTTTTCTTATTTATCATCCCTCCCCCTCTCCCGCTCCTCGTTCTCGTTCGTCTCTCGTGCGATACTTTTTGCAACTACTTTTGTTTTTTTTTTTTTTTTTTTTTTTTCGTTCACACGTGGCTTCGCGGTTCTCGCATCGTTTCGATGATGAATTTCGCTTCGCTTCGTGAACCACTTTTGTCGAGAACCACGTTCTTCAAAAAAAAAAAACCGCAATCGACGAAAACGGTTCGTAAAATAAAAAGATATAGCCGTTCTGAAATATAAAGCTGCAATAAGACACACGCGCGAAAAAAATGTTTGTCCTATACATTTTTGTCGAGTGGAATTTTTTTCGTCACGGAAATTTCTTTGCACCTTTTATGGTAGAATGTTTCTTTTTTTTTGTTTTTCAGGAATTTGCATTTTTCAATTTACGAAAAAGCTCGAACGTGTGTTTTTCCGTGGAGAGTTTGGTAAACACGTGAAAAGTTTGAATTTGACGGGGTCACGGGGTTTGGAGAGGTACGAACTTTTCGCGGAAAAGCTCGTGGCTGAGCAATCAATTGACCGATGCGACGATCGTGAAACACGTTTGCCGAGTCCGTCGAACTAAATGGCCGAACGGTCGGACTTTTCGCGCCTTCGAAACCTTCTAATCACCTTCGCTCGCTTTAACCCGTCGCTCGTGATCCCGAAAACGTTTGCTCGTGACCTTCGGTTATCACGTAAACGAGAACTCACGTATGGTGGCGCATCTTTTGCTTTGGCAAGCACTCTCTGTCTCTCTCTCTTTCTCTTTTTCTCTCTCCGGGGTCCTCTTCCATAACGTTCAAACACCTGCGGACTGTTTGTTCAGGACTGTACCGTACCCCGTAAACCGACTCGTTAATTGACTGATTTTCCAACTTATTAGTACGTTCGCGCGAACTTCCACGATTTCACGTCACGAAATTATTGAAACGAGAAACGATCTCGAACTATTTTTTATTTTTTTATGTCCGAACGTGAATGAAGGTTCGAAAATTTATCTGTTCAACTTTGTCGAGTTTTGGAGACTGAGAAATAGACCGAAAAAAAAAATTGCTAGAAACTCGAAAAATACATATATGTTGTGAAATTTTCTCAGCTTTCCGATGAGAGTATCGAAAAAATTTACAAAATTTGGGGAACGCCCGAAAAACCGCATTTTAAGTTTCAAACTCGATTTTCATGGATTTTCGGGTGTCGAAATGAAAAACTGATATTATCATCGAAAAGTTCAGACAATTTCACGTGACAAACAGATTTTTAATATATTTTTTCGATACCACAAGCGTGTGAAAAAAATACTTGAAAAAAAAAAAGAAAACGAAATAAATAAACCACACCTTAATTGACAGCTGCCAAAATAATGGAAAAAAAAATCTGAAAAAATTGGTGAATTTACTCTACAACGTGCACTTCAAGTTGTGTAAATATCATAAAGATCCCCGATGGTCCATCCATTATTCCGGCTAAAATAATTAATTGACCGGGCTCCGATTGTGTCGTAAAATTTTCAACTGCGAACGTGTAACGCAAAGTGATGAAAAAAAAAAAAGATAATAATTTTGACCAGCCATGCCCGGGGGGCTGAGCGACAGAGAGACGAAACGAGGGAGAGAGAGAGAGAGAGAGGAGAGAGAGACGTTTAGCGATGAAGGGTTGTGCGGGGGACGGTGGCCAGAAGGCCGAGCGAGGGGGGCAATTAGTTAATTGAGTTGATCGATGGATTTCGTTGGCGGGCGACGCGCGCTGACTTGACGTCTGATTGAGAGCTTCATCCACCACACACATCGCTTCTGGATTCTGGATCCTATGGTCATGGTCGCGACCTCTCTTCCCCCTGCGTTCGCTTTGCCTGCAGGTTAGTTGGCTTCCGTCGGTGTGGACCTCGCTTTCAGTGGTACAGCCGAGTGTTCGGTCAGACCGGCCAACAGCGACGAGAGAAAGAGAGAAAACAGAACCCATATCCACACACACACACACACACACGCATGCACGCACGCAAGCCTCCGCGAAATCACGTCGACGGCTTAAACCGACTTCGCGCCATCGGGAACAAAGCTTCATTCCGTGATTCGATGTCCGGGGGGCGCGCGATTTCCGTGTCCCCCGACTTCCCTCAAACGCCAACAGAAGGGTGATTAGCAAGTTTGACGTTTAAATTACCCAAATCCGAGGATTGGAAGCGACGCTTTCACGCCTCGACTTTATCCCCCCACCCCCGCACCCCAGCAACGCGTCTGAAACGCCAGTTTGAACGTTGAATTTGCAGCATGTCAAAATTTTAACGTGTGATTTGATTTGTGATCTTTTGAAATTTTATTATCGTCGTTTTTGAACGATCTCACTTTTATTCGACCCTTAATATTCACTCGGGGACATCGTGGGTGACGGTGAATCATTGTTTTGCACGATATTTTGTCGAATTATCCTGGTTTGATGATCCTTGTTCAATTTCGTATCTGCTTTTTTTTTTTAAATCAAATTTTTATGACAATTTTTGAGAGAATTTTTGAGCCAAATTTTCAAGCCAATTTTTCAAGCCTCCCCCTCCCCCTGCCTCGTATAAAAACGTGGCACGTACTGCACATGCGCATTTGCGAATTTTTTTTCGCACGGATTCGCTATTGTGTCGTGGGTTCGCTCGGAGAGTCGCGAGCTTGCAGCTGGTTTGCGAATTGGGCGCGGGGGATAAGTGGATAAGGAGCTCGTTGGTCAGACGTTAAGGCGTAGAGTCGTCCCCGATTGCCCAGGGGAAAATCCGTGCGCTGGGGTGTGAGCCGTTGGCGTTGTAGTACCACGTCCCCGTGGGACGATCATCAGGAGCTCCATCGTCGTCGTTCGTCGGGGTATCAGGCGCAAACGTGGAACACGGCCGTCCGTGATTGCCACCACACTCTTTCGCCTCACACTCCCATTCTCGTTTCTTTTCTCATGTCGGCTTTCAGCAAGCTCGGACGTCGTTCGCAATCGCGTTCACTGCCGTTGAAACATATTCTGTGACTGTTCCACTGTATCGTCAAGCCGAGTAACAGTCACGACGATACGATAAAGAATGTGAGTGAATAAAAAAATAATTGACGAAATATGCAATCTCCACGAAAAAGCATCAAACGGATTTTTTTTTAATTCTTATGATTCTTCGTAAACTATCATTGCCACAGTATTAGTTATAATTTTTATTTGAATGTAATAATTAAAAGTTACATTCTTGAATTTTTTTTTTTCAGATTCTTCTAAATCAGACAATTCGGAAAAATAAATCAGACAGTATTTTCAGAATGAAACGAAATAAAAACAAATCATGAACCAAATCTGCAGTTCTCAGCAATTTGACTATATTGTTTTGATACATATATGCATATCATTATCATAACATAAATCGTCAAACTTATGTTCGCATAATCGTCGCAACGGGTCACAATTTCAACCGGTTGCGATTGTCTCATAGGTTATGTTGGAAGTAACGAGTGTATCTGGCGGATGGTCGTTGGTTGATCGGTCGGCGTTACGCCGAGGAACATAACAGGCGAGCATGACGGGGGCCGAGTGAGCATAGTAGGCGGGCACATTTCCGTGCATATCCCATCTCCTCTCGTCCTCTTTTCAACCTCCTCCTGCCCCACCGAGCATTTCCACTCGCTCGTACATGCGAAACGATAGTCGCGCCATCTCGGTCGCTCGTTTGCACGAGCCACATCTGCGCTCCTCTTCCCCCTGCCCCCCCTCTGGGTTGGCACTCCGTGCCCAGCGATCCGCGCGCCCTCCCACGCCCGACGAGTTCTCCTCCTGTCGATTGCTGGTGCTCTTGTGCCGGTGGCGCTCGGTGCCGGTGTGCTCCGGGTGCCGCGCTACACGTTCCAGGCTCCGGCGGCGCGGCGGCCCTCCGCACTCTCGGCGCTCAAACGCGCATGCGCGAATGACCGCCCGACTTATCGCCGCTTCTCGTCGCTCGACCCCGGCTCCCGTATCTATCGTCTCGCTCTCACGCGTTTATGCCGCGTTGTGTAGCTCGGTCCTCGTTTCTCCTCCGTAGTTCGTACCTCTGCCGCCCCCCCCGCCACCCCCGCGGGGTTTCTAGCCGTGCGGCGAACGTGCTCCCGCTGCCCCGGCCTCTCTGCATTCCCGTTTCCCATCCCCGCTGCCCTCCCGGTCCTCCTATTTCGTCTCGCTCGCTCTCTCTCTCTCTCGCGCTCTCTTTTATCTATCGTCTTCTCGCTCTCTCGCGCTCCGTGTCGTCTCGTGTATACGTCCCACGAAGCTGCTGCCGTTGCTGCTGCTGCTGCTGCTGGTGCTGGTGCTGGTGCTGCTGGTGCTTCTGCTGGTGCCCCTCTCTGCGCCTCGCCGCGCCTCCCCTCACCCCCCGCACGTCGCCCCGCGCCGTGAGCGCAGTGTCGCGTCGAACCTCTAGCAGAGCGCGTCGCACGTCCGAGTACCGGCCGCCGCCCGTCATCAGTCGCCGTACTACCCGCGCACCCCACGTTTAACCTTATTACCTTGTTAGTTTTTAGTTGTCAGTAGTAGGGTTACCCAAACAACAACAACGAAAAAAAAAAAAAAAACAACAATTTTGAAAAAAAAACAAGAAGAAAAAAATAGAAGAACGTTTTTTTTTTTTTTCGAATCAAAATCGTCATCGTCGATCGACGAACAACGATCAACGATCAATCGTCGATGATAAACAACGCAACTTCAACGATCTCTCGCACGATTCGATAATTCGACCGTGAAACATTAAAAGAAAAAAAAAGAAAATTGATAAATCGATAAATTGAATAAATACGTATATTTTTTTTTCGGGGGGGTGGTCAACGAGAAGCGTGAGGGAAGAATATCAGGACGACGACTGTAGATCGAACAAACACGATAAACGTTGAATAATTCGTTTTTTTCGTTATCGTTGTTGTTTATTTTTTTCTTTTTATTATCGAATCAACAATCGAAGATCTCGGTCCGTGGTGCGATCAGGATCATCGTCGACGATCCGGTGGAGGGGGGCGGGGAGGGGGCAGGATCATTTGGACGCCCACGCGCGCACACACACGCCACCACCGACACAACTACCACCCATCACCACCACCAACGTTACAACCACCCCCGTTCGTCTATTCTCTTCCTCTTCCTCTTTCTCTTCTTCCTCTTCCTCGTCATCATCTTCGTCTGATACTCGACGTCTTCTCGTGTCAACATCGTCGAAATCCCAACGGGACGATAAAACTAACAACCGGTAACTCACCGACTTATAAACAAATCAAATTTAAAGATTAAAAAAAAAAAAACATATTTATATAAAAAAAAAAATAATAACTCGTGCGTGAACACGGTTTGTCGACAATCGATTTGTCGAGTGTGTGTTCGTGGATCGATTCGATCGATGTGTTTCGTCGTTGTGCGAAACGTAAACACGTGGTGATATAAATATAAATATATATATATATATATATTATATATTATATATATTCGATAAATAATCGATTGTATGTCCGATGTAACGATCGATTATTGTGAAATAATCGTGAACACAGAGTTTACACGGCGATACGGGGTGGCGCGGGGGTTGTCACGGAGGGGAGGGGAGGAGAGGGGTGCTGCTGCCGGGTCGTAAATCTGGAACGCGTGGATCGACATCGTGACGACGGTGATAAACAAGAAACAGCTGAAACGTCCGAGGGACAAACACACGCGTACATAAACACATATATATATATATATATATATATATATATTATATATATTATATATATATATAGACGTGCGCGCGCGCACACACGCACGCAGGCGTAGATAAACATCGAAGACACAACGAGCAACGAGGTGGTGGATAACGGATTGATTGATAAATTCGTCCTGAATAAAAAAAAATTGATTTTTTTTGTTTTTTTTTGTTTTTTTTTGAAACGAGAGGGTGCATCGGTGGTGCAACAGCTGTGTGCTTTCGGTGGTGATAGAAGAAGACGGTGTGAGAATCTTTGTCATCGTTAATCACGGATTTATAATAAATAATTTTGCGACAGATAATACATAAAAAATTCATAATCGTTGAGAATAAATTATTTAAACATTTTTTTTTAAAGATTTTTTTTTTCCAACGGGCTAACGTCGGTGCGACGATATTTTCGTTGATCAGTAGATACGACACGTGAGTGAACGGACCGCACCATCGAATCATCAACGGGGGATCGTGAGAATATAGAACGAACGGAAATAAAATATAGAAAAATTATAAAAACGCGTCGTCGACATTGTCGTTGTCGAATATAACGTTTGTGTCGTTTTTTTTTTTTTGTTGTTGGGATTATTATTTTTTGGTTCGGTTTTTTTCGTTCGTGAAAAAAGATAAAAAAAGAAACTTCGATATCTTTGGCACTGATTTTCCATCGATATTAATTTGTCTGAGTGACGGAATTTTTTTTTTGAGTTGGCATCTTCGTCTTCCCGCCCTCTGGCTATCTCTGTCTCACTCTCTCTCTTTCCTTCTGTCTTTCTCTCTCTCTCTCTCTCTTCATCTTTTCCTTTTTCTCTTCCTTCCTCGCCCTTTCTCTAACTTCCTTGTTTCTCATTTCCCTTTCCCCCACTCTGTCTGTGTCTCTCTCTCTCTCTCTCTCTCCTCGTTTTAATTTCGGGCTCTGGACTCTGTCTCGCTCGTTCACGAGAAAAACACACGCGACCAACGATTATCCTCAACGGGGGCAACCAGTGATCAGTGGATTGTGAAAACGATAATTATTTTTCCGATCGTGATAGATACGCACCGGGAAAAATAAAACCAAACAGAAAAAAAAAAGAAATTAAAGCCCTTTCACCGGTTTTACGTCCAAGGAGAAGGAAAGTTCGTCGGTGTGCGTAAAATGGAGCCACAGAGCCAGGAAATCGTGGCGAGCGGATCGCTGGCCGAGGTGCCCAACGATCCAGGGTACGGACTCTCATGCCACAGTTTCATTGTTAAATCGGGTTTTTTTTTCTTTCTTCAAATATCATTTTTTGTTTTTACTCGCGAATAGTGTGTCACGTTTTTTTTTTTTTTCGTTCGACGGATCAAAACCAAAATTTAGTTCCTTCGAGTTTTTTTTTGTATTTGAATTTATTTTTGTTTTATTTTTTTTTTTGGGGTTGTTAAATTTTGGATGAGGCATTTCCGAATGGTTTACCTTTCACGAGTTTTTATCGAGGCGATAGATCGCGTGAATTCGTAATTTTTCCAATGGTCAAATGGTAATTCAAAAAAAAAAAGAAAAGGCGAAAAGATAATCGGTGATGATAAGATCGGGCAAAATCGGGTGCGAGAGAGACACGACGATCGTTCGAAACGGCGAGGGGGCGGAGGGGGGAGAGGGTGTTTTTGTTTGAATCGAAGTTGGAAACGGTCGAGACGAAATTTCGTGAATCGCGTTGTCGTGGTCGGGACCACGTGACGCAGATAGAGACGCGATGAAGATACGTGAACGGACGTCACGTGGCGCCGCGCGGCGGTTTCGCGGGTCGTCTTGCGCTCTCGCGTGGCCGACGGGGAGGGGGACGACGGGGGTGGGGGTCCGTGGCGCGATATTTCGAAAATTTTGCGAACGACGAGCGGGAGATTTCGAAAATCGAAACAATTTGAAAAAAAAAAATCCGTGATAAAACTTTACCTCGCAACGAAGATAAAAAAATTATAATTTTGTATTTTTTTATTGTTTGATTTTTTTTTTTTTATCTTTAAAAATTGTTTATGTTTTAAAAAATTAGTTATTTTTTTTTGTTACGCCGTTTCGAGTTCGCGAGTTCAGTTGGATTTTAGTTTGTCGATATTTGTGGTGACGACTGGGAAATGGGGAGAGGAATGATTCTCCATTTTCCACTCTTTCGGTCACTTCCGGTTTCGATCGCCGTCGCTCGTTCCACGATTCGCCACCATCGACGAATTCATCGGCTGATATTGGAAACTTCTTCTTTTATTGTTGCAGGAAAATGTTCATCGGTGGTCTCTCGTGGCAGACCAGTCCAGGTTAGTCCAATTTTTCGTTTAAAAAAAAATAACACACACACACATACATATACACATATATACGCATGTATAAATTAAAGTGTGTTGAAAAGGTTGAAATGGTTATCAAAAATGCATTTCGAATGAAGTAGCTCGCACATTAAGTCGAAATCTACTCCAACTTAAAATCGCTGTGAATCCAAGTGAAAAAAATATCAAATTAACCTGAACTTGAATTTTGCATTGGAAAAAAAAAATGACGAAACACAAAATACGACGTATGAAAAATAATAATAATAATAATAGTTGGTTCGAAAGATTTTTAAGTGCTTGGATATCTAATCAATTTGACGCGAGTCGTTCCGTATCTATGTGTCAGCAGTCTCACTCTCGACTCCGTTCAATCCTAATCAGTCGGTGTCGATGCATATGCATGGATATTCGTTATGTGTTGGCTCGCTTCATTGTCAGCGATAAGCGAAAACCCAAGTTGATTATATTCCTTCGTTCTTTCGTCTTCGTTATGTTTCTTCGTGTTTCTTTCCTTTTTTTCCTCCTTTGCTTCCGCTTTTTCTTTTTTTTTTTTCTTTTTTCGTCGAGTTCGAACGTCCGAGCCGTTCACTTTACGTGTTCGGCTCGGGTCGAAACCGCGAGCAACGCGAGTTATCGATAATATTCATTGCTCCATACCGGTTACACGCAACGAACGGGAGAGCAACGCGTGATTTATCAACGTTTGTCGACCCGCTTCGACGGTTTTGCGAAAGCCGGCCCGAGACTCGGGGGCCAGAGCGAAACTCGCCGATTGTGAAAATAAGCTTCGTGAAAAAACGCGATAACGACGATTATAACCGGCGGAAATCTTCGGAGACTTCCCGAAATCATAGAAACTAGAAATAAATTATTAATGACAAAAATGAGTATCATGATTGATTTTTTTTCCAGCCATTGGCGAGTGACTTTTATTACACACAGTGCATAGATAGTATTAATTATAAATAATAATAAGAATAATAAGAATTATAATAATAATAATCATAAAAATTCACAGCTTGGATCACGACACATTTCCTCACGCTTATTTTCTCGTATCTCACGATCCAACACTAATTCAAGCTAATCACGTTATCACCGAGGTGATAAAAACAATAAAAAAAAACAAAAAAAATGATCGAGAAGCATAAGAATCTGGGTCTTCGGTCGTTGGCTATGTATCCACACTAATCACGAGTTGTTGCAGTTGTTGGTTGCTTTGAAATTCAATTCCCACGGAAAATCTGTCCGACAGATTTTTTTTTTTCGTAACAATCGCTTGTGCTGTTTAATATTGTGATGTTACACATTGTGCATCACTCGACACATCCGTTTTTATCGCTCGATCGGTTGTCAATTTGCTTGGGCCATTAAAATATGATTGAACAACGTTGGGTTATCACTGACGAGAGATAAGACAACGAGGTTGTATCGAGAAGCAGTGTTTGACACGGTTTTGGCGTATTGTCGATGGATGCTTTATCCAAAAAAAAAAAAGAAAAAAAATATTGCGGGACGACGAATACGAGAATTTTTCACAGGCTCGTTATCCTTGGATATAACATGCGGTTTGAGTATTCTGTTTGTGTGTTTTTTTATTATCATCATTATTTTTTTTTTTCATATGGATCGACACGACGAAGTATTCGTCGTGTGACACGCTTGTTTATCACCAAACTCGAATCAACGATGATGATAAAACAAAAAAAAAAATTACACGAGCTTGAAATGAAATATAGTTGGGTTTTTTTTTTTTGTTTTTTGTTTCCTTCGCTTTCTGCGACACGATGGCAAACTCCGGTGACAATCGGCAGTCCGTTGGTCTCTCGCACGTGTTTCGTTTGCAACCGCGACGGAGCAAACCGACGCTTCGGTCGCGAAATTCCTCGCAGCTTTTTAACACAATGCGATTCTCTGGTCGGCGAAAAAAAAGTTTCACATCTCATTGATTTCGAAACCGGAGCTTCGAGACGCGTAGCAATATTTTTTGAAAATATTATTTTCTGTTGTTCGGAAAAGTATGCATATTGGGTATATATTGCGGTGATTTTAATTTCGGGTAATTTTTTATCAATTTAGACGTTCCCAGATAATTGGATGCTTCGAAACGACTGTGAAAAAAAATATCTTCAAAATTCGACGATATTTTTATAAATACTTTGACGTCCCTATCTCGATTTTTGACCTTGCCCAATGGAAAAATTTATCGAAGACAAAAAAGGAAAGAAAAAAATAAATAAATAAAAGGAAACAAAAATAGGCCGTTTTCATTATGACGTAAAAAAACTGTTTTCGGTCGGTATATATATATATATATATGTAGAGAGAGTGAGGTTGCATTGTGACATTGTGAGGCCTCGAAAAAAAAAAAGGGAATTCACGTAGCCCGGAGCGTTCGTCCGGGTTTCGTTAGCGTTTAGTAAAAAAAAAAAAAGAATAACGAGAGAAATAGAAGAAAAAGAGAGAAAAGAAGAACACGAAAGACGAAGATAAAGACGAAGAAGAAGAAGAAGTAGTAGTTGAGGCAGGAGTAGGCGGAGTAGGCTCATTAGCGTTATTTGCCATCGTTACATAAGTCATAGTTCTTCTCTCGTTTTTCGCGCTCATTGGTTTCCCCAAGGTTCCACGATATATCTCTCGTCTCTCTCTCTCTCACTTCCTCGTTTTCCGTCCGTGAAACCAACCTTCGACCAACACCGAACAGATTTCTTTACACCTTTCGTCGAGCTCCATTACGATTTTTTTTTTTTTTTATTTTTGAAAAAAAAAGAAGAAAAAAAAATTGTTCACGGTGTCGAATTGCATTTTTTTTTTCGGTTTCCAAATTCCTTCGTCTTTTACATATTTATTTTCGAAGATGCGTTTGAATTGAAAGATTTAAAAAGTCGATGGGATATTCTTTTTATTTTTTGCTTTTTCTTTCTGTCTCTCTCACTCTCTCTCGCTTTTTTTTCCATGTGGTCGTCGAGATCATCGCTCGCACTTCCCACCCGAGTTTTTCCAACGTCTCTGATGCAACAGCGCAGCGCAACTGCAACGCGCATCTAAATCTCCGACCTCCGAGAGGCCCTCTGGCCCCGTTCCCCCCTGCCCCCCTCCCGCTCGTCCTCGATCGCTCTTCGCACTCGCTATTTTTGAACGTAATTGCAGCCTGTCGTTTTTAATGGGCGAGGCCGGCAGACGGGACGCGCCCGTCCCCACCGCAACAGCGCTAATACGCCAACGAGATGTGCGCAACGAGCATGTGAAACATTATGCCGAGTGCTGCATGTGAGGTAGCGCGCGTGCTGTCACTCATCTCGCCAATGGAAGGCATTTTTTTTTGTTTTTATAGGGTTTTTTTTTTGTATCCAACATGGCGCACATATTTTGTTCCATTAGTCAAAATTTTCGTCGTTCTTTCGAAATATAATAAATCAAACGAATATGCGAATTGCTCATTTCGAAAAAAAATTAATGAATAAATAATTGAGGAAGTAACGAAAGTTTTCGGTCTATTCGTAATTATTATATTTATTTATTTATATAGAAATTGTTATTCTCGTTGTTCGAATGGATGAAAAAAAATTTGAAACACGTACACGCGTAATCACCGTGTTAAAATAATATCGTAGGACGACCAAATTTATAATTATCGGGCTTTCGATGATAAATTCGAAAATTTCATCGATAATCACACAAATTTGTCACGGATTACCGACACGCGGACTAACGAGTTTACAGAGGTGACAAATCGGTAATTTTGCGAATTCGTAAATTCGATAAATCCCGGGTTCGGCAAACCCAATGACGACGATATCTGTGAAATTTTTATTCAATCATTCGGCGATGAAATTTTTATGCAAATACGATCGAATGAAATAGCTATTTTCACGTCTTTCGAATTATTTGTGGCAAACGACAAAAAAAAAAACAATTCACCCACATGCGATAATAATCCCAACAACAAGAATAATAATGAATAATAAAAATAATAAATACAAAATAAAAATAATAAATACAATAATAATCCCAAACACGTAAGCAACAATAATATCAATTGGGAGCCCCATTGTCGTGAAAAATTCACAAAGATTGGGGGTCGAATTTTTTGGTGAAACACGTTTTTTAATTTGTGAAACACACAAATGAACACGAAATATGGATGACAATTTTTGGGGGTACGTTAGGATGCGAAATCCCCGACGGTGGTCAAAATTACTTCTTCCGTGTCCGAGCGGCTCTTTTGCTCCGGTCATGTCCCTCTCTCTCTCTCGAGAGAGAGAGAGAGAGTGAGAGAGAGAGAGAGACTAGCGGCGAGGGGGACTTTAATTACGCAACTAGGTCGAAAGGGGCGCCTAATTTATTTGCGACATAGGTGACTCCCCGTCGTGGTTGCCCGAGCCAACGGGAGCGAGCGAGACAGACGGATGTGAAACGAAAGCGCGAGAGAGAGAGAGAGAAAGAGAACATACTGGCTTGTGCGCTCGCCTGCCTCCTCGCCGCTTGTTAGCCCGACGATATTCGTTAACGTTGAACTGCAGAAACGGTAACCCAGCAGCAGCAGCAGCAGCAGCACTACCATACCACCGTCACTACCGGTAATGCACAGTGCCAGTACTCGGGGTCAACGACTCTCACACCGACGCGCATAATTCGCCACGACGTTTCTTCTTCCGCGTCCAATCTCTTGGACGACGATGTGACTTTGGAAATTATCGTCGACGGATCGTCCGAACCCTCAAATTTATCCACGATCCCGAGTAAAACGTGAAAATCTCGAAAACTTTTTTTTTTTTTTTTTAATGAATTTTTTTCTGACCCATATTTATGTATTTAGGTATCCGTATCAAGGAGGTAGAGTGTACTATATTACAATACGTGTGTATGTGTGCGTGCATGGACGACGTACGAGTGAGTGATAATGCGTGTGAGACCGAGAAAGAGAGACACTGATAAAGAGAAAAAAAAAAGGATGAAAGATAAAACGGAGAAACGACAACCGCGTGCCGACTGGTTCACTCGGTTTGTTCGGTTCTTGCAACGTAACTGTGCGTGTGCATGTGTGTGTGTGTGTATGCATGTGTGAGTGTCGTTCATTCAGCGAGGGAACTACGGACTGGGTTGCCTGGGTGGAAAACCGGTAGCCCGATCAGAATCGAGCAACGTGCAACGAAAGAGAGCCACACAGAGAACACACTATGTTTATGTGTGTGTGTGTGTCGCATCGAGAGCCATTGCCGTTGCCGGTGCATCGAGCAATAACGACACACACACACACACACACACACACACACAAACATGTCACATATACATACGTAAACCATATATCGACGTTTCACCAGTTATTGAACCGAGGCTATTATTTTCACGACCTACCCATCGCAAAGTTCGCGGCCCACTTCATCGTCGAGTCTCTCAACCCTCCCCCCCCCTCCCCTCCCCTTCTCCGGCTCCATCGACAAACGTTCATACATCGTCATCTGTACGCCCTCCGTTACCAATCTCGGTATTATGCGCACTTTGCGAGAGAGCGAGAGAGAGAGAGAAAGAGAATGCAAGTTTCAACGTTGCACGGAGGTTAGGTGGACTCGATTGTCATTGTTGTATACTATCCGTACCCCCGGATGGCCTTTGAAATTTTGTTGCTGTTTTTTCTTTTTTATTCTTTTTCATTTCGTCAATTCGTTAACCGAAGAACGAACAAAGCGTGGCGGGTCGTTGGTTTATTGTTATTGTCGTAGTTGGTTTGTTGGCCGTATTTATATTTATTTTTATACATATTTATTTTTGCGTTGTTATCGACGATTTTATTAAACTAAAATGCGATTTAATCGTATCATATTATTTGAGCGCAAGTAATTAAAATTCTCGCGGCACGTGTTAATATTGAGATAGATCGGAGAAACTTGGAGAGCATTTGTATCGATTCATTGGGAACTTATCTGGTGGGCGTCCCGCTGAAAATTCGTCCGGGGCTTGGATCAAAAATTAAATATCCAGATTCAAAGCGATCCGTCGCACATCTCGCTCGTTCTCGCTCGCACTGCAGCGAGCGCTGATAGCGCTGTCTCCCTCGCACTCACGCAGCGGCTCTGCCCGACGCTGCGCATCGTCTTTTCAATTCTTTACGGCTCTCTTCGGCGTGGTTCCACACGTGTTGCCACATTGTCCGATGGTTTATCTTCAAATGCAATATCGAGATGGCTTTATGCATCGGCACGACGCGATCGTATAACGAAGAGAGAGAGAGACTCGTTTACACATCGAGTTAATAGCGCACGACGCCGATGCGTAATCCACGCGGTATATATCACACGTCGTTTATACGATATTCCATCCCATCCTCGGCCTTTTTCCCCTCGCCCCACCTTCGGGCGTAACGCCCCGGCGTGTATAAACGTTTATGCAACTGTGTCGGGCGCGTCCGATTCCGCATCTTTTCTTTTTTTTTTGTATTTTTTTTTCTCGTGCAACTATATCGACGATTCGTTGATATCTCGTCTAGTCTTTGAACTCGAATGAGACGACGAGAAAAGCCATAACGCGATATATAACGGCCATGAGCACGATGGCACCTTCATTTCATATTATTTTCAAATTACATTTTGAAATTACACACCAAGGAGATTTGAAGTGGGACGAAGTTATGAGCAATTCTTTCCTGCTTTCGACTTCAAATCGCCTTTAAAAAAATGAAAAAACAAATTTCAAAGACGCATTTGAGGTTGAAACGAAGGTGAAAAAAATGTTTCAAACTCACTTTGACTTTCCAATTCGGACTTGAAAGGTGAAATGAGTTGAGATATTGAGTGAACGTTTCGACTGAGGTATGCTATGATTTTTTTTTTACATATGCTCGTGCGACCGTGGTGCACCGTCGCTGGCGAGGTAGGTTGCGCATGGCGATCGGTCGGCGCGCGAAATCGCCGGATGCGTCGCGCAATGCGCGTACCGCTCATTTACGTGGATAGAAGGAAGCGATTATGTTCGTGTGTAATTATGTGGCAACGAGTGGGCACGGTTTGCGAGACACGTGATGTGTGCGTGTGTGTGTGTGTACAACTTACCGTGTTACAGTCGTCGACAATGTTTAGACGTTGCGAACAAACGCAAATCATGGATTTTACGATGTTGCGACAAATCAAAAGCAACGAAATTGCAACGTTGCTGTTGGAAAATAGTTAATTTGTAAATTGGGGTGGTCCTTGTTTTGTTTGTTTTTTTTTTTAATTTCATTTTGGGATGCTTCGAGGATAAGCATTATCATTGAATCTTTTGAATGAACAAACTTTATAAATATTAGAATAAACTATCGATGTAAATTCTTAGAAAAAAAAACACAAAATGAAACGAAAAATAAATTCATAACTTTGCGAAGAAAAAATCTACCTCAATTTGATAAATCAGATCTTAAATTCGAGTTTGAGATTGTTTTAAATGAACGTTTCAAAAATTAGAAAAATGGAAATATAATAACACAGTAAATCACGCAGCAAACGATCATCATCATCTTCATTTCTGATAGCGCACGAACCATCCCAAAATTTTATAACAACAATCACTCGTCCATTAAAATAAAAAAAAATAAATAAAACATCCGGAAAATAAATGTGTGAAGTTTCGACATTGCATTCTCTTTTGTTTTCCCATCATTTTCGTTTCCATCGGTTACGCTCTGGATTTATTTTTTTTTTTACCGTGCTTCAAACACAATATTTCGCACTAACTCGTGAAAGAACTTCGGTTCATTTTTTTGTTGTTGTGTTTTTTCGAAAACAAAAAAAAAAAAAAACAAGCAAAACGTTCGAAAGAATACAAAGAACGTTTGCACGCTCGGTCGGTTCTGATTCGTCGCTCAGATGCACTCGATCAATTCGTTTTCAATTTGTTAGGGCGGTAAGGGGCGGTGGAGGGTTTTCTAACGAATGAATATAATCGGGGGGTACGATAACAGTGGAGAAACACGAATTCTCGTTTTATTCCTCTTTCGCGACATTTTTATTTCCAACTTTTTCGTCAACCGCTGCAACGTTATTATTATTTTTTTTTTTCGTCCATAAATTTTTATTATTTTTTTCTACATCCATTTTTCGTTTGTTGTGCTTGATAAATACAGAAAACCGATTTTTTTTTTTAATTTTTAGGTCAATAGCGACCGACTGAAGTAGAATTTTTTTGTGTACATACAAAAATAACAAAATGGGTGTCTCAAAAAAAGTGGAATATGCTCATACGCATTTATATATATCGTATATCATATTTATGTGTTACACCGACTAGCACACACGCACACGCACACCGAAGGAAGTAGCTATACACATAAAGTTCACATAGTTAGACGGATAATACGCACAGCGACGTTTCGGGCTGTCGCACAGCATTCACAGAACGTTGAGCACACACGACGTAACGTGTGTCTCGTCGTTGGTCGGCCATGGTCTTCTCTCTTCGCGACAACGACGAGACGCGACAACACCGGCCCGTGCATTGTTTACGGAAGTGACGCACATCGATCTGTCTCGCTCTCGTGTCCGTGGGGACACCGTCGCCCGCAGTCTCGCGACGTCCGGGTCGTCGAGACCCTCGACCGTCATCCCTTCGAAAAACCCTTCGACCCGACATCCTCTTCCACGTTTCTCATTCTTCTTATTTCTTTTTTTTTCTTCAAGAATTTTTTTCACACGCTTGCGCTTTCGAAAAAATATATCAAAAATCTGTTTTTGCTATTTACGGTAATAAAAAAAAATATTAATGAATGAATTTTCGACGTAACATTTTTCCGAACTTGTCGAAAAACAATATATCTTCATCCCGATCCGAGAAGCTGAGAAAATTCCACCCTTTCCCCGTCGTCCAATCGTCCCAATTAATTACATTGCACAACAGACGTTGATTGTGACCCGTTGTCCATTGACTGGGGGCTGTGCATGCGCAGCTTGCGGGGTTCGTTGTTCACGTGTGTCGAGACTTATCGTCGAACGTTTGCTGATAATGGGAACGATCGTGATTCGAATTGGCTGGTCCTCGTTGCCCCGGGCCCAGAGGCTCCTCCATCGACGTCGTGGCTGTCGTCGTCGTCGTCGTCCTCTACTACATAATACCCCCTCCCCCCCCTCCACACAACATCCGGAGAGAATGACGATGGCACGTGTGGGTCAGATACACCTTCCCCCTGCCCCTAGCACCCCCGGACGAAAGCTCCCCGTCGAGAATTATGTGCGTTGCTACGCCCAAAGGTATTAACGTACCCGAAGCTCGTACGGCGGTTAGCGCAAGCTCCACCCACGGCTATCGGGTTCTCCGTCTCGCGCTCGCTCGCCTCTCTCCAATCTCCGCTAATTATCAAAAGCGAATCCACGCACATGCATATATATGTATGTGAATGTGTATTATGTGTATATATGTACGATCCGTGAGTTATAACGGGCGGCGGGTTCGATCCGTTCGACCCGAACGGACCATCCGAACGGTCTGACCACTCGCTGGCGTTACTACTGCGGGCTTTCGATACGGCCCAACGGCTGGTGATGCCCCGATTCGACGGCCCGTTCGGGTTTATCGGTTCGCCGTGTTTCTCGTTATGAAATTATCATGCCGTTATTCGCCCGTCGAGCTTCGACGGGTTGCTCACTCTCCGCCGAGCACGCGAATCTTTTGTTTTCGCATTTGAAAATACATTTGAAAATTGGTAGTGGAGATATCTCGAGAATCATCGGACCGATTTTGTTCAAATTTCGAGGGCTTTTGTGAAAAAGCTTTCTCTGGAGTATTGAAAGAAGCTTTTCGGAAAAACAAAATTTTGGTCTCATTTTATTTATGAAAAAGTAACAAAAAATGAGGTCTGGAACGTCAAAAAAAAAATCGTTCAAATACTTGTGTTTTGTGATATTTTCATCTGAAAATTATATCGAAGCAGGGCTTTCGTTATAATTTTTTTTCGAGAGCTTTTCGTCGTTCTCTGACGATTATCAAGATTTTCGGAGATGTCAGTTGGGTCGTTGTCGTTGCCGGTCATCGGTATGGTGCTCTCGGGGGGTGAATGAGGGAGGGGAGGGGGGCATCGGAGGAGGAGGAGGAGGAGGGTAGGTTTCGACGGGTTTGCAAATGAGAAAGACAGCGGATGGTCGTGAAGTGGTCGTCGAGCGTCGACGGCGGCCACGATCCGACCGCCACTTGTTGAGTAATCTACTTAGTTCGCCAAGCGAGCAGCGGCAGCACCGTCGCCATTGCAACCATCGTCACGAGCGGCTACGAGGTGAGGGACAGAAACAGCCCCCGCTCTACGACAGAAAAAAGTTATAGTTTTTGTTTTTCCATCTTTCTCTCTATTTTTCGTTCCATGTCTCTCTCATCTCTCTCTCTCTCTCTCTCTCTCTCTCTAGTATTTTTTAGTTATTTCGTTTTTTTTTTTTGCAAGTATTTTTTTCACAAGCTTGCGCTATTGAAAAAATATATCAAAAATCTGTTTGTCGCGTAAAATTGTCTTATCTTTTCGATGAAAATATTGGTTCTTCATTTCCAATCTCGATAATCCATTGGAATCGAATTTCAAACTTTCGTTTCTTCTTCTCTCTCTCTCTCTCTCTCCCTCTCCCCGTCTCGTTCCGTCACTCACGAGCGAGGAGAAGATAGCCAGGCTCCGTCTTCATAAATTTTAACTCCGCGGTTCATAAAAGCGGGCCGAAAATAACCGACGTGCGCGCGCACCACCTCGCCGAACGTGCAACACGACGATGACGCGGTGGTAAGTTTTACGGCGTACACGGTGGTTAAGCCGCGATCTTCCAAACTCTCACTCTCTCTCTCTCTCTCTCTCTCTCTCTCTCTCTCTCTCCAACACTCTCAACCTCATCTCGGGCTCTTTCGTTCGTTACGATGATACAGCGTGTTTTACGCTCGTCAAAAATTTTTCGTTAACCAATGATTCGCGCCTTATTCGACCGCAAAAAGCTCGTTAAACGCGCGTCGTTGCCTGTCATCCACGCCGATGGCTTTGCTTTTCGGGCGAAAACTCGTCGACGTCGAACTCACGTGAATTAGAACAAAATTGAACGGAAAAAAAAAATTCACATCGATCAATCAAAACGTGCCCGAAAAATTTGTCGAAAAATCGGCTTGTAAAAAACTACAAACGCGTCTCCTTCGTGAAGTAAATGGTTGTATCAATGATCCGGAAAATCGTTGATTCGTTCGAATAATTTTTCACGCCCCATCCGAAGTGACTGAAGTTCACAAAAACAATGCAAACCGATCAAATGTAAAAAAAAAAAATCATGTATAAAAAATTGCCGACAGAACTCGAAACAATGGACAATCGCACCTTCGACATTATTCAGCCACCGATCGTTCATTATCCGAGGGGGAAAAAAAAACAAACAAAAAAAAAAAACAACAATTGCAAAACGCACGAGACGAGTCATCCATTCAAAGACAATAATTCCGTGAGTATATATAAATCTTCGATCGTGCTCGTGCCTCGTCACAACGGTCATCGTTGTTCCAGTCTTTCGCTCGAGCTGCATTAACGTTCTCCCCTCCCCCCTCCTCCTCCCCCTTTCCCAACCGCTTGCCCGCTCTCGTTCTCTCGCTCGTAAAACGCATTATCGCGACGGTTATGACCGTATAAAATTCACTGGATTACTGAGTCACGTTGCAACACACATACATACATAAATACATACATACATATATAGTTAATGCGTCACACATAGTTGCACATGTGATGCCGGGAGTTCGGTGCATCGCTAACATCCGCACGAAGCCGGATTGTAATGTAACAGAGAGAGAGAGAGAATGATAGAGAGAGAGAGAGAGAGATAGAGATAAACGAGGAAACGCGGACACGTGTGGTCATCGTACACGACTCGCGGTACGCGGGGGAGGGTTGGGGGGGGGGGGAGGAGGAGGGAGCGCCCTGTGTGTTCGTCGTGTATCTCGTAACTCGACGTACACATCGTTCGGGCAACTCGTACCGCGAAAGTGAGACCGAGATACATACACACGTTGCTGGCGCTGATGGTTGTCGAGCTTGTGGGCGGTGGAGGGGGGTGGTAATGGGTATCAGGTACGAGGAACCGATGTAGCAAACTCCTACGTATGTCCGGGCTGTCCTCTGGGCCCACCGCGTTTCCACGACGCGTCAACGGAGCTTCGCGGTCCAGCTTCGCGAGGGAACCCCCTGCCCCCCCCCCCCCCTCCCTCCCCGCCCGATCCTCGCCGCGACCGAGACGTTCCCGGCGGCTGGCGCATGTGTGAGCGACGTGTTAATGACATTACGTAATGCCCGAGCACACCCAATCAATATGGGCGACGATGTAACTCAGGGACAAGGAAAACCCTCGATTGTCTCTTTTATTTTATTCCCTCGCACTCAAATATTTATATATATAGATATATATGTGTGTATATATATATTGAAGTGCTTCGATATGAATCGACATTTTTTTTCCGGCTCTTTCGTACAGAAATTTTTTTATACCGAAAAAATTGATTTTTTTTGAAAATTTTAGATTTTTAATATGAATTCTCGGAACTTATGATTCTGCATTTGAAGTTTTTGTGTATGAAATACATGTGATTATCATGGTTTAGGAGACAGAAAAATTACGATGTAGCTACTTTCAACGATGTAATTAAGAATTATGAGAAATTTTGTTTGTTTCGGTGTTCAAAAGTGTTGACGAAAAAATTTGTTGTAGCTCTAGTTAATTTTAATGTGCAGCTTTTGAAACTCATTTCGTGTGTTTGGTGTGCATTTCCCGATGTCCGGTGTTGTTTCCCAATGCGTGTTTTCTCCGAGTCTGAACCGTCAACCCGTTCTCGCGTATAGTCTCGCGACGACGAATCCGTCGACCTCAACCCAAATCGATAAACACGCCATAAACCCAGCACCCACACATCCCCCCGCATTCTCATGCGACCGTAACCCGTGAGTTTCCCCGTTCGTGCAATTCCCAAATGTCGAAAAGTTCATTCGTGACCTCTAGGCAAAGATGGTGGGCTGACAATTTAGGAAAGTTTTTTTAGAAAATTATTTGTAACCAATTTGGGGGAAAGGAAGGTTGAAAATTTGTTCGAGGACTATATGGAGGACCAATCTATTGTGCACGAGCAACGAATCATCCGGAAACCAGTGGCACACTAGAAACTATATAGCGCGACAACGCTATTTGAGGAGAGTTTGACTTTCCCCTCCCTGGCTTTGGGAGAGCCTCGAGGCATCGGCCCGAATCGCTCGAGATAGCGAGCTCATTCCTCATCTTCGGCTTTTCTATCTCTCGCTCTCTCTTGAATCTGGCCTCCTCCGAGATGACCGGGAAGAGAGAAAGAGACACTGACTGAGCGGGAGAGAGAGAGTGAGGAACGAAGAGAACTGACAACAATGCCTGGTAACATAGACAGAGTCGACTGTACATATACGTGTACATGTCCAATGGCAAGGCTATCGATGCTAATCGATTGCCCGAACCGATATATCTCCGATGACACAACCGGAGAATTTATCGATCGCTATTCCAGACGCTGTTTCTCATTCGACAGTCGCACGTTTCCACATCTAATGAACCACTCATTGTCAGTGAATTCTACAATACTCCATGAGCTGATCAATATTATTTTCTAATAAAATTTTTCACGAAAAACTCATCTGTGCAATTTAACTCGACATTTATTTATCCCATTTTTATTAAAACCGAAGTGTAAAATAATTTTTGTCAATTACAATGTAGATTATCGATTGAAGAATAAGTTTGGTGAATTAATTTTCCGAAATCCATGAGATCTGGAAATTTAGTTATAATTAATCTGTAAACTTAGCAAAAAAAATAATCGACATAATAATAATGCAATTTGAATTATCGAGAGCAACTTTTGTGAAGGTCGAACACGTAGCTGGATAATCGATGAAAAATTTTGTGATTAACAAATGTGAATCGTAACGAGAGTGTGTGAGACACACCTGCGTCAGGTTTACGCGTGCAGGTGTGTAGCGCATGCATGAGTGCATGGGGGGAGGGTGTATCTCGGTAAAGGCGTGTACACCGTCGTCGGACCGATCGTAAATTTCCGTGCTGGCCCGCGACAAAACCCCCGTTGCATCGTCGTAACATCTAGCCGCCCGGTTTCAACCTTCCCCGTTTCGTTTGTTCATCGTGTTCGGTTCTCTCTCTCTCTCTCTCTGTTTTCGCACACACTCGCGATACCTTCGTCCACCTCATCGACCGTGTTTGCCCGTAGCACCCAGATCCGACGATATTACACCGCACAAAACAAGACACAGAAAAAAAAAATCTCCAACCCGTCGGAGTATTTGAATTCGTTACGTTTTTACGCTTCACTTCACTATTTTTTTTTTTATTTCTAGAAAAAATAAATATATATTCTTGGTGCATCAATCACTCGTCTCGCACGAACCGAAAAGTCGTAAAATTCTTCGTCGTTAATGGGAAAACTGATTGTGGGTTATGTTTTCCAGGGACGGCAATGTAATTTTCTGAAATACCAATTTCTCAATGAAGTTATGAATTTTTTTGTGAAAAAATTATTTAAAAAAAAATATTATCACACGCTCGAAGTGCTCGTATAAAACGAGAGAGGCTTTTCAGAGGTTTTAATGTACGCATAAAGGTACGAGCCGAATCTCCGCTTCACGCACTCGGCACATACACGCGTGTGACTGAGGTTTAATTGGCAGGGGCGACGCAGGGGGGGGCAGGGAGGGAGTATAATTTGCATGTTGAAAGTACAACCGTACGGGGCTCGACCGTGTGCCTCTTATCCGCCTCCCGTTTCTTCTCACTTTTTCGCTTACTCTCAAACCCCACTCTCTATCTCTCTCTCTCTCTCTTACTAATGGCTATACAGCTATTAGTTGTCTCTTTCTCTCGTACGATGTTTTTTTGTTTTTTTTTTGTTTTTCGTTGTTGTTGTTCTTCTTCGCATGCTCGCTTCGCCACTCTCGGTCGTACAATCGCACAACGGAGCGTCGATGAAAAAAAAAAAAGATTCCAAAACGGCTCATTGTATTTAAATTGCGATGGCTACGTGGTCGAGGTGATCCGAAGGTCCGACAACCCGAGGGTGCCAGGAGCGTTATTTCGGGTTCGGAATTTCGTTGAGACGACACTCGTGAAAAATAAGCGTATCACCTGGACGAATCGAATCGAGTTTCGAAGTGAAACGAAATTTCGAGTGAAGAAACATTTCAAAATTCAATCTTCGAATCTTAATGTCGAATAAACTGTAACATCGCACATACGTCGTACATTCGATTATTGAAAAATACGACGATACGAAAGTCAGAACCATGCGAATTAAAATATATTGATAAAAATAAAATTATAATTATCAAATACGTAATTAAAACGAAACGAAAAAAAACTGTGATAACAATTACAGTTGCAATTTTGTTCAGAGACTTAAAAATTAAATGTCGAATCACGTTCCACGAACCAGTCGAATATATAGTCGAACACATCGCCAACCACGCTGCCATCGATTTACAACAATTTCTCATAACTATATACCTACAGTACATCTCTCTTTTTTTCCCCCAGTGACACAGTCGCACGTTGTCATCGGTAACACAGTCCGAATGACGACGGTGATGGGTAGATCGAAAAAAAAAAAAAATAACAAAAAAGAAAAAAAGAAAATAAGAGGAAAAAGATAAAAACTCGTAGATTGTGCAATAGTTTTCTTCCATTCACTTATCCAATCGATATAATACACAAGTTCCACACGGTTCTCTTCGATTCTCAATCCCCCTCCATCACCGTCTCCCTCTTTCACGTTCTCGTTCCGGACAATGCTTATAAAAAATTCATCGGTCAGTATGCAGCAACTCGGTAATGCGATTCCACGCTCCCGAGGCTCTTCGCCGTCCCTCCTCCCTCCCCCCCCAGGCACCTGTACGATCCCTCGGCCCACACATGACTCCATCTACCTGTCCATGGATTTACTCCGCTCCGTCGTATCTCACACAGCTCTTATGAGTTTTGTCCCATCACGTGCAATTCGTTCAACCATCGTGAAAACAATTAATTCCTCGACCGTCTTCACCAATGACAAACACAAACCTCAGTCCCAGTCGTGTTGCAAGATATTCATCGAAAATTCGGTTAGTCAGTTTTCCAAATGGAAACTTTGTCACGAGATTGACGAACGAGAAGTAGGCGTACGTTGGATTCCCAGTCGAGGATGAGGATAAACCGGAAGCATTGGTTCTCTGTCTTCTTTGAAACCTGGCTTGCTCTCTCGTTTGGCCTCTTTCAACATCACTGCAGACTGTGAGAGAGAGAGAGATAGAGAGTTATGTGGCTCTGGTGTGTCCGCAGAGTCGAAAATAGTCGCCAGGCCTAGGTCGGGATTGGGTAGGCTGACTGGTAGACCATTCGAGATAGAGGCTAGAATGGGTTGACTGTAAACCGACGGGAAGCGTAGGAGGCTGATGGTGGGTTGGTGTGTTTGCGGGTCGCGGACTCGGGGGTGGGTGAAGGTGGGGGACAACACACCGGGGCAATGGTATGCGATTCCTGCACAGTGTCACCGTCATCATCGTCGTGGTGGTGGTGGTCGTCGCTCGTTCGCCGTGTCCTCGACGCCACCGGCAGAACGTTCTGGGGTTAGGGTGTTCCCTCCGAGTCCGTTATTTCGGGGCCTCTTCCTCCACGGCCCGACGGGTCGCCCCCCCCCCCCGGTGGATGAGAAGCCAGAGAGAACGTCGCGTCGGTTGCAGCCAGGGGATGTTTAGGTTGGCTCTGGGTTCGGGCAAGAGCTACCCCAGAGAGAGAGAGAGACGGATAGATACCCCGTTCATACGTATAGACGTGAGAGGGTGTGTGGGTTCGAGTCGGACGAGCCTCCACCGCCAGCCGCCAGAGGGAGACGGAGCGAGGGCGCTAGCGAAGGCACGCCGGAGGAAGCTATGGGGATCGTTGCCTCGTAGAACGAGTGAGAGATCACGTGGCGGAGCTACCGTCAGTCGGAGAAAGACGGAGACACCGTGGAACAGTGTGGGAGTGTGGATGAGGTGGGGTTTGGCGCGGAGGGTTAGGTTCGCCGGCTCACCGCTATTGATTTTTCCCGGCAGACTCGCGGCCTCTTTGTCACACTCGCCCACGATCCCGACTATCACGCCTCTCGCTCGCACTCTCGCTCACTGCGTCTGCACCCCTCTCTCTGTCTCTACACTCTCGTGCTCTTTTACTATCTATCTCGCTCTCTCTGTGTCTCTTTCTCACTTTTGCCTGTCGTGTCTTCTCTGCTCCACTCCGGATTTTCTTACTCGGTCGGTCTGGAAGCGTTTTTTTTCTATTTTGTCTTTCTCTGTCTCTCTCGCTCACTTGCTCGTTCACTGGATCCCGGAAATAAGCCTCTCCGTTCGAGCAACGGGTTCCAACGCAGATTCTGGAAACATGCACATCGAGGGACAAGTTCTCATCGAGTTGTTTCGTCTCGCGTGTGTGACGTTGCCGATTGTCTCGTGTATTTAACGAATCTCCACGTGCATCAACCTCGACCGTGTCTCACGTCGACCCCTCCTTACTCTCAACCTGCATCCGAACGATTAATCGAGCTCAATTGTTCGGTAAAAAAAATAAAGACAAAAAAAAATAAAATAGTTCCAATATTTTATTGCGAGGCTCGCGAAATAATATTGCGAAGAGTTGGGTCCGGTGTGCGAGTCGGTTGTTCCGGTATTTATGCGGATTCAACACACTCGCGTCTCGCGTTCAACGTTCACCCCCCCCCCCCCTCCCCCTCTGTCTCCCTCTCCATGAGCCAACACTTTTATTATAATTCGCGGCAGCCGCTTAATTTTCGCGGCCGCAATTAGCGAGGCCACTCCACGTGGGGAAGAGAGAAGGGGCGGGGGGGGTTATAAAATGCATAAATGGGTGTACGTGGGGTGCCTCGCCTGAGGGGCAGAGTAGTCGTGAACGAGAGATTGTGTGAAAGAGAGAATCATGGAGAAAGAGAGGGAGAGAGAGAGAGAACAACTCGCACAGTACCACCCTCCCTTCCACCCCCTCGCAATAGAGCTTGCGCAGCACAACCACGCGTAAAAGTTGAACCGCGAAAACTTTTTCTCGGCCCTTCATCTCCGACCTGGCGATTTTTAATTCTTTTTTCTTTTTTTTCCAAGTTCTTCATTCGTTTTTTTTTTGTCTCACCTAATTTTTCCATATACGTACTTTTTCCCATTGCGCTTTGGTACTGCATGCACATTTCTTTCGAAACGAACGACCTCCATCGACGTCGATGAGAATTTCATTCAAACTCTCGAAACGTGGATTTTGAATTTATGATTATTTAGAATAATTTTTTAATCTATATATCGACGGATTGGGAATGACGATTGACCGATGTTCTTGCTTGCTAATCCAGAAGGATTATTAAAATCGTGACGCGAGGATTTTGTGTTAAATCGTGTTGCCGTGACGACGGTCGAAGGATGTGGAAGATCGAGAGAGAGACGAGGAAAATGAGAAAAAAACGAGTTAACGTGGCTTGCAACCGTTTTCAATTACCAGTTTCGATTAAACAAACCGATAATTGTCGGAAAATTGGAATAACGAGAGTGAATGTGTGTGAGCGAGAGAGGGAGAGAAGTGGAAAGACATGCACGAGGAAATATATCGAGAACTCTGCCGGTTGCCCAATCCTGATTTCAAACAGTCGTACGAGAGAGAGAGAAAAAAAAAGCAACAACGAAGAAGAAACGAAAAAATAGTTTTTCGTTTGAACGAGCAAGCCCCGCTTCCGTCGTCGCCAGCTCAGACAGCTCGATGAATATATATATATATATTTATATATGTATACGTTTGTACGACGAAGAGTTTGCTCGGCGCATACGCAGGTATTTTTTTTTTTTTTTTCGCGACAGAAAGAGCCGGGCAAAGTCCTCGAGAGCTGGAACGAAGAGAACGAGCCCCCCCCCGCACACTGGGCCGAACCGTGGCGTAAGAAGGGATTGGAAATTCAATAGACCAAGCAGTGGCACGCCACGGTGTTTAGTCGCGTGCAAAGGAGCCCGTGAATTCCTCTTCTTATACTCGCAACGATCTCCGAGAGCTGTTCTTCTCACCTACGCCAGATTTATCAATAGCCGTGAATTTTTTATATATATATATTTTTTTATTCTTTTCGTTATCTTCTACCAAATTATAATCACTATTATTATTTTGATTTCTATTTGCATTTTCATTTTTATTTTTTATTTTTATTTTTATTTTAATTTCGTTGAGGTTACTGAGCATTGTTATTTTTTTTTAAAATAATCATTACGATGACATTGTAATCGACCTTGATGGCCTAAAGTTAAATGGCAATTTTTCGACTGCAATATCGCGGACAACGGTTTCCAAATGGATGAAAAAAAAAAAAAAAGGATAAAGGATCGCGTTTCGAAGATTCGAAATGCAATTTGAGGCAGGGTCGAATATATAGATGTCGAGACGTTTGCGTATTAGTTGGTCGACGGCCAAGTCACCGGTCGCAGCACCAAGCCAGAGAGAATCCACCCTTGCCCAACGGGTTTTCCGAACCCTTCGGCGGCGGTGGTGCGACCCTAAAAACCATTTCCATACGTCACCCGCGAGTTTCAACTACCATCGGTACAGTACATTCGTGGACAATCCGAGCTCCCTGCGACCGAGAGAAAAAAAGAGAGAAAGAGAGAGAGAGAGAATCTCTCTTTTGGTTTTTTTTTTGTCGTCCCCAGCTTAATCGAGTATTGAGAATACTTTTCATCGTGGTCGATGAAAATTCACGGGAAAGCAACACTCCGACATAACAATCGGGGGGAAAATTGTCGTCTCGGATTTCTTTTTTCTTTCTTCTTCTTCTTCTTGTTTTTCTCACTCTCCTTCTGCGTTTTTTTTTTGCGCCTCGGTTTTTTTTTTTTTTTCGTGTAATTCGCCTCGTCGGTCGTCTCGAGGAGCTCACTAACGTCACTGTACCACGATCTTTCCCTCGTCGTCGTCGTCGTCGCGTACAAATCACTTACGATAAAACCCGATAATGCTCGCTCTTCCGTTCCCTCGTTGGTGAGCAGACACACACACACAAACACAGATGCATACATGCATCGGGCATTCCAGGCCAAACGGACCCCTTTTACAAGGTCCCTCCATTCCCGAATTTTTTTTTCGGAATAATTTTTCTCATCGACATTTTTTTTTTCATCCACGAAAAGATTTCCGTGATTAAAATTATTCTTTCAGTTACGAAAAAAAGCTTTTGGGCCCTTGTAAATTCGATGTATCTTCGTATGACCGAGATAAGAGGGTGAGGATGAAAAAATATTCAAATGTGTGATAAATTTTTGGGTTTATGAAATCGTAACGCGAATGGACATTTTTTTATTCCGGGCCGAATCCGATTGAGCCGGAATGCTCCATACACACGTATGCACACATGAATATTTACCGTTCCGTGAATGTGTGTGTGTGTGTCAGTGTGTGTTCGTACAGTCAGATACGCCTAGATAGCTCGAACGAAGGTCTTCCCGGAGACTCTCACTATCGGGCCGCTCATTCACTCAACCAGATCCCACATACGTTACCCCGCGCCCGCGTCGTACGTCGATCGACGATTCATGTACGCGGCAATTACACGAACGAAATTGCTTCCTGGCTGTCTTATCGGCTAATTGAGAATTAAATTTCGTTCGACTTCGTTATAACGTCGCGGGGTAAAAAAAGGAAAGAAAACAAGAAAAAAAAATCAACGATAGCAGGCGAGCAATGAGCTGCCCAGATAATTAAAAAAAAACGTCTCACGTTCTTTTTTTTTTTATGGTAAAAATTCAATCCCAGTCATTTCGCGTCATTGTGGAAAGATTCGCGGAAAGATGATAAAGAAAAATGTTGAAAAAAAAAAAAGGAAAAACACGGCAACGGTTCTGACGAGCTCGGAGCTGAGTCAGACTCTCGGTGAGCGACGAAAAAATAATAACAACAATAATAATTGAATTTAAAAATAATAATAATAATAATAATAATAATAATAATAATAATAATAATAATAATAATAACGAGTGTCTCCGTAAAACGAGTACCAGTTAGTGAAATCTATATGAATGTTGTCTTCTCTCTCTCTCTCTCTCTCTCTCTCTCTCTCTCTCTCTCTCTCTCTGAGTGACGACTTTGCAGCAGCAACAGTAGCAGCAGCAGCAGCAGCAGGTTCCATTGGACGAGGGCAAGGCGACCCGGTCTCGCGGGCGTGTGTGGGTTACACGCGAGTGCGAGTGAGATTCCCGAACGGTGATGCAATGTGAGATACATTGCTTGGCCGCAATGGCCAACTAACCGCCGGCTGGGGGAGGGCAGCTGGCAAAAGACGCGGAGTCGCGGTATAAAAGAGAGCGCGAGTACGCGCACGCGCGCTACGCTCCTTTGTGTACACACACACATATATATATATATATATATATATATATATGTTTATCGTACAACCTGTTTCCTCGTTTTCTTTCATCTCTCGGTCCTGCGTCAATCGTACAATACCGTCGAGGCGGTCTCGATATATATTTCTTCGTCGGTTCCCGATGGCCATGCGAACACACACACACACAAACACGTCATCGTCAGCACCTACGCAAACGACTCTTTGCTCCACGTTCTCTCTGTATTGTTCACAGTGTCCACAAACACGCACACGCACACACATACTTTTATGGATACAATCTGCACTCGTCTTGGCCACTTAACGATCCTCTTCGAACGCGACTGCACCTCGTGGAATTTCGTGTGCGTGTTTGACTCCCGTAGCCACGTGATCTCTCTTCGATCTCTTCCGCTCCAAACCCTTTCCCCCCCCCCCTTTCTGCGCAAATTTTTCATGTCTCTATTAAGCCGAGTTCATTTCAACCCAACCTCCAAACACGTTTTATGTATATTTTATTTTTCATCGTCGGGAAACATTTTTTCAAGTGGCAATCAAATCACGAGAACGAGAAAGGGAATGAAAAAAAAAAAGAAAACACGAGTTAGAAAAATAAGTTGGAGGTTGTTTTTTTTCATCCTTTGGAAATTTAGTGAGTTGGTAAAAATTGGACAACGCAACGATGGGGAAAGCTCATGGTTGAATCTCATTTCTTTTAAACACAAACTATTGGTAGACATTTTTTGAAAAATTGGTGATTGTCATTTGGAGCTTTGAGAAATGATTATATATATTTTTTCTTCAAATCGAACTAAACGTGCAAAATGGAGATATAAAAAAAAATGATAGTGTTAGAAATCTGGGATTGAAAAGAAGTAATAAAAAATGAAAGATCAGTGACAAGTAGAATTGGCTGTGAAGATCAGACGATCGAAAAATAAAATAAACGATTTCGCGAATTAGAACGACCATCCGGGCATCACTTGGGGAATCTTTGCATCGAGCCAAAAGCCTTCTTCCCTCCATCCTCCCCCCCCTGCCCCTCGTCGTCGCTATCGCGGCTTCGTCCAGTCTGCAGGATCATTTATGACGTTTAAAAACTCGTTATAAAAGTTGGCTGGTCCTGGAGCTAGTCACAAGGGTTAGGGGGGGGGGGGGAGTGAAGGTTATGCGAGTCTGGAGGCTCTCTCGCCATCCGAGGAACCTCCATATCCGCTTCCTCTCCACGGAGGATCGGTCGGGATTATAAAAGTTTGATAAGACGATAAATAATTATCCGGGAGAGAGGTGGTGGTAGGGCTCCATAACCTCCGAGATCTTCTCTCGACTGTATTCTGGCTCCGAGAGACGATCCTTACCGTCCTTTCCTCAACCCCCCCCCCCTTCCACTCTCTCCACCCTCTCATCCAAATTGTCGGGGATGGGGTTACAAGCTCTCGCTAACTTTTGAATTACCCTTTCCTCCCCTTAAACATTATTTTTTTTTTCCTCTTTCACAGTCGTCCCTTCCCCGAGCCAGTGTGTGTGTGTGCGTTCCGTTATAAACTGTTTTCCTCGCTGGTACTTTAAGTACCAGTTTACTCACTGGTTTCCACGCACCCCCAACCCCAACCCCCCTCACGAGTTTACCCTCAAAGTGCCATAACGAATCGAGATTAAATCTCAGATTTAAAAAAAAAAAAAAACCATTCTTTGGAGACTCAGAGATTCTTTTTCGAAAAAGAAAAATTTATTCTCGTTTTTTTTATAAAAAAAACTAACGAAAAAATCGAGTAAAAACTAAAAAAAAAAAAGTTCGAATACCTTCCATGTGTCCAGAAAGAAAAAAAATCCTTGTTTTGGTCTTAAAATTAATTCTTCTAAAACGATGAATTTTGTGATATTTTCACTTGAAAATGACATCGAAAACTTCTTCGATGAAGGGCTGGAGGCAGAGGATGGTGGAAACTTATTGGCACAGGGGTGTGGGGGAGGGAATAAGGAAGCTGGTGAGACCGACGGGAGTATTAACGAAAGATAACCCTTCGACCTTACGGAGCGCGGTTAGGCACCGCGCGTACGTAATACTGCAGCTGCAGCTGTCGGAGCACGAAACGATAATCGACTCGCGGTAAGGCAGTTCCGCGTATCCTCCCTTGCTCTTGTCGACTGTCGCGCGCGCCACGCGAACTCCGGGCGGACAGCAGCAGCCCCCTACGCGCCCCCCAATCGATAATCCCCGACTCTGTCACCTGGCTCCTTCGCAACAACCGCCGAACCCCGATGCCACACATATCACCCATCATCGTGATAACAATCACACAGTTGTGTCTCCTAATTTAAAAAAAAAAAATTACGAAAAAAGATTATATTTGTTTATTCTACATAACAATTGTTTATCTACATAAAAATGAATATAAAAAAATCGTGTATTTTCGGTTCTCATGATAAAACACATGATCATGATATTGAAATAATTTTTTAAAATTAAATTCAATGGAAATTACAATAATAAAAAAAAAAACCACAACAACAACAACCATTGGAACATTATCCCTTGTGCCTTCTTCGACCCTTACCACCCTTCCACCTGCGTCGATAGTCGAGGAAAATTGTTCGGCATTGAGAGGGGGGTGGTGGGATTTTTCGCCAAACTGCCTCGAGCGTCTCCAGACGATCGGCAGGGCGGGGGTTGAGGCTTTGGTTCCGCAAAAGGGGCTTTCGTGAGCACTCGAGGCGAACGCGTGTCTGCAACGCGGTCGTCTCTCCACCTCCCCGAGTCACCCGCCGTGAGGCTACACCGGCTTCTGGGGCTAGCGAGGAAAGAGGAGGGGGAGGGGGGCAAGCTGAGTAATGCACGTGAGCGGCTGTGCCAGTGGCGCACAGAGGAAAGTCGTTGCATCGGTAATGGCGACCATTGTTTGGCGGGTTTCCGAGCTCGGTGGGATCCCGAGGGTGAGGGTGGAAATACCGGAGGCCCACCTATTGCACAACACAATGCACACACACACACACACAGCCCCATAACTGTGTGTGTGTGTGAGATATATATACACGTATACCATTACAACCGTCCACTCGTTACGGTCGCTCGCATACATATTTATATGACCGTAGTCGGGATCCGAAGCTCTGGGCGCCGTGCGTATTATCATCCTACCTCTATCTCTCTCTCTTTCTCTTTCTCTCACTCTGTATATATATATATGTATGTCTCTCTTTTACACACACACGGACACACTTCGTGTACGAGAATTTCGTGTTTGTATATTTCACGGTTAACGTGTGGAACTTTGGATCTCAACCGAATTCTCATTCGAGGTAAAGTGGGGAGGGGGTGGGGATAATGCAAAGCCGGTTGGAACTAACGGGTGAGACAAGTGGAACCCTGAAAGCTCATCTATAATTGATATGTAAATATATCGATCCAGACGAATCTTGTGATATTCATGATTGTCAATGAAACATTATAGTTAATGTGTGTATATGTATATATATAGTTCCTTTATTTTTTATGATTTTTTTCTCATAGAGAAAGCTGTGAGACGTTTTTTTTTTTTAATCAAAGTTTTGCCTCCTCCTCAGTGACGAACAAAGTTTCTCCATGAGGAAGACTCGAAGATTGAAAAAAAAAAAAAAAAAAACACATGATAATGCATCTTCATGGAATCAAAGATTCAGATGAATTCGAATTTCAAGTTTCAAATTGCGGCATTTTAACAACGCGTTGAAATTTCGTATTTCGAAAGCTCGAGAACTTTGATAGCTCGTCTACGATCGATCGAAACATTTCATCCCACGGACAACGATATCAACGATTCACAATGAAATCGTGAATTCTTTAACTTTTATTATCATTTTGGAAAATTAATTCATCGATTGTTTCGAAAAAGTTGCGAGATAATTGGGCAACGACAGGTTGTGTTTTATTCGTGGATTATTTGGTGTGGGAATACGCGGTTTTATCTGTGTGATCGTTGGAACGTTGTCGACCATTCTCCGGTCGGTCTATCGGTCTGGCACGACCCTGCGGGGCCGATGTCGAGGATATTACACGTATAGGTAGCGAGACTACCGCTGCTGCTGCTGTTAGTGCTGCTGCTGCTGCTGCTGTTCACCATCTAGCTCGGTCTTCGTCCTTCCTCCGACTTGTCCGCAGAGTTTCCATCCGGGATTCTCCTCTTCTCGGTTTGGCTCTCAGCTCGCTCGGTCGGATTATGCAGAGCCGTATAGCTCGGGCTATACGGCTCCGGTGGACCCGAGAGTCGGAGCCTGGAAAGCGAGATCGAGAGAGAGAGTGAGAGAGAGAACCGAGCTCAATGCTGCTGGCTTCTCCGGAGCGTCCGTGCAAGCACGCTGAGGACGGGACAATTTATATGCTAATTTATATGCGCTTAATAACGATGTCCGACGGTGCTTACCGACACGCCCCTCGGGCGGTTCCCCCCCTCCACCCCCCGCGCCGAGCGATTAAATCGATGCCCGTGCGCTTTATATCTATCTCTCTCTCACACACACGCGCGCTCCCTGGATTTTCATGTGCGCACGGTGCGCTTCGGAACACGCGCTCGCTTGTGCACGCCTTTCGCCAACTTCGAAGAGTTAAGAGTTACGCTATTGGATTCAACAATCGAGGCTGTGGTAGTCACAGCTTGACACGAGTTATATATATATAATGTGTGTATATATAAGAGCCATTCCATTTAATATCGCAAAATTTTGGGCAAATTTTTTTCAGATTTGTTTCTTTCTATTATTTTGACAGCTGTCAATTAAGATTATTTTTCATTTATTTAATTTTCTTTATTTTCCAAGTATTTTTTTTTTGTTTTCATACACTCACGATGTTGAAAAAATATATTAAAAATCTGTTTGTCACGTGAAATCGTCTCAGATTTTCGATAAAAATATCAATTTTCCATTTCGACTCTCGTAAAACCATTGAAACGTTTATCGAATAGCTGAGAAAATTTCACAGAATATACGTAGTTTTCGATTTGGGTTTTATATAAAATACATATATATAAATACACACACGTTCGAGCAATGGCGGCGCGCACGAGGATCCCACGATGATCCCGAAGCGATAACCCACTGACACGGCCTTCCACGTCGTGCTCTCCGCTCCAGTCCTCTCCTCATTTTCTTCCCTCGCCCATTCACTCTTTCTCCCTCACTTTTTCTTCTCTCTATCTCTTACTTCCTCTCTTTACGTTCTCTCTCTCTCTCTCTCTCTCTCTCTCCCTCCTTATTTTTTTCTCCATCCGTCTTCTCTTTCTGCATTCGCGCTACTAAAAGTGCAATGGCCTCGGCCCGAACCAACAACCACTCGCGCGGCTCAGCTTGATCTACTTATCTTCGAACATTTTCCACTTGTCCCACGGATTTCGAGTTCTCGTGTTCCATCGGCAACGTTAAATATTTCATCGCTTGCTGTACAATAATTATTTCCGCGACGAGTTGACGATTCTAAGCAAAATTCGATTAACCATACTTTTATCTCTATTTCGATCCAACGTAACTCTTTGTCCGTTTCTTTTTTCTTCACACACTTGTGAAACATTTGGATGGTGAATGAAGACATTTTAACGTACGTGTGGCACGTTCATATATATTTATATATAATATATAGGACTGCAGAAATCGTTGAGACTGGTTGCAGTTGGTCCGCCCGATAAATTAAGCAATAATGGCCACCCGATAACGTCTTAATTGCCAGGCGGGGGCTGCAAAGGGGGAGGAGTGGGTGGAGGGGGGGGGGCGAGTTGCCAGCAACTCTCAACAGCAGGCGCGTTGGTCAGCAACGGAGAGTCCGAAGGAATGAGAAACGAGGAAAGTGTGTGTGTGTTAGAGAGAGAGAGAGAGAGAGAGAGAGAGAGAGAGAGAGTAAGAGAGAGAACGTAAAGACACGCGCTCGCGTCCCGGACTTTAATTAAATTAGCAATTAAAATGACGCGTCCTGCCCACCGGTAAACATACGTGAGCACACGCCCGTGCATATATATACACATATATATATATGTATACAAAGCGACTCGGCACGCACCGGATTCTCCATCGGTCTGACACTCGCGGCTCACGCGGACGTTGGAGCGAGAGAGAGCGATGAAAAAAAAAAAAAAGAACACTCTCGGAACACGATTCCGCGAATAAGTTAATCATCGTTTAAACGCTCGTGATGCGTTCGCACTCTATAAATCGTTCGGGCGATTAACATCTCGATATAGCTGGTATCAAAGACGGCGGAATTTAAGAGGACCAAGGGATCCGAGACATGATCCCTTAATTATATATTATATATACATATGTATATATATATATATTACTCGAAGAATTATCGGTCCTGTGTGTGTTTGTCCTACCTTCGCTCATAACCCACGTGGGGTTCTTCGTTCTGATTCACGAGATCTCTTTGATTATTTATTATTATTAATTTTTCTCATTTAAAACGATAAAACGTCGAACATGAGAATAGAAAAATTATTTGCAAATACGAGCGGGCAAACAGTCACGAAACGGACCGAGAATTTCGATGGCGATTATTGTCCCCTCTCTCTCTCTCTCTCTCTCTCTCTCTCTCTCTCTTTCTCGGACACTCGGTAAATTCGTTTTTTTTTCCGATTCGGTAATTGGTGTTCGCGTCTTCGGTACGTGCGGTCTTCACTCCTGGTTCTCGCCGTCGCTCGTTCTCCTCGCCTCCTCCCCCCACCCCCCCCCCCCCCGCCCTCCTCGCCATTGTGTAACAGGTATGATTCTCATCGTCGTGTACCGCGCGCGTTGGTTTATCGGTCGCAAGAATCTCCAGACGACGCAGCACCGAGATGAAGAAGGCCCGACCCCGTGGAACGAGGCACGGTTTGCACACACCGCAAAACCATTTTACTCCCCCCCCCACTCGCTATGACGCTCTCTCGTCTTTCCAGCATCGAGATAAGCCTTCGCTCTTTTTCTTCATCCTTTTATTCTTCTTCCACTTCTCTCAGCGTCTCTTATCCGTCGGCTAACTCGCTTCTCAACGGTCCACCAAAATTTCTCATCTGCGAATTTACTTATCATTGTTTCTCAGACCTCGAAAAAAAAAAAATAAATAAATAAAGATCCGACCGTAACATAGTTTTTTCTTCTTTCAACGTGAAATATTGACCATTGGCTTTTTTCGTCATAACCATAAACTTTTCGATAATCGATCTTCATATTCCATTCTCACCGATCTCGAATTATTTCTCTCTCTCTGTCCTTCTCGTTCTGCTCGTGTCTCTGCCACTTGCCCGGTGTGGTTTTCACGTGGCCTCAATCCATCTCCCGTGTCTTCGTTCCATTCACATTCCCGATCCATCTCCATCTCTCTGTTCCGGAATCTTATTCGGAGAATAATTTTTCTGAGAACCGGTTAACCGTAGCGCCGATCCTGCGGAGCCCTTCGGGGCCTTCTCCGAGGTCGTGAGCTCTTCTTACCTCCCTCGATCTCGTTCTCGTGCACTATTCTCGAATCTTCACGCCCCCCCCCCCCCGGCCTCCTCCGCAGCCCGCTCGTCGACGATCGTCTCTTCGACATTACCCTTTCGAAACGCCATCGCACAGCCGGATGTCCTCGACGAAGGGAAGACGCATCCTGACGTATCGTCACGCGCGTGGCGATCGAATTTCCATTCATCGAGACATTTTCGTCTCGTTCCTTTTTTTTCGGGCACCCCAGCGTCGATTTTTTCACGAGTGCTGCGGGTTCCCGTGAGACTCCACGCACGGATTGAGTGTCATTTTTCAAATGATTCAAAATGATTCGAAATGATAGTTGAAATTATTTTTCAAATGATTTGCAATGATAGTTAAAGTTATTTTTCAAATGATTTAAAATTACATTTAAAATGATTTTTCAAATGATTTAAAATGATTTTTCAAATGATTTAAAATGACAGTTAAAATGATTTCCTGAATGATTTAAGATGACAGCTAAAATGATTTTCCAAATAATTTTCAACTCTCGTTGTCGAGTTTTCGCCCCTCTTTCCTTCTCTCTTCCTACGTTCTCTTTTTTTTTCTCTTCTTTGGTGGAAGCTTCGCGACCGGATGAGATCTCGCAGATGCGCGGTCTCGGCTGGTCGCGGTATTTGCGGTGCTCGACAACTTCTTCTGGGAATCATTAGCGATCGGCGACTCGGTCGTCGTCGTTTTCGTCGTCGTCGTCTACGTCTCCGTCGTCGTGGCGTCAGAGTTCTCGGCTTTGCTGACGAATGACGAAACTCAACGGCCCACGACTCTGCACTCACGTGGTCCCACAAAGTTTCTTTGTCGACCGGTGTCTCGCTACATTGTACTGACAATACAATCCAACCAATCTGCCCCTCAAAAAAAAAAAATAAATAAACTCTTCATTCACAACGATAACGTCAGTCAAGACGAAGATATGAAAAAAATAATAAAAATAAATAAATAACAATAGTAATAAAAGTTTGAAAAAATTGTTTACCTCAGATAAGTTGATTTTTCGTTTGTTTTTGAGCTTTGGCGATTATGGGCGTATTTTTATTGTGTCAAAATTCGGTTAAGCTCTTTATAAGGACCACGGTTACAGATATAGGAAGATAAGAAGCAAAGTGTAACAAGCTTCGAACAGGGATGACGTACCCACCACGGAGTCTCGATGCATCGGAGGAGTTGGGGCAACGACGTGACTCCCCCCCTCCCCCCGCGGCCGTCGCGTAATACGCAATAATTGATGATTACCGGTGAGAGCACGGGGTTCCTCAACCCCTCGTCTACAAACCGTGTAATTAAAATAAATTAATAACGAGAGCGTGAAATAAGGCATCCTCACGGATTTCTCGAGGCCCCGTGGAACGTCGGGTCGGGAGTTAATCTACCGGCGGTTTCTAACCACCCTCCCCCACCTCCACCCCTCCTCTACCCCCCGTCGTATCGCTCGTAAACCGTTTTGCATCGTTTCCACCCGATCCCAGGTAATTCTAAACCACTTCTAAAATCCGGAAGCCGAACAGAAAGGAAAGAAAAAAAATAAAAAACAAGTCTCTGCTCGCAGTTGCCTTCTCATGAGCCTTCTCGATAATCGACCCTTCCGGCCCTTCGGTCGATCGAACCCCCCCCGTAGCATCGAAACACGATACTATTTTCACGTCGTCGACTAACGAACCCTCGATGCTCGCTTTTGTTTTCAATATTCAAGAAAATAAAAAATAAAAAATTGAAAAAAAATGGTAGTGCCAAATATAAAGTTCGTTGTTGATGGTTTCATGAAAAATTTTATAAAAAATGCGAAGTTTATCGGACCGAAGGGTTGATGCTGGTGTCGCAACACCCCTCAATTGTACCTTTCTCATCCTCTCCGTCATTTCTGTCCTCCTTCTCTTTTTCTGTCTTTTTTCCATCGCTGGCCATGACGGAGCTATCGGGTCGGCAACTCCATGGCAACCCGAGAAGGAGCAATGGGTCGGGTATATATACATATACATATAGATATGTATAGACGATGGTCGCGAGAATCGCCGACAGACCGAGGGCAACCCCTGTGCATCAGGTCGTTGCCCTTGACCCAGACTCTCGTCGTTCTCTCCCTCGACACGAGATATATATATATATATTATATATATACGACTCTTCTCGTTTCTCCCTTTCGCGATTCCCACATAGGTTAAACATGAAATCCCCCGGACGAATTTCGCACATCTCGTGACGACGACGACGATTCGCGACCCTTCGAGTTTCAGCATCTGCATGCGTCGAAAAACGTGAAGAAAATGCGAAAATTTTCATTGTCATATCTTTTGAGACTGGTGCTCCCCCTAAAAGTGTCGTGTCAAAAATGTAATAAAATGATTTCAGGTGCACAACATAAAATCTTAACATTTCATTACTTAACCTTAAAACTTTACATCTAATAATAAAAAACCTATAGCGAAATTTCGGGGGGACGGCACGTCAATCGAGAATTAAATTGAATATCAAAAATCAAAAATTTCCACGAGAGAGAGAGAGAGAGAGAGAGAAAGAGCGAGAGGGAGTGAAAGACAATTCAAAATTAGGATATTATTCCGGTCCCCAAAGGTATGGTATATTGTAATCGACGATTACCCTCTTAACTTGGGTGGTTTCCGCCCGGTGGAGAAACGTTGCGGTATTTCCATGCCTCTGGGATCCTCCACTATCCATATATATAATATAATACATACATACATATATATGTGTGTGTGTGTGTGTGTGTGGCCGCCTTCACAAAGTGTTTGCACTTTGTGCGCGCTCCGGGCAAAGGCTCTCGCTTCTTCCACAATCTCCCGGAGCATGGTGAGGGTGCGGAATAGGGGTGGAGGGAGTAACGGAAGAGTTAGGGGGGGGGGGGGGGCGAGAGGCCGGGGAGAGAAAAGCTCTCTCGCGCAGGCACTCAGCTTGGATCGTTGGTCGCATTAACTTTTTGAATATTCATGAAGTCCCGAAGAAGAACGAAGACGAGGCAACCGATGGCGGAGGGGGGAGGAAGGGGGGGGGGGGTCGTGGCAAACGTCTTGCGCTCGACGCTTTTGCAGAATCACCTCGACTCCGGGCGTCCCATGGTTTTGTCGGTGATTTTCCACAACATGTATATATGTAAAAATATATATATATATATATATATATATATATATATAGATATACATGGAATAAGTTGTTTCCCGTCTTTGAGGATCGTGTACGAGGGTCCGTGTGTCGCTCAAACTTTCATTTAGCCGTTAAATATTATTTCGTCGAATATTGAAAACGGAATTTTTTTTAAAAACCGATGAAACGATGAAAAGTCCCGTGGGTTATCGAGCGTTGGTAAGTTGGGGCGCGTGGGGGAGGGGCGGGGGTGGCCCGGAGTGATAAGTGGACCAAAAGAGTGTAAACCGTCGTGTGACGCTCGTGTCAAAGTAACCGCGATGATGTGAATTCGCCGTTTCGGAATCGCTTTATGCACGTTACTTTTTCATCCAATATTCAACAGCTCCCTCTCTCTCTCTCTCTCTTTCTCTCCCACGGTCTCTCCTTCTCGTTACCATTCATCTTTGAACGGGGTTTCGCGTCGCGTTACCGACCCTCACGTACACACACACAAGCACACTTGCCAATGCCTCGTGAGACGTTATGCAAATGGCCGGTGTGACAAATGATCTTGTTATTTCCGTGGCTACGTACACCCATATACACATATATATATATATATATATACGTATATACACTAACCGCGGTCGCGTCACGCGGGTTTTCACGACGGTTCGTGCGTGCGTGCATAACGTAACTCTCTTCGAAAATCGTACGACGTTGCTGGTGCTGCTGTTGCTGCTGCTGCTGCGACGTCGTTAATGCGGCAATGCGCTGCGGAGTGCAACCTTGCGGTTTGCCCGATGCCGCCGAGTGCGCGCTTTTGCCATAAACGTTAGACCGACGGTGACGGTCGCAACCACACACACACACACACACACACACACACAAGTTTTGTTATTCCGAACGAATGCTTCTTGTTCGTGAGATTTCGATACGCTTTTTTTTCATGATAAAACGCGAGATTACAGGACAACGAAGATTTAAGATTCGTGCAGTTCAACTTTCACTCTCTCTCTCGTTCACGGTTTTTATTCCCATATATGTATATATATATCAGAGTGATCGTTCTAGAGGTTATTTCGATATTCCTTAACCTCTTTCGTTCCTCATAATCCATCTTCGTGTCTCTCACTCTTTTTCTCTTCATCATTCATTCGTTTTTTTTTTCCCCAGATGTAAACTTTTTTCGTTGTATTCAGAGTTTTCGTACTTATCTACTTGTTTCGCACTCGTACGATAACAAGTTCCATCGGCCGCGGTTGCTTCTTCGACTTGTCCGAGGTCTATTTTGTTGTTTCGCGGGGCCACGGAGTGTGTGTTTATCGTTACCGGCGTCGCGATCGACTCGCCGATAGACGACGCGATGGGCGAGACCACCCGTTGACGACGGAGAGAAAGAGCGAGAGAGAGAGAAACGCGTTGAATTATTGAAACCCGAGTGAAATCCCATCGGCAGTCCAGATGCGTCTCTCCTTCCTGCTTTGAAGACTCGCGACGAGATCCGACGAGTTTAAAAGCCCGACGAGATGCCCACGTTCGACGCTCGTGTGTGCGTACCAATTCTACCCTTTCTCTCTCTCTCTCTTCCTTTTTTTTTAGCCGTTACTTTTCTCCCTCTTTTTTTTCATTCACTTAGATATGTATTTATATATATATTTACCGATTTTCTATTATTATTATTTACAATTAAAAAAAAAAATATTTTTATCATGAGACTCGTTTTTATCGAAAAAAAAAAATGAGGTTGAGATGGGGTGGTTTGGGGACAGACTTGGATATTCCACGCATCACACCTCACGTCGTTTGACAATCGCAGTTTTGACTCCGGCCAGGTCTTGTTTATTTTTCGAGGTACGTGGGCGAGGAACTCGCGTGTACGATGACGACCTGCCATTTTCTTATATATATATATATATGTATATAAGTGTGTGTATATACAACAAAGCTGGAACACAGCGGGACAGCAACGTGGTGGGGGAGGAAACTCGTGGACTTCTATCGGCGTTGCCTCTCCTCCCTCCTATCCCACCCTTTTATAAATATTTATCCTCATTTGAATCCCTCGGGATTCGTCTCGGTTGCGCGGTAACTTCCGTCCTCCCCGAAGCGACGACAATCGTCTTCTTCTTCTTCTTACATTTTCTTTCCCACTCACTCTCTCTATCTCTCTCACTCTCACTCTGTCTCTCTCGCACCGCGTATTTGTTCTCGAAAATCTTTTATACGTTTCGGTACGTTGATTTGCATTCGTAACGGTGCACCCCCCGGCGTGCACACCCAAAGTCTATCCATCTTTGCTCCACTTTTCCACCAACGACGTCGCGTATTCTATTTCCTTCCGTGAAAATTCCACGCTCGAACGTACGTTTCTTTTTTTTTAAATGTGTTTTTTTTGTATTTTTGAGAATCGTTTGGGAGATAAAAAAAATGGTGTACGACAGTCAATTTGTTTGCCCGTTGCTTTCTCCATGAGAAAAAAGAATAATCCAGTTTTTGAATTTAAAGAAAATGTTATTTTATACGTTCTTATGTTTTTGCAATATATCGAGCTTTGGATAATAACGACGTGCAATCTTTCGAAGAAGCAACGAAAAAGAAAAGAGAGAGAAAGAGAGCGAGGATGAATGAGAAAAATAAAAAATAAAAAAAGAAATAATGCAGAAAAAGGGCCGAGAGAAGCGAATGTGGTGACCGTAATGAGGAGACGCCCGAGCCCCGTTGCTCTTTGGAGTTGCTCGTTGCACTCGTCTCGGTCGTCGGACCTGTTGGCCGCGGAGATACGGAAACGGCAAAGAAAGACAGAAATCTGAGAAAGACGAGAGAGAGAGAGAGAGAGAGAAAAAGACCTTCGCTCAGGTAGAGATTTACCACCGGGGAAGAGTTCTCAGGATCCGTATGTACCCCGCAACTCGAACTCACGATAAAACCCGCTCGCTTTCATGGCCAACATATTTTAAAAAAAAAAAAAAAAAAATTTTTTTTTTTAAATCATTTTTTCAATATAATTTTTTTTTATAAATAAAATTTTAAAAAATAATATTTTAATAAAAATAATGTCGCCCGTCGCTCAATACGTCCCATCTACGATGTAAAAAACAAAACAAGAAAAAAAACAAATTAACAAACAAACTTAAAGTGCATCATTGGTGGTCGAAAAAAAAGAGAACAAATTATTCGCGTTTGTTTCTTTGATGCTCAATCGCAACTGGTATTTCCGAGAATATGAATTAAGCTTCGTGGTTGGGCGAGAAGGGAGGGAGGGAAGGTGGGGGAGGCAGGAATCATAGCTAAGCCGAGGAAAATTCGCGGACGCGAAACGAATGACTGCGAGATGACACTCAAACTTTATTATTTTTATTATCATTTTTTTTTTTTTTTTTTTCATCATTCTCCGCTTCGTGAAGTTCTTGGAACTGTCGCAAAAGCCAGAAGAGGTCCCCACCGAGGTCGAGGGAAAATCGTCGCGACCGTTTAGGATCACGTATACGGCCGCGGCTTTTGTTTGCACCGTGACTGCAATTGCACACTTTGCCGTCACAAACGTCTCGGTTCGTTCTACTTTGTCGCTTGGCGGCGACGGCGCGGTTGTCGTTCTCGCGCTGTCTCACCACGACGATGACAAAACAAGAAGACGAAAAAAAAGAAAAAAAAAAAGAAAAACGTATCGTTCTAACGGTAAAATAATTTATCGCGCGCCCGAGCGCGACGACGACGGGTCTACCGACTGTCGCGTTCGCGAATTACGTTTTCGTTCGTCCGTCGTTTATTGTCCGACGACGTGGTCGAGAGTCGCAACCGCCAAAATGCCAAACTGCCGTGGACCGCGCGAACGCATCCCGGCGCATTCGTGGGGCCACGTCGAAGTTGGCGTTGCGGAAAACAACGCGTCCGACGGGTTGACTCGACATTTTCGTGCACGTACGCAGGCCCGGCTTGATCTCCATCACACGTCGACGGATCACCACTGATATCACACGGATTTTGCTTCGGTCTACAATGTTGTTTTTTGATAATTAAAAAAAAAATAAATAAATAAATAAATCAACGTGGTTGAGCTCCACTGGGCGGACGAGGCATTAGAGAGAGAGAGAGAGAGAGAGAGGGATACGAGGCGTCGGCGTCAGACTCGGCTCGATGCAGTTGCCGCTGATCCACGCAGCGGTGCATCGCCCGAGAGATGCACTTTCGTCTTGTGAACCTCTCTCTCTCTTTCTCTCTCTCTCTCGCACACACAAGCTCGCACTCGTACGTTTTCAACTCATTTCTTCGTTGTCCCGGAATGTTACGCTCACTTTTGCGGGTCCAGACGCCCTTGAGTCTGATTACACGCCCCGTGGCTCCCTCACTCGTCTTCTTCATCTTCCATCTTCCACATCTCCTTCTCTCTACCTCTCTCTCTCTCTCTTGCACAGTCTACGTCGCTAATTCCAGTGCAAAAAACACCCTCAAAATTCAACTAAAATTTCAATCTCACGAACGTATTTAAAATCCTTTTTCAAACAAATAACTATGATTAATTATCGTGCAAGAATTATCCATAAAATAAATCGAAATATTCGATAAATCTGATAAAATTAATTAACATTTGTTCCAAAAAGTATTTCAAATACATTTTCATTGAATAAATGTCCATTCCCGATCGAAAGATGTTTCGGCTGTTAAAAATCGTGTCGACACCTTCGTCATGTTTTTATATATATTTTTTTTTCGATCCTAAAATTTGGCGAAACGACTTAATCGACGTGAATGAATATGCGAAACGTAAAATTTGTTATTCACAGTCACGTGTGGAACATCGAAGAAGCATCGAGAGAATCATTGGAAGGAGGTATATAATATCGGCGTAGCGAATGAGCGAGACAAAGTCGAGAGCGAGAGACGGAGATAGAGAGAGAGAGAGAGAGAGAGATATGGAGTAACGCGGGGTCGTGGAACTCGGTGTAATTTAATCAGCGGCCCATTAGCGAGGGGACCCCTCCACCCCCCCCCCCCTCAGTCGGGCCCCGCATCGTCACGGATTTCATTTAATTAATGCAGGGCGACGTTGGCGGTGAGCCGCGGGTACAGACCGAAACAAGAGCACCACGGACAAGGCCGAGGCGCAAACCGTGAGTGCATAAAACCCGACATTTCGCATCACGAGATCGACTTGTTTCCCCACTTCTTCCAACCTCAAGCTCGCAAACTTTCTTTTATCCTTCGTTTTGTTTCTCCAAAATGCATCTTAAAAGTTTCACAACTTAAAGTGCACGTTAAAAAACAAATTCTCAAATTTTTACTCAGATCATTTTTTTCCCATTATTTCGGCAGATGTCGATTGAGGTACCATGAGAGAGTTCCTCGTCGGATTTTCATGAAACTCGGCATAGTCATAGGTATTGATAAGAAAAAGGTTCAGTTAAATTTTCATGGATTTCCGGTTATATCACTTACTTATTATTCATTCATTTCATTTATTTCGTTTTCTCTTTTTTTTTTTCGACTATTTCGAAATCGATATCGAGTTTGCAAAATGGCCCCGACGACTGTGTGTGCGTGTGTGTGTGAAACAAAACGATGAGACAGACGCGAACAGATACACAAGGACCCGTGGGCCTTCGGGGGGGGGGGGGGATTTAATTACGTATGGCCATTGTTACGGCGGTTGTTTATAATTAATCGTTCGAAAACCCGTCCCTGTCAGCGACAGATATGACGGCCAATAAAGTACGTCCCGAGCAGCTGGACAAACGGATTTGCTTGCCACTGCTGTGTGTCGTCGGGCTTTCCTCTCTCACTCTCTCACTCTCTCTCACCATCTCCGTCTGGCTCGGAGTTGCGCGGTCGTGCGGTGGCGCCCCCCTCGTCCCCGGGGCCTCCCCCGCAGTAGCAGTCGAAAACCCAATGGCAAAAGCTCGCACAGTCGACGGGTCCACCGAACCCAATGATGAAGGGAACCGCGATGAAAATTTCCGATGCCGCCGCGCGTGGCTCGATGCTTTGCCCCTGCCCCCTCCCCCTCCCCCCCTCGCCACTGCACCCCCCCAACGGTCCATCCGCCGTAAAACGAGCAACGAGAGTCTCCCGCGGTCGTGCTTCCGTGATGCCCGTTCGAAATCACGAATTAGCTGAAATTCAATCGACTATTTACAATTCATTATCGCACGGGTAACGAGCTGTACGTGTGCACTCTCTGATGCGTATTATACAGTTATATATATATATGGAGAGAGAGATTTTGTATGTATATATAGATCGAACGAAGCCCCGATGATTTATGTACATATGTGCCGGATGCATCGGACCTCGAGACCTGCAGCCCGCTCCACCCGTTGCACTTCGCGGGGCGGGGGTGGGGGGGTCGTTGCCAGGAGGGGGAAAAGTCGAAAAATCAATTTTCCAACATTTTCATCGAATAATTCGGCTCGTGCCTGCGGTGCTCCGTGGTTTAATCTTTGATTTTTTTCCAAGCTGGTGCGTGACGCCCACCGAAATTGAGAGGGGCGGTTGGGGGGGTGGGTCAGGGGTGAGTGGGGAAAGGAGTTGAAGAGGGTGCCAGAGACAGTTGGTTTTGTCACCGCGGACGGCACGGGGGATTGATTAATGCGCACGAAAGTTTTCATTAGTAAAGCCGGGGGGTCGAGGGGTTGGGGGTGGTCCGCGACGGCTGTTTTGGGTATCGGGGCGAGGAAGGAGTGAGACAGTGACGAATTTATAATAAAATAATGATGAGTATCGTTTTATATTCCGGTCTGGCGGCTCGCCGAGGCTGCGGTTGAGCCGCGATCGGAGGACACGAAAATGCGAGATGAAGAGCAGGATGAAGTACGTCGGAAGGGATGAAATAATTCGGCGGGGTAGCGATGCACTTGGTGCATCAATTGTTGGATGTGACAATGACGCAAATGTCAATCGACATCGACGAAAATATCCGCCACTGTTTCCAAAATAGTGAAACTTTGTTGTGTGACCTTGAAACTAGAATGCAATGCTGCATGGCATAGAGCAAAAGAAAATGCATAACGGGAATGCAACGTCAACGATATAACAACGATGTGTTTCATGCTCTTCGGTAGAGCCACTGGCTGCCCCAACGGTCGAGCCTCCCCCCCCCCTCTTTCTCTCAATTGACTCAAATGCACGTTTACCCTACATCCTCGACAATTACATAATGGATGTGCAACGTACCGCATTCACCGTCCGCACTGGCTGCAGCTAGAATAAACCGACAACACATCGGTTGCAACAACTTATTCTCATCTCCAGCATCTGTCTCATCTCAACAGGGTTTCTTCATATTCATCCATTTCCAACGGCAATCAATATCATCGAACGAACAAACATTTGAAATATCTTTTTTTTCCATTGTCAATTATCGTATTTTGATTTCAATCGATAATTCGATCTAATAAATTAAAAACAAATTTCCGTCCTTAAATCAAAACGATCTCAATTTACAGAAATTTTTCTATGAAAACTTTTCAAGTCAAGACGATATTCTAAAAAAATTACCCCGGATTTGAAGTTCTATCTTGAAAAATGGCTGAATGGAAAACCTCGAAAGTTTCACACATTTCGATCCATCGAATATATTAATGATCGTTTTTGTTGATTTAGCGTTTCTCAATTGTGTTCAACAAAACGAGTAACGTTAGTCGTTCGGGAGTAGATGATTTCAATTAACGACAACGAGGCTCTTTAAAGAGCTGGGTCATGCGAGAGAGACGCACACACGCACACACAGTCGGTTGGCCGAACGAAAGAAGAGAATACTTTGCTGAACGTTGTGGTTGCATCGTCGGACGTATCGCAACGTGGAAACGCTACTGGTGCTTGACTCACACACACACACACACACACACACACGAATCTCTTTCTATTCATAGCGACAGGCGCGGTGTTTTCTATCGACAGCTCGCCGACTAAGCGAAACCGACACAAGACTGTTGAACGATCGAGAAAGGCCCACTGACCCGATAAAAACGCCCGGGCGCACATCACACGAAATAACCATCCCCCCCTCCGCCTTTTCCTGGTACACAATCTGTCTCATCCCCCGAAACCACTTTGCTCCTTTTCGGGTCTTTTGCTTAGATCCAAAAAAAAAAAATTAAAAAAAAATAATAAAAAAAACAAATTGCTACAGTTCGTGAATATGAAATTTGAAACAGCAACGAAAAATCTGTGTGTTCACATTAAGTCCTACAATACTCCAAGCTATGCATAGTTGATGTATATTATTATGAATATAGTTTCCGATCTTTGTTAAAAACACTCGTTTCACGATCCGAACTAAAATCACTCACTTTATACACGATTGCCATCGAAAAATGCCATGAAGAAGGAAGGAAAGGGTTGAACCACGACGACGATGTCTAAGGGGCGGTCGGGAGGGGGCGCCACCGTAAACTCGCCATCGGGATTCGGCATCTCGCGTGGTCCGGAGGCTGGACCCGGAGTTTTCCGTAAGATATACCGGTACCAGCAGCCCGTAAAAGAAAACCCGACTTCGAAAACCATCGAACCCGACACGACAGACGCCGAGAGCGCGCAAACCTCTCCAAAGTAGTTGGGATAGACTACACGATCGTTACTCCGCGTGTTTCGCATCCGACAAAGTTTGAGCTTTATACCTCATCCCCCCCCCGTCTTTCCTCTTGCTTCGCTCTTCTCGGGTTCTCAACGTCCGGGAATAGGCGCGACGAAGAAAACTATCCCGGTCGTCATGAGAGAGAGAGAGAGAGAGAAAGAGAGCGAGTCGGATGGATAAAAAGCTTTGGCAAAAGGTGTGGCTGTCTCGCTCTAGCCGACGAGTTACACACCAGCAACATCGGGGTTTACTCTCCCGCACAGTTTTACAGAAGAAAACGCGTGCGGGAGGGGGAGGAGGGGGGGGGGCAGTACGAAACGACGAAAAGAGCGAAGTAGTTTCGAGGCAAGAAGTATAAGCTTTTCGTTGGGGAAGAAGGAGGAGGGAGGGGGAGAAGAGGGTCCGAAGAAGCACAGAGGACAGAGATGGGCTTTTATTTTTCATCTTGCTATTCGGCCAATCGCGCGGTGCTTGGGATATAAATGTTCCGTGGCTCTTTTCCGTAGCTTTTAGTAGACGATCCTATAACCGAGGTTTGTGTAGTTAGTTCGGGGCGGTGCGAGAGGGCTAACGTCACCGAACTCTCGAGACCCGCGTTTTCAACCCGAAAGAACTCGCTCTCCGCTAGTTGGTTTGGTTTGGTTTTTTTTTTTGTTTCTTTATTTTTTTTTGTTACTCTTTCACGTTTGTACGAGAGCCTCTGGCGACGTGTTGTGCATTACGTTGTAAAACACGAAAGAAAACGCTGTGGGAAACCAACCCCCCGGAACACCCCTTCTCCGGTCCCTTCTTCCGCGAGCAAGACGCGAAAAAGTACGGAAAAGTTTCGGTCGCGGAACGTTTTCTCGTTCCGGGATGGTTGGTCGAGAGAGGAGAGGCAGGACCGGAGCGAATAACCGACGGACGGGATGCGGGATATGAACGAGACGACGGGAATTCGGAACGGAGAGTCATCTCGGAGTGCGAGGGGCCGGAGGGGGGAGGAGGGGGCGATTGCCACAACCGTCCGGACTCTATTTTATATCGAATATCGAGGGGGGGAATACGAGGAAATAATGGAACGACACGATTGTCTCGTCTTTCCTTTATCGTTTTATTATATCGAAATATCACGGTGACACCGGTCGTTGATATCATATATATATGTACATAGGTATATTGAAGGGTGTGTTGAAAAAAAAAAACAAAGTTTTTCGATTCGTCTGGCAATTTCTGTGTTTGAAGTGGATATTGACGGAAGACGTCTGTGAAAATTTCAACCCATCCGAACTGTTATCGGAGGTTCCGCTGTCACGAATTTGATTTGGGGATTTGATGTTTTGTCGAAAATCGATTTTTCAATGTTTTTTTTTATTGTTGAATTTTTGTTCTTTAATTAATTATGAGAAAATTCACGGAGATCCCAACTCGAGGGATACTTATGTCCTGTGAAATTTTCTCAGCTTTACGATGAGAGTTTTGGAAACATTTACAAAATTTGGAAAACGTACGAAAAACAGCTTTTTAACGTCATTCCAAAGTTCTCCATTAATTTCTACCTTCCTCGATTTTAGAAAAATTAAAAAATCATTTTTCTTAATTCTGAGAGCTTCACGGACTGCTGGAACTGTGAGCTCCGCCGTTGAAGAAACGCGATGGAGGGGCCAGGGGCGAGAGGCCAGGGAGGGGGAGGGGTATCAGCGAGGACGAAGTTGAGGGGGACCCTCTTTTCCCTTTTGCTCCGAGATTCGGTTAAACAATGGAGCCACTATATCCGCGGTGGGTGTGCTCGGGATGAGGAGTAGGGGGAGGTGAGGGAGGAGGAGGGGGGGGGGGGGTGTTCTCGCGACTGCCGGTGGCAGTGTATAAATCAGGAAGACGACTGCTAACCCCACCGGCGGCGATTCTCGTGCGGCCACCTCTCCGGACTCGCTCGTTCTCCTTCACCTTGTGTCCGCCGTGTGTGTGTGTGTGTGTGTGTGTGTGTGTGTGTGCATGTTTCGCGAGTCGGTGTGGGTGTTTCAAGAGGTGCAACGGTGGGAGAGGACGAGCGTTGGCATCGGAGGGAATCGTCGGTGCTGCAACTGCGAACGTAGTGGGACAGTTCGAGACTCGCGGAAGAGAGGGAGAGGGGGGGGGGAGGGAGAGAAAAAAAACCCGAGATAGGGACCGAGAGAAACTACGGTCCCGGACGGCGCTGCTGGTGGCGGCATCCGGCGGGGCGCACCGGGAACGACCTCGATGCGTTTGTGGGAGACTCTCCGTGACCGGAATCCGCAACCGTTGACGGTTGTACACGCCGCGAAAAGCCCCACTACCTCCCCTTCCTGACGACGAACAAGTACTCTTGTCGTTTATACTCTTGCGACGATGTTGCAAAAATATATTGAATATTAAAAATCCAGAATTGAAAATTAAAATAAAATGAAATGAAGAACCATTTTCGATCCTGCAAAATAAAAAAAAAAAATAGGAAAGCAGCATGGAGTAGGTATAGCTAATAATTTTGGCTACTTTCGAAAAAATGTTACAACCAACCCCGGTCTTCCTGTGTATTTTTAAAAAAATCGAACCATCATCCCTTACGATAATTTTGTTTGTCCCCCCGATCATCTACGTATAACCGCGCGTAGTTTGCACGATCCGTACGGTCCGAGAATTGGCTTTGGCGACAAATCATCCCCCGGGTGCATTCAACCAACGTTATCTACCCCGTTCGAGCTTCACCGAGTTTTTCCGGGGTGGCTTTTTTTTTTCTTTTTTTTTTCCCAACGTTCCTTGAACATTGGCGTTTTCATCGCGTACGATTGTTTCGGACAATAAACGCCGTGTTGTCCGACTAACGCCGTTACGACATCGATAAAACATAACGCCTGACGATAAAACGCAAATCCGTCTCGGTCGATTTTTCTTCGTGGATGCATCCTACCTCTCTCTCTCTCTCTCTGTACCCCATTTCGCAACAATCACTCTTTCCACCGACTGTACCGCTTTATCCGCTTTTGTCCCCCCCCATTGCCATTTGCAAAAGTTAACGTCGGTCACCCGTTTTCACTGGCCGAGTTAATGGCAATTCAAGCATCCGACAACGTACCTACTTGCAACCCCCTCTTCGGTTGCCCAGGGGGGTGGCTGATGCACACCCCACCCCCCCCCCTCCTGGTAAACGATCTGTGTATTCGTGTGCAATCGCCTATCAACGTTGCCGTAAATTTTGCAACCAATTCACACCATCGTAATCGTGACATTCAAATGAATTGAACGACAGTGATGTGGGGTCTCCTTGACCCCCCTTGCCTCCTCACCCGCCTGACAATGAAACTTTTACGTGTGCTTCGATATCGACATTTGCATTCATAACCCTAGTCGATGCGATTTACTCATCAAAGTTTCACATTCGATTTATCACAATCATATCAAATTTAGGTGTGATAATATTTTTTCCTTTTCTCCTTTTTTTTTTTTGTTTTTTAATGTCGGAGCTAACGGATTAATCTTCGTGGTTGGGTTCCGAACGATTGAAGAGCAAGTGTTTATGCTGGATGAAATTTCGAGATGAAATTTTGATGGTACAAAACTTTGATGGCAAAAGCGCAAAAAAAAAAAAAAAAAAACAGACGAAACATACAAAAAAAAAAATTACAGTTGCTCGGTTGCATTAGCCTTTGCGGTTTTGCGGGCGGAGGATCCTCTCTCTTCGCCCTTTTCTCTCGTGCTCTCGACGACTTCGTCTTTCGTCCTCGTCCCCGAGCGTTCCTCGACGATGCGCGGCTCAAGCACGAACGCCATTCCCAACCTCCATTCGTCTCACGTTCTCGCAACAATTATTATTACAACTCGCCCGTCCCCTCCCTATATTCGCTTTCCGCCCGCGAGTTTTGCGCAATTTTATCTTTGCCCTCGCGTCGGACAGTTCCCATCCCTCACATTACGTTTTTTTTTTTTTTTTCTCGCGGACTTCTTCCATTCGTTGACTTTTTCGTTGTTTCTCGTCGTCGCCGCGGGGCCACTGTCCCCCTCCTCCGCCTCTGACCTTTTCTTATCCCCGTCTTTTTGTCTTTATTATTATTTTTATAATCTTCAGAAAAGTTGTTTTTTTTCTTTTTTTCTACAGTTTTTCATAGCGCGCGGGGGGCACGGTGTGGCGCGATGAGGCGACAAAGTTTCACTTGCTCCCCTCCCCCCATCCCCCCGCATCTGACACGGAATGCACGTATAATTATGAACACGTGACTCGTTTAATTTCCTGCCGGGAGTTGCGCATTCTCGTCGTCTTGCAGCAGGATCTGCAGTGCATATCTTTCTCTCTCTCTCTCTCTCTCTCTCTCTCTCTATCTCTCCCTCGTTCTCTCTCTCTCTCTCTCTTTGTGGGGTTCTCGACAGTGCCCGACCGACCGACCAATTTCCTCGCGACCCGAGAGAGTCACTCACCATTCCCTTCTCCGATGTGTTCGATGAGTTTTCCAATCTGACAATAATATATTACATTCACCCTCCCCCCCCCCCTTCTCCCACACGTTTTCAACATTTACCGACGTCTCAACGACTCCACGAATTCAAGCAATTTATCGTTGAGTTTCGTAAAAGAAAAATTACGATTTATTCACACTGGACACAAAGTTCGCCACAGCAACTTTGAATTTTGATTTTAGAAAAATATGGCAATCGACAAAATGATTTTTTTGTTAATGTCTAGCATGCTTCACACCTTTTTCCACAAGTACAAATTATTATAATGGCCATAATGTAATTTTCAACATGCAAAACAAGAAAATCTTTTAACCAAAAATATAACTTTAGGGATTTTGAGGATATTAAAAAAAAAAATCATATTTAAAGCGAGAACGAGAAGATGAAGAAGAAAAAAACCTGAGCTACCGAGCGAATGTCGTTGGGTATTGTAATTACGTGAAAAAAGAATGGAATAAAAATAAATATATATATATATATATGTGTATGCTGACGCCGTGAGAATTTCAATGGACCGATGGTCGAAGACGCCAAAACGTATTTGCCGTAGTTTCGGGATGCTTAACAGAGAGAGAGAGAGAGAGAGAGAGAGAGAGAGAGAGAGACGAAGAGAAAGAAAGATGAAGAGAGGAGGATGGGGATTCGAGGCGAATCGGAGATCACAGGAGAGAGGCAGAGGAATCGTGATCGCGAGAATACGAGTACGAGAAACCAGTCCCCCCCCCCCCGCCCGGCGCTCGATCTTCGTGGTCCCCCCGCGCGTGTTCTTCTCCTCGCGGCGGGAGTCGGGAGATCGACCTCTGACCCTAGAACCGGGGCATCGGTTGGCTTTCTCACGTAACCGTTGGCGTGCCGACCAACCGTGTGGACCATTTTCTCGGGTCGGTTTTCGTTTTCGCGAAGCTACCGAGAAACCGTGAACGTTATAACCAAGTACGATCGGTCAGCGTTTCATCCTCCACATATCTTATTAATAAAATCGTAAAAAATACATTTTTCACGATTTTTTTTTTGTTGTAAAAAAAAGTCAGATTTCGTGAATTTTTTTTCTCATCGTGTTTTGATTACTCAAAAATTTTTAATGGAAGACAACGGCTATTGGTTTGTTTAGAAAACATGTTTAATTAAAGTTTGGCGCAAGATTTGAGTCGATAGATTGAAAAGAACGCGGATGGGTTCGATTTTTGTGAGTGGGGTTGCCTGGACCCCATGTGATCGATGTATTATTATTCGGAGGTGTTACTGCAATAGATTAAAGTCTTTATTTTTTTTTTTTCATTTGCGGTCCATTTTTTTCGTTTATTCTGAGGCAGACTGCTACCATCCCCCAAAGCAAACCTGCATGAGAAAAAAGAAATCAAAAAACAGAACGACAAATAAAAAAATGCGTTCTCTCGAGACGAAACATTTTTGCCAATAAATCGGCGTTCGGTCGGTCGGGCCTGCGAAACGCAATTATGACGTTTCGCAATGCAACGATAATGATAACGAAGGCGCGAAATCGTTGACGTACCGCGAGTCGGTTTGTGCAGGAAGGACGGAGGGGAGCGGGGGGGAGGGGGAGGGTTACGCGGCGGTATGGAGATAATCGGTTTGAGAGGTGGCCAGTGGCTTCTGTCAGGGCGCACGTGAAACTCTCGGTTGGTATGTGCTCGGGACGTGTTTAACGTCGAGGCCACTCGGCACTCAACCACGAACGTTGAAAGACTCTCGCTCGTATAAAACGTATTTTCTCAATGTATAAGTTTTATGTATATATGTATTTGTTGGGTAGCTGGGTTACTCGAGGCATTAGCGTATCGAATATAGATCGGTTTCACTGTGGACCCGATGGAGTTGAAGCTGGAGCGAGAGAGACAGCGATTTCGGAGGGGGGAGGGAGAGAGAGGTAGATGGAAATCAAAAGAGAGAGAGAGAGAGAGAGTGAAAGGAAGAAAGGGAGTCAGAAGCCTGGCGTGTAATAGCGGGAAATACATATTCACCGGGGCCACCGGACCGTTTTACGAGAACGCGTTAAACTGGCATAACTCGAGGTCCGCCATTTTGATTTGTCGAGCGAACGTGTTCCGGTTGTTGTCTGTTTTATTTTTTTCATTTTTTTTTTGTATTTTTTTATTTAAATTTTTTCTCGCACTTTCCCCGGGGGCATTATTTATTATTCGCTCGAATATTTGGAATATTCACCGAGTACCGGGAAACATGAATTTTTTGTTTTATCGATCATGCAGTATCACGATTTTTTTTTTTTTCGAATTTTAGAATTTTTCGAGTTTTCTCTTTTCTCGGAGATTGTTCATTTTGTCGTGTAGTTGGAGAATCAGATGGGGAAGGTGAGATTGACTCAACGTCAATTTGCCGATTTCACTAACAAAATAGAATTTTCACCGTTCCATTACCAAAAGACATTAGTAGGAAAAAAAATCTTGGACGGAATCCACAAAAACAAAGATAGAAAGAAAAAAAAAGAATTGGGAAAATAAATTTTAAAAAAACTAACGTAGATATTTTTATGGAATAATCGAACGTCGAAACGATCTTTTAGAGTGGCTCGAAGATTTTCGTTCGTTCTATTTTTTTAAAAAAATATTTTTTTCACCCTGTTATCGTTAAACACCGAGAGTGTAAACATTTAGCATTCAACGTGAAAACTTGGAAGCGTCACGTAGTTCGTCGTCGTCGTCGTTCTCTTCTCATCCTTCTTCCTCCATCCACAACTCCATCCACCTCTCTTTTATACTCATTACGTTTATTTCTTTTGTCATCCACTTTGCCGGAATTCTCTCGCGAACACGAGCCCCTCCCCCCAAGAAAATATATATCCAAGAGAATAAGCGACGAAATCGTTTTGCAACGAGGCCAATCTCCTCTCTTTCACGTTTCAGTTTTCGTTCCATCCTCGTCCATCTCTCTCTCTCTCTCTCTCTCTCTCTCTCTCTCTCTCTCTCTCTTGCTTTTGCTCTTCGAAGCCTGAGGCTCGGTGACTCTGATTCCCGTCGGTGATGCTGCTGCTGCTGCCACGGCAGCCTGGCAGCACGCTGCTACCAGTTGGTAGTAAACTCGGCCGAGTGCAGAGCAGACGAACAAACGGGGCAAGCGAACGGGGGAGAAGGGGAGGGGGGGGAGAAGGGGATTCAATCTAATAATCCGTAATGCGCCGGAACTCGGAAACGAGGGGGCTTGTCGACGTACCCACACCCCTTCCGGTTTGCGTCTCCCTCGGCGCGTTATTCATTTGTTTGTCGGGAATGCCAACGCCGCGATTTTGCAACCATCTCGCTCTCTCTCTCTCTCTCTCTCTCTCTCTCTCTCTCTCTCTCTCTCTCTCTGTCGCTTCCACTCTTTTCTCTCTCGTGTTTCAGCGTTCTACAGTGTGTGTGTTTTTCCTTCAATTCTCGGTGAACGCTCCAAGAAACTAAACCTCGAAAGACAAAGTAATTCGTAGTCGAAAAAACAAAAAAAAAGTAACACAAAGCCCGTTGGCCATCGCTGTGATTACTTCACTTTAATCACCGAAAAAATCGTCGCACAGTCAATCCATTCGTTCTTGAGAAAATTTTGACAAGACAAACAAACTCGTTGATCAAAATTTTATTATTTTATTACTTTGACCGGATGAAATGATAAAATCGTAGAATTTTATATATAACATTTACCAATTCAACACACAATGACCCATATTTTTTCCACTTACCCCAATCTTCAATCATCCGCTGCATCAGTCTGAAAACAAAAAAAAACAAAAAAATCGTGACAAAGGTGAAGTTTTAAAAATGTTTCTTTACGATGCAAAAATTATTTGCGTCTTTCCTGCAGAAGTGGCTGCACGGAGTCGGCGTTGATAACACACGCACGGTCGAGGGGGGAGTGGGGGGCGAGTCCCTCGCTGCTCCGGCCTCTCTTCCACTTGTGTTTCTTCTTCGTCCACGTCTCCCGGGCCTTTATCCCTGGCGTCGTAGCGCGTAGGGCCCCGGCCAAGCCCCGTTTGAATTTATAGCGCATAAAAGCCGCTCGCCTTGGCGTTTTACGGTGCAAAGAGTCGTGACAGGCATGCGCGCGACCCGGGTATATAACAACGTGCCTACCATAGGTACGTACTAACACACTGCCGACGTCATCAACCGACTACTTGGCTACGAGCGAGATGAGCTTCGGCATAGGCCGAACTTTGCTCTCTCTCTTACACACACACACACACACACACACACACACACACACAAATCTCTCTCCCCCGCTTCTCCGCAAATGTTTTTTTTTCTTCGACCAACAATACCAACCCCCCCTCGCCCCCTCCTCGTCTCGCCACTTACCTACCGTCCCCGTTCCCCAGCACCCTCTTCAACTCTTGGCCTATTTAATAAAGAGAAATTTACAGTGGCAACCCGGGGTCGTGTGACTCTCTTTCTCTCTCTCTCTCTCTCTCTTTCTCGCGCGCTAAAACCGTTTCACGTTTCTCTCGACCGTCGCGAAATTATAAATTCGTACTCGTTATTGCCACGATACGACGTTTGTGTTCTAACACACACACACACACACAGGTGAAACTCGTATGAATTTTAAACAATCTCGGATATTCAGACAAATTGAAATATCGAACGAAAAAAAAAAAAAATAGAAACTAGCTTATTCTCAAGTGAAAAAAAAAATATATATATATATATAAAAACTGTAAATGGGACTGGGCACATATAGGCTGTCTATAATCTATATATACATATATATATATATAATTATTTCACTTGTGCATATAAATTTTATATATTGTTAATATATAATAAAATATAATCTACATGTAATCTATGCATTAACTATATACACTCAGTTCCACATATATATCTTACACATAAACTATATATAATTTTCGTACTATGAAACGTTTGGTTCACGAATCTTAATTACAAAGCGCCGACGAGCCAAATTTTCGCGAATGAATATAACCGAAGACTGTGCGAGAGATCGAAAGACCCGGAAAACTCGACGAGCAAAAGCTGCTATGGCGTAACGGTGGAGAGCGAGGGGGGTGGCTGCGGGACCGGAGAACACGCGTCACGCTCCACGGAAGCGTCGCGACGCATCGGACGCGATAATCGCGATGACTCACCGCGGTGGCAACGATGGCGACGATTATACGCGGATGCGCGACAACCAAACCCCGTGAATTCCTACGGGCCTCGTGGCCATTGACCCCCCGGGGGACACGAGGTTATACGAAAAAAATGAAAAAAAACAAGCTGCGAGATGAAAATTTGCCATTTGCTTTCTTCGAACTATTACGTTATCGCCAAAATTCTTTTGAGACGAAGCATTATGCCTTGTTTAATATGTAATTTATTTATTTAGCTTTTATATATAATTTATTTATTTAGCTATTATGGATAATTTATTTATTTAGCTGCATCTCTCTCTCTCTCACTCTTCAACTCTGCTCGGTCCTCAAGTTTCATCTCCCGACGTTCGATAGACGCGTGAAAAATATTTCTGGTGAAAAATAGAGAGAGACAGAAAGACCAGGGATGATTTTTAATTAACGAGAGAGAGAGAGAGAGAGAGAGAGAGAGAAGAGTAGAGACTTCTTCGGCGTCTGCCGCGTCGAAGTTCCATCCGAAATCCGCGGAGGAGGGAACCGCGAACGCCGACAACGACGCCCGTTCATTAACGTTGTTTTCACATGATTAAGCGCACGCGGGAACGACCGCGATCGGGCCGATTTCGCGCACGTACGTTAATCAGCCCGGTCGTTCGAGACAGAGAGAGAGAGAGAAAGAGAGAGAGCGCGCGTAAACCCGACCGTGATGACTCCGAACTCGGATGTTCCGTATATATATATACCTTACACCTATAACTTCGTACAGCCCACTTAGCCGCGGTTTGTTCGAGCTTCGATAACTCTCGCGAACGCATGTGACACATCAGCTGAACTCTGCCGAGTTTCGTTGACGCACAATCCGAGACTGGTTATCCACGGTGCACATTAAAGTCGTCCTCCGCAAAGATCATTCCTCAATTAACGTAGCGTAACCCCCTACGCAGGTTTCAAATGATGTTTCAAAAATGTTGGCAAAGTCTCCTCATCCTATCTCAATATTTATTCATGCCTGTAGAATTTTAAGTAATTCGAAGAAAATTATGTGTCATATAATTTTTATCGAGTTTATTTTTCACAGCTAAACTTTCAACTTGTTTCACCCCCTCGTGAAACAAGTTGTATAAATATTTGTATATATATATATATGTATAAATATTTGTGTGTGTGTGTTGCTTGGAGAGTGTGTGAGGTCATCGTCGAGGCTTCGTTATGACCCCGTGGATACGAGCCGCATTGCGGGCACGTGGGGCAATTTATGGATCAACCTATAGACCACCCCCACCAGCCCCTTCCTCGCCCACCACCAAATCCCACACACACACACACACACACACACACATACACAAACACACCACATAACATGTGTGTAATACATTCGATTAAACATAAAAAAAAAACATTTGAAAAAAAAAAAAACATAAAAGAATTCGATAAAACATAAAAGAAGAAGAGAACATTTGAAAGAATCTTCGTACATCGGAGTATGATGCAGCCCAGTGCAATAGCGCAACATTCGAACGGGATGTATAGACTCGCGTAAATCCAAGCCACTTGTTTTTTTCTTCTTATTCTACTTCTTCTTCTTATTTTCTTTTTCACGTCTGTATATCGTATATAGGTGGGCTATGAGGTTTGGGAGTTTTCTTTTTCTTTCTTTCTCGCTCGCTTCTTCCCTCTTCGAGGGGGTTTTCGTTGCGTCGAGAGGCCGCAACACACCCACACACACACACACACACACACACGTGGTGCGATAGCTTGTTCGGGTTCTCTTCGGTGGCAAGAGTCTATGGAATAAAATCGAGCTGGCGAGTGTATATTCGACGGGGCCCCCCGGAAGTCTTTGGTTGCAGACGGCGTTTGAAAAATTTTCCATCCCCTTCCGCCAACTCTCACCGCGTCTCCGTTTTTTTTTCCCCGGGTTCTTCTTCGTCTTTTCGTGCCTCACTCGAACCGGGCATTCACGAAGAAAGAGACGATAGACAAGAGAGTCGGACCGAAAAGGATCCACCGAGTGCTTGAGCGAGAGCGAGAGAGAGAGAGAGAGAGAGAGAGAGAGAGAGAGAGAAAACCAGGTCTCTTGCACTTCCATCGTGAAGGACGTTTTTGGACGTTGGCCCAATCGCCGCCACATTTCGTTCGTCCGTCCGTACCTTTCGGCGAGCGTGTGCCGAGACGCCCCTTCTCTCACCCCCCATCGCCATCCCTTCGGTGTGCTTGGTCCCAGAACTGCTCTGTAATACGTTGAGCTTTCGTTCACTCTTTCTCTATCGTTCGCCCTGCGGCCCTCACACACACACACACACCCTTCGCAACCTGGCAATGGATTTATACTACGAGCCCCCCCCCCTCCGTCACGAAAACTTGCTCTCGCTTCTTTCGTAAAAACGAAAATACCTTTAACGTTATTACCTTTATTAAATTGAACGTCCAGTGCTGTAGTGACTGGCGAAGGGCAGTTCGCGGGGGTTGTTGGGTGGAGGGGGTAGTCCGCCATCGAGGACTCGGGCGGGGGCGAGGCTTGGCGAAGGGTGAGAGAGAGCACGGGGGTGGGACATACGGATGGTGAAGTTGGAAATGGTGGTCTCATGGTCCTGTAGGGAGTTTATCGTATAAGTACGATGAGGGGGAGGGGGAGGGGGGGTTGCAGCTGTAGGCGTGTCTCCTGGCCACGAGCCCAAGCAGAACTCTTCGATGTGCGGCCACCAACTACTTTTCTAATGTCCCTAGCAGGGGTACATTCGTGGCCCAACTTACCATCGTGGACTCATCTCCCCCCTCTCCACCCCCACGCCCACACACATACACACGTTACATGTCCTTTTACGTGCCGTTTTACTCCCACTTGCCATTCGGTCGGCTGTCCGGTTTCACGTTCAACCTACGTTATTACCCACGTAAATTAGTTTATCTTTCGTTGAATTTTCGTTGGAATTCGCGAAACTCGAGCACGACGAAACAATCGATGAAAATTTATTACGTTGGAGATTCGTAATGGGAAATTATCGATGAGTCCGTTATTCTCGTGAAATTATCAATGGTTGTCGATGAATTTTTCATGGTGTAGGATTTTTTAAAATTATTTTTATTGATTCGAATTTGTTTTCCTCGTCGTTGATTTAAATCGACGAGAAAATTAAGGATCAATGATGGTTATTTACGATTAATTTGGAAATCTTTCGGAACGATCGTGCAAACGTTGGTCTCTCATGCGAGGGGCCTCGGATAATCGAGTCGGGAGAAGAAGAAAGAAAGAAATAAAGAAAAAAAAAACGGGTTGGATCAGTTAGCGTGTGCAGTCGAGAGAATGAGGATAACGTTTCCTCGTCGTAATTCCTTGGTGGCCAACAGGCCAGAAAGCGAGAGAAGGCGGTCGCAAGTCGTGTGCCTTATCCTTGCCCGGTTTATTTAGTGGACTTGGGTTCCCAAGGTGGTGTGTACATTCATAAATTCCCCGGCCAAGCCTCTGCACTTCCCCCTTTTTCACCCCAGCTTTCGTCACCCTTGTAGTTATCGTCTAACCCTTTGAAACAAATAGATACATCTGTCCCAATAAATTAAAGAAATAAATTGAATGAATTGGATAACTAAAAAAAAATATTCAATCATATTAAATCACATTAAATCGTATTAAATCGTATCAAATCATATTAAATCATATTAAATCATATTAAATCATATGAAATCATATGAAATCATATGAAATCATATTTATTCATATGAAATCATATAAAATCGTATTAAATCGTATTAAATAAATTGATAAAATAATCTTGTTCGCCCCATAGGCTGACGATGACCTCAGTACACACACACACACACACATTGAAAAGATACTTCGCTCCGTTGCACCGGTTCTGCTCGAGGGAAGCGTGAAATTAAAGTACAACCGCGGATCCCGATGCAATTCCCGATGCAATACGAAGCAAAATGAGTCCACGACAGTTTGAATCCCACGTAGCCACCGAATATTCCTCAATGACAAAGCATTCTCGTCAATTTGCATCTTTGGCTTCCTCATAGCAAAACCCAAAACGCTTAAAAAAAAAAAAGCGAAAGAATCGAAGGATTCGAAGAAAAAAAATTTCGTCGAAGCTGAAGAGTCTCGTTTACGCGCAAAACGATTATCGCTCAACGTCTTCGTGGTGTAAAATCAATTTACCTTTCTTTTCGGACTTCGGGACGAGCTGGTCCGCCGCGCATGCGCGCGGCGGGGCCATCCGTACTCTCCGGCGAACGTGTCAAGTATCCTTGCACATTCTTTCTTACGCCTCTTCTGAACGCCGATGTCGCTTTGGAATATGCGTTTTCGAGAACACACATTGCACGTGTGAACAATCACGTTTTTATCGCGCTTGTATCGAACGTATGGAAGCGCGTGTGCACTTGACGACGACGAACGAACGTGGCGTGTGGTCCGCACGTGTGCAACACTCGAAACGGCAAATAACTTAACTCGCTGTCCGGATACTCATGAGGTCCCCGCCTCGATGCACGGTCGTACACGTGACACGTAACACGTTCCCGGTCGCAAAGACACACATATCCACGGATATTCATGGGATTTTTTTGAAAAACGTAAGTTGAAAAAAACGTACGTTGCACGTGAAGTTGCATCGGTGTTCGGTCAACAAGCATTGAGCCACGCAATTTGCTCGTACAATATCCGAACAAAATTATATTTCCCGGAACGTCGAAAAAAAATCTGAATTCCTGATTTCAAAATTAATTTCGACGATTAATTCGACATAGATATACCACACAACGTTGTATTTTGTAATGTGTAATTTCATACGTGCATTTTGACAGACGGAAAAGCGCGAAGGGGTCGGAGGGGTGAGGCAATTCGAGGCGTGATAATACGAGGATCCGCTGACGCCTCGGAATAATAAAGAGCATGCGAAAAACCGAGTTTTTCCGGGGGTACCGTTAAAATAAAAATATAAAACGTATGAAAAAAAAAGATTAAAAAATAAAAAACGTGGGCTCGCCGATGGTCGAAGTACGGGCGCATAGATACGATGTAAAGATAGCACAGCCACCGGATATATTCGCGTTTCTCGGTTATATAACGTTTTTCCACAACGCGAAGTGAAGAAAGCTCGTTCTCCAAAAGCGAACGAGAGAGAGAAAGAGAAACGGAACTACCGTCAGTGGGTTCGATGGTGGCGGCGGGTTCGGTGGCAAAAATTTTCTCTTTTCACAAATTCACCGGGCGGAACGCATCGAAGCGTGCATTCGTTCCGACCGCGCCACAGGCTGGGACGACGGGGAAGGGGTTGGGGTGAGGGGGGGGATGAGGATGGGTGGCGCGCACACGTGAATCGTTAGCCCATAAATCGTTGGGGGCTCATCTTTAAAATATGTGAATGGAAATATTTGGACTACGGTTGGGTGACCTCTCTCGTACCGAGGGTGAATTTTACCCCGCGAACCTTCGGCGTTCCCGGTTCTCCGCTGCATCCAGAAATGGAGGGGAGGGGAGGGGGGGGGGGGGGTGAAAAATTTTCGCGTATTTCGCGCGTTGGCGCAAAACGCTCCGGAATCCGTGTTTCAACGGCGAGGAAACGACAAACGAACAACCGCAACGTTCATTTTTTTTTTTTTCTAGTTGTGGAGATGGTCGAGCAAGCGCATTTGAAACTCACTCAAGTTTGCGCATTTGAAAATTCGGATCCGCGATTTTGCATCCTTTACTGGAAATCTTCGAAATCGATGTTTCCATTTTCTTGGCATCGCTTGGAACGAAGCCTCACGCGCTTCTTATTTCTATTATACATACACACATGTTAATATGTATATATATGTATATGTATATAATATATGAATATATATATATATAATATGACTCCGTCGAGCTGGTCGAGCGAAAGAACACGATTTATTCCGGCTCACCGCCTCGCGCCGTCTTAGCCACTGCGCCACACGCTTCCTCAACCCTGCCACCCCCTGCCACCCCCTGCCATCCCCGCTATAAATGGCTGTTGGTACAACGCACCACGCTCCGGCGAAAAGGCCGCCTCGCTTCGCTTCTTTCGCCGAAATAAATAAAACGAAAACGAAAAAAAAAAAAAAGAAAGAAGAAGAAGGGGAATAAAAAAATTAACAATCGTTGGACCGACTTGTCGAGAGAATCGGCCAGCTAGCAGACTCAACGTATGCATCGTTGCCTCGAAATAAAATAGTCCTTCGGAAGCTTCCCCCACCCTCCAACCTATCTCGGGTTTTTTTTTTTCACAGCTTCCGTGTCGACGTTCGAACCATCTCCAGTGTCCTCATCCTCTCACGTTTTGCCGCACCGTTTTTCACTCTCTTTTTTTACTTCGCCTATCCATTTTTTTTTTTACCTTTTTGGGGTCATGCGCATAGACTATAGCTATGTATACGCCTATATACGTATTTGGAAGTGCCCGTACGTTTACACGATACGCGAAGATTAACTTTTTGCATGGGCCACGTCCACCCTCGCTCACCGGCAGTTAATCATATTTTTTTTTCCTTCTTTTTTTTTATTTTCGAGGGAATAACCAACGAGCGGTTGGTTTATGTTTTGTCGATGTTTCGAGAATGAATGAGGATGCGAGTGAGAGAGAAAAAGTTGGGTCCGTCTGTGTTTGTGTGTGTGCGAGAGAGAGAGAGAGAGAAGGACCTACTTTTGGCCGCGAAAACTGTTTTCGCAATTTATCCGCATTCGCGTTTACAGCAACCGAATTATTCGTTTCAATGGACCAACGCCCGGTCTCTCCGCACGGATCCCATTGAAAATTTCGTTCGTAATGCATCAAGAGTCGTTTTACAAGCTTATGCACACACAAATTTGCGCTTGTGTGTGTGTGTCTGTTTGTGGACGCTCGTGCGTTTGAATATGTTTTATACACTCTTGTGTTTGTGTGTGTGTGTGTGTGTGTGCTTATAAAGACTCGTGCCATTGAATATTTATTCGGATCTCTTTTCGCGGTTCGCGTTCCACGTTAACGGGGTTTGTTCTCGTAATTATCGTTCGGGTCGCGAGCGCATGAAAGCGATTGTTTTCTGGGTCAACGGGTGAAATCGCGGATGGCGACACTCACGGGTGTCCCCACGGTAATCGCCATCTCATCACGCGTGCATTCAACGGTTGCGTCGTCATTACAAAATGTCCACGAACTGAAAATAATTCGTTTATTTTTTTTTTTTTTTTCGTAAAACCATGTAAAAACTCTTGCAGATTGATTATTCCACTTTAATTCGAGTGATTTTAGATTCTCGTTCGAAAATTCTTTTCCGAGTTATCAGTTGTTGAAGAAAAACTAATACTTCTGACCTTGACAGCCGATAACTCCTCGACAAATAATTATATTGTAATTTTTTCATCCTATTCATTCGGAGAAAGCAAATTGCAAGTTTCAACTTATTCGTTTGTTTGTTTATTATCATTATTTCTAATACGGGTTCGATCGTGTCCGCGAATTTTCGGGTGGTTGTTTTGGTTTTGGAAAATGTTTGTAATTTCGGTCGAACGTATCGCCGGGGTTTGAGGTGGAGGATCATAAGAGGCGCAATATCGAGTGCACTACGGGGGAATGAGATTGCACTGGGTCGGTAGAGTATGCGGAAAAAGTCTGGAGTGCTCTCGGTTGTGCACTGCTCCTGTAGATCGGGTTAAGAGAGAGAGAGAGAGAGAGAGAGAGAGAGAGGGGGGGAAGACCCAGAGTAGCGGTAGCAGCGAAACGGCCGCCATAAATCCGGAGGCCAACACATGTTTTGCATAATATAAGCTTCGCTGCCTCCCTCCGAGCTCGCCGTACCGTCGCGCCTTTCTCTCCGTTTTTCCCTCCTTCCACCCCCCGTGGACTCAACCCCCACCCCCACCCCCTCTTCTGCCCTTTCCTCGACCCCTCGGGCTTTCATCCACCGACTTCGTACCATATACGTGTGTTTTGTTTTCTTCAATTTTTCTCATAATAAAATAAAAAACAAAAATTCAACATAAAAATTGAATTTTCAAATTTTCCGTTTTTTTTTCTTTCAAATGTATGCCATTTACGGCAATAAAAAAAAAATCATGAAAATCTTTTGGACGTAAAATTCGGACTTGATTCAATGTTTTCCCTAATTGAAATTTCATATCAAACTCGTTTTTGATTCACCACGGAGGTTCTGATGTGAGTTCAATGAGTAACCCACGTCGAGTATTCGTAAACACGAACCGTTCATCCATAAACCGTATGGAGTGTAAGTGTGCATGGGCCACGCGGAGTATGGACAAAGGTATGGGGTATCGGACAAAGACGCGAGGTGCAGAGACACGCTCGCCGCGGTACTTAGTCTCTCAGCTTCGTCCGGCTCGCGCGTGCTCAAGCCGGCAATTTGCGAGCCTCTCACGTTTTTGCGTATATACGCTCGGGGTTCGAGGCCCGAGAGATCGCTCCCCCCGGTTGCTGCTCGCATCACGTACCGGTGTGGATCGCGATACCGCCGTAATGAGAGACCACGCTGCATCCCATCCCCCCCCCCCCCCCCCCCCCCGAGCACACGATACAGTCAGTCATACACATCTATATTAAGGTGGTCCTTGTATAGGGCCCGGACTTGCCCCAGATTGGCTCCAAATTATTTTCAGATAAAGTTCCCTAAATTGGCAACCCATTGAAATTGTCCATTACCCAAAGGGTTCATTTTTTCCCTTTAAAATACACAGTCCGACTAAATTTTTTAATTCAAAATATTGAAGTTAAAAAAAAATGAGTTGGAATTATACCCATATCGGTATTTAAAGATCAGTATTTTGATTCATAGGGTTGATATCTATTGTTAATCTAAAATTTTTTAGATTAACATTTGAATGACACTCTTGAGTAACGTAAGAAATAAAATAAAAAAAATGGTTTCTGTGATCAATTTTTAATAAAATTTTTTTTTTTTGTTTGTGATTTCAGGTGAGTCACGAAATTCAACAAATTTTACGTTCGAAGACAGTTTGCCGCGTAAGGGTGAGCGATTTACAACATATTTCGATGACGAATCATCGATGCCAAATATAATTCGTGGGGATTGAAAAATGGTGAAAAGGCGGAAAGTTAGATAATTGGAGTTTGAGAATGGGTGAGCGTCTTGTTCGTTGCTTCGTGCGTCGTGTTGGTCTCCGCTTCACACGAACACATATACACACACACACACACACACTATTGAGAACGAGGAAGAGCGAGTTTGGTTGAAACGGGGGTTGGTACCGGCTGCCTCGACGACCGGCAAACCCCGGGTAAAAACGGAAGAGAAACGTTTACATTTTCCGCGCAAAATATACGACGTCCCGTAAATTTTAAAACACGACCGTTAAACTTCCACACGGCGTGTGCGCCAACCCGTCGGCCAACGTCGCGCGACTCGCGACCAACGAGCGAACTATAATCAGTACGTTGAAACTATTCGCCCTCATCCATCTCCGTGTATCTGTCAAATTGATAAAAAAATATATAAAAAATAAAAAAATTTCAAAATGACGACCAATGACTTTCATAAATCTCGAAACAAATGTTCAAATTGAAACAAAAAAAAATATTCAAGCAACAAATTATTGCACGATTGTTCGAGTGCATCCCTCTCTAAGAAAGCATTTTAATTTCTCTTTCTCATAGAGAAAGTCTTCGAAGCAAAAAAAAAAAAAATAATAAATCATTATTATTCAGCGTAGCGAATTTTTATTCGGCGTAATGTGTCGCGATGAGGTTGAAATCACCTGTGTTTCTGTGTGTGTGTGGAAAAGGGACGACGAGTTGAGGGTTTGAAACGTCGACGGGAGGCTCAGCCGCTTTTGCCTAATCCAAGCTCAGGCACCGAGAAACTCGACGGAGCGCTTCTAATCAGCGGTAAGACCCGTCAAGTTTCTCCGCATCGAGTTACCCCCTCCCCCATCATCCCCAATGTGCAGGGATCCGGGGGGGGGGGTTTCGTTGTGGGACAAGAGCGAGTCTGTCGAAGGGGTGGGTGGGGGTTGGGTTGATGGTCTTGCTGGTGCTCTTCGTCCTGGAGAACCGTCTCGCCGAGTGTTCTTCGCTCCAAACCCAACGATTTCACCGTCTCGCTCTCGAAAACCCAACCAACCAACCCCCTACCCCCCTACCTCCACCACCGCGACGATCCTTCTCTCACCCGACGACCCTCATCACCCGGACCCATCCCCCGACAACGATGGAACTTTGATCCCCCGATTCACGAGTTTTACCTGGACTTCCGCTGTGTTTCCCACAGACCCGGAAACCGTTTCGAAACTTCGCGACCCTCTCGCCGTATTAATATCCCACCCACACACACACACACACAAGACCCGCGAACCAAAGAATTTCATCCTACGAGTTAACGATCAAAACTCCGCATAATAATCTTGCCAATTGTCTTTATGAACTTCTCAAGAACATTTTAAATCAAATGTACAGAAAAAAATAATAATAATGAAATATATAAGCTGAAAGTTGAAACTGAGGAAAGTTCGTTTCCTCGGAATTAAAAATTGTATCACGAAGCTGATTTTCAATCGAACAAAAATCTGACTGAACAAAACAGAACAGAAAAAAAAACTGCTCTGTTTGCGCATCAGCTTTCCTCGTTTTGAACGAATATCGGTGGAGGTCGCGACCGATTAACGAATAAAACGTAAGCTTTTGTGAATTCGTTGTAACAGAGTAAAATCCACGAGTTTTCCCCGATTGTTTTGGGGGGGGGGGGGGGGCGGCAAAACGTTAAATTCATCAGCGTGGTCCGTGTGGCGGGCTTGTCAAAGTGTCGAGACCCGATTCCGGATTGCTTTACAGTTTCATGGGTTGTGTGTTTGAGTGGTGAACGTCGAGAGAGAGAGAGAGAGAGAGTGTTGAGCCCGATGGAGGCAAAGTCCAACCGTGGGGGAGGTTGTGCGAACGAACCAACGTCGAGCAAACGCTTGGGCCCCCATTGTACCTTTTACAACCTGGGCTTAATGAACCGTTGTCAAACGGAGGGAAACTACGGTGCCAGAACGTGGAGCAGGGCGAGGGGAGGGGGGATAAAAAGCGACGGCGTTGGTCACAACGTTAGAGAGAGAGAGAGAGAGGCTGCTAGCTAGTGGCGGACTGACCGACCGACCGACCGACCGACACGTAACGACCCTAACCCTTTACTCTACCTCGGCATATACGTACTTATTACGTGCACGACCATAACCTCCCCAACTTCTCGTCCTTTCTCCTCTCGCTTCGTCAACCCTCTTCCTCCCCCCCCCTCCCCCACATTCGTTTGTCCTCGTCGATGCTAAGCGGCGTTCCGCCATCGCTGTGATCCTTCTCAACCGCGAGCTTCCGTCTCTCGGGACGTCGTCGTGTCCCTCGCACACCCCATCAACTTCTATCGCATCCCCCCACCCCGACGGCTTTGCCTCCTTTGCCAAAGGTCATCCGAGAAACTTCCGCTCATGGTTTATTAACGTTTTACCACCGAGTTTACTGCTGATTTACGCGCTCGGGTGACTTCAACAGATCCCATGCACATCATCATCCCCCCCAACCCCACCCGGAACGACGTTTCCCATCCACGTGTGCATCGTTGCAATCTCGTGTCCCGAAGATCCGGGCTTGAAATGTGACCATGACTCTTTTTTTTTTATACCATTCACGGGTAAATGGGAAAATGTCACTTGTTTGTTTTCTTTATTGATGAAAAATTCAGCATCGCTGAATTATTTTTGTAAAATTGTTGGAAGATTAATAGGGAGGGTCGAGTTAATAATTTAATTTCATTAATCAAATGATAAACATTTGATATTCTTTGAATGGAAATAATATTTTAAAAAATGTTCGGCACGTCTTAATGTTGAGATAGGTCGAGGAAACCTTGCGTACATCTTTTTAAATTTATTTGGAACCTGTCTGAGGGGCGTCCCGGACGAAATTGGCCCCAAGCCCCACACGAGGACCACCCTAATGCATATATTCACTTGTGCGTGAACCTATAGACGTGTGTTCCGTTACACGGACCACCGAACAGGTGAGATGGTCGTCACGCGGCTCTGAAACAGGTGTGCCACATAACAGCCATGCGTTCACCTACGTTTCCACTACGTGGGACAAACTAGTTTTATATCAACGTCAACTTCCGTGACGGTGAATACGATACGACATTAAAATCTCTCTTTCTTCGTTTATTCTTATTTTTCATTCATTTTCATATGTTTTTATTTTTTTTTTCGATTTTTCTTTGGTTTGCCATCCGGTCCCATTGACTCCAAGTATTTGCTGTTATGGAAATGCTGAGTTAATCGGTGATCTACTTGAATTGAATGGAATATCAATTTTTGCTTGTTAAGAATGTTTTGTATTTATTGATTTAAAAAAAAATCATTACGAACGTTTCGATTATATTATAAGGGTTGTTTCGTGATGGAATCTGTACTGCCAAATGTTTGTTTTCCGGACGGAAAAAGAGCGAAAAAAAGTACAACGATGATATTTCAACGAATAATTTTAACGACGACGACGACGACGACGAAGATATGAATTATGATTAATATCTTGAATTAAATACCGGAGATAATTTTCTACGGGATTACGTCGCACTTGTATGCACGCGAAGCGAGTGAAGAGAAAGAGAGAGAAATAGAGAGAGAGAGAGAGGTTGGCGCACTCGGAGATTTCTCGATAATAAATAATTTATCATGGTTGGTACACGAGTGAGCGGGGCTGAAAGTTGCAACGTCAGCGGTTCGCCAGCCCCTCCCCCCCCGCCCCTCCACAACACTCGCTTTTGTAAGCTTATCTCAGATATTATACGCCAACCGCCAACTCAGTCGTTTCACTTTCTCAACTGCATTTTTTCGTAATCCAACGGATTGTAAAATTTTCTTTCCTCGTTTTTTTTTATATCTTGCTGCGACGAAATTCAATCGACTTGATTCGATTGACTCGAAAAAAAAAAAATATCTTGAACAGGGCGACAATGATATTTAAGTTTTGTTATTTAGAATCTGTTTTTTTTTTTTTATCGTAATACCGAACCTTCGATCATAATCAGAGCTGACCAGTTTTGATGTAAAAAAATAATAACGAGACCGCAGATGACTCTCAAGGCGGTTCAGACGCTTCAGAAGGTCGTGTGGAAACGAAGGATGAAGTATTTCGGGATGACGAAGAGGTTGCTTTGGGAAGTACGAAGGGACGAATGAGAGTCGATGTCATTGCGTGATAACGAACGTGTCGTGTGGATAAAACGATGAACGAGAGGATATCGCGTTGCTCTTGGGTTCGTGCAACTCATCCGCAAATTGCAACGGACGCACAGCCGGCTAAGCTAATAAAATGTAGTTGAACGGAGTGGCAGGAGGGAGGGGGTGGGGGTCACGGGGGTGGCTCGTGTCTCGCGTGTAACACGTCGGATATGCCGGATGGATAATATGCATTTCTACGGTACGTTATAAGGAAACCTTAGAGAGGGCTGCCAGTGCTATCTCTCTCTCTCTCTCTGTCTCTCTCTCTGTCTCTGTCTCTCTCTCTCTCGCTCTTCACCCGCCTCTGGCTCTTCGGGGGCAGCAAAGGCTATCAGAGGGGGTCCCGTAATACGGATTATTAATGGTTTTACCGTCGCTTCTCTCTCTCCTTCTCGCTCACGACTCCCTCAACATCTCCCCCTGCCCCCAAACCCTCTTCCGCAGATATTCGCGATGCACAGGACTTCGTGGATTACACGAAACTCTGCCGGCTCTCGGCTAGCGTAAATAACACGCATGTAAAAAAAAAAGTTAAATTTGAAAATTATATTTTTATATCGAATTTTTGTTCTTTAATTAATTATGAGATGACTTATGAAAAATTCAACTTGGAAAATACATGTGTACTGTGAAATTGTCTCAGCTTTACGATAAGAGTGATGAAAAAAATTTCAAAATTTGGGGAGCGGCCGAAAAACAGATTTTTATTATTTAAATTCGATTTTAGTGGATTTTCGAGAATCGAAATGGAAAGCTGATGGTTTCATCGAAAAGCTGAGACGATTTTAATCGATAAACAGATTTTTAAGATATTTTTTTTATAGCGCAAGCGCGCGAGAAAAAATACTCGAATAAAAAAAAAGATAACGAAATAAATGAAAAATACGTCGAGTGACAGCTGACAAAAGATTTCGACGTGTAGTTCTTCAGACCTCGAATTTGCAATCATAATCCCACTGGAAGTAGAACAATAATTGTATCCCCGTCGCTTCTACAGCGAAAAATGAAATTACTGACATTTATTTTTTCTCAAACTTTTTGTCATTTTCTCAGTAACAGAACGAATGAAAATAAAAAAATTAAATAAATTAGAATTCACCGTGCTGGCAGCCGTCAGGTGTTTCGCAATAACGTTGTGTGCCACACGTCTGTTGTTGCTTTTTCTCACGAAGGGATTTTGGAGACGTGAGAGAAGCAACGAGAAAAAAAAAACGAAAAAAAAACCAAAAAAAAAAATAATAATAATGGTTCACGCGGGTATCTCCGGGAGGCGAGTATTTTTATTATTTCTTCCGGTGTGGCAGCGGCCCGAAAGAGAGAGGAAGAGAGAGATAGAGAGAGAGAGAGAGAGAGAGAGAGAGAGAGAGAGGGAGCGAGAGCGGTGCAAACCCAACTTCGCCGGGCAATTCTTTATTGCTCCTCCGTAGAGCTTACGTTTATCTACGCACGTTAAAGCCCTCCGAGGGGTTTGTGTGTTGCCGTTGCTGGTGTGGCTCCAACAGCCGAGCCACTGTTCTTTCCAACATTTCCGGCCCTCTGATATATATATTTTCTCTCTCTCTCTCTTTCCCTCTTTCTCTTTCTCTCCCTCTCTGTTTCCCCTCTCATTCCATGCCGAGTTAAACCGAGTATCAGCCCAACATTTCTCCAAACTTTACGACGCACGTAATTCCTATTTTATACGATTTCGAGCAACACCCCCCACCTCCCCCAGAATTTGATTTCTCTTCCTGCGTCTCTCCCTCTCTCTCTCTCTCTCTCTCTCTCTATCTCTCTTGCCCTTATTAAAAAAAATCTCCAAACATATTTCAAACTTTTTTCCACAAGTACAAATTTTAATAACAGCCTAAACATAATTTTGAATATGCCGAAAAAAATCTTTAAAAAAAAGAAATTAAAAAAAAACACATTTTCAACAACCACTCGGTCTAAATTAATTCAGTGTACCCAAAAAAAAATTCCAAAGAGAAAAAAACGTAAAAATAAATCACATAAAACGAATGTACAATTATGCGGCAAAGTTATATCGACTGGTAATGTCGATCGAGGGCCAACGAAATTGTAAAATTATACAAGACACAGTTGCACGTGATGCGCCGAACGCGTCGAAAGGTGTGTAAAGCTGGCACCCCCACCAAGTCGAAAAAATTTTTTTGACAGCTGGAAATTATGGACTTTTTATGGTCTCTTCAATGCCGCCAGAATTAATTTTTGGCCTCATCCCGTTTTCGAGAAAATCGATTTTCAAAAGTGGGGGTGCCAGCTTGACGTCAAGCCAGCGCCAACTTTTTGTTCCTTAAGTCAGAGGGAAACCTCAATGGTCCTATATTTATGGACTTTTTATGGCCTCTTCGAATATCACATTTTTAATTCGATCGGAACTACCCTTAATGAGATAAGGGTAGTTTTTGAAAAATGGAAAATTGAAAATTCAATTTTTGCAAAAACTTTCAGCTGGATATTTATGGACTCTCGAATGAGAAGCAGCACAATTTTTTTTTTTTTTTGAACTACCCCTTCTCGAGAAACCACCCTCGAACCTTATATTTCTTGGAGCAGATAATCGAAATAAGTCAATAGAACATGTATCCACGCGCGGTAATTTTAGACTATTTATGGACTCTCCGAAAAACCTTGGTTGAATTTTTTCGAACCACCCCTTCCCAAAAAAACAACCCCTATCGGATATCCATCAGATTGAAAACTTCAAATAAGCTAATAGGACAATCGTTCTTGCACAGTAATTACGAACTTCTTATGGTCTCTTCAATGTCGCCGGAATTAATTTTTGGCCTCATCCCGTTTTCGAGAAAATCGAAAATCAAAAGTGGGGGTGCCAGCTTGACGTCAAGCAAGCGCCAACTTTTTGTTCCTCAAGTCAAAAGGCAATCTATTGGTCCCATATTTATGGACTTTTTATGGTCTCTTCAACGCCGTCAGAATTAATTTTTGGCCTCATCCCGTTTTCGAGAAAATCGATTTTCAAAAGTGGGGGTGCCAGCTTGACGTCAAGCCAGCGCCAACTTTTTGTTCCTTAAGTCAGAGGGAAACCTCAATGGTCCTATATTTGTGGACTTTTTATGGCCTCTTCAAATATCACATTTTTAATTCGATCGGAACTACCCTTAATAAGATAAGGGTAGTTTTTGAAAAATGGAAAATTGAAAATTCAATTTTCGCAAACACTTTCAGCTGGATATTTATGGACTCTCGAATGAGAAGCAGCACAAATTTTTTTTTTTTTTTAACTACCCCTCTTCGAGAAACCACCCTCGAACCTTATATTTCTTGAAGTAGATAATCGAAATAAGTCAATAGACCATGTATCCACGCGCGGTAATTTTAGACTATTTATGGACTCTCCGAAAAACCTTGGTTGAATTTTTTCGAACCACCCCTTCCCAAAAAAACAACCCCTATCGGATATCCATCAGATTAAAAACTTCAAATAAGCTAATAGGACAATCGTTCTTGCACAGTAATTACGAACTTTTTATGGTCTCTTCAATGTCGCCGGAATTAATTTTTGGCCTCATCCCGTTTTCGAGAAAATCGAAAATCAAAAGTGGGGGTGCCAGCTTGACGTCAAGCAAGCGTTAACTTTTTGTTCCTCAAGTCAAAAGGCAATCTATTGGTCCCATATTTATGGACTTTTTATGGTCTCTTCAACGCCGTCAGAATTAATTTTTGGCCTCATCCCGTTTTCGAGAAAATCGAAAATCAACAGTGGGGGTGCCAGCTTGACGTCAAGCAAGCGTTAACTTTTTGTTCCTCAAGTCAAAAGGCAATCTATTAGTCCCATATTTATGGACTTTTTATGGTCTCTTCAACGCCGTCAGAATTAATTTTTGGCCTCATCCCGTTTTCGAGAAAATCGAAATTCAAAAGTGGGGGTGCCAGCTTGACGTCAAGCAAGCGCCAACTTTTTGTTCCTTAAGTCAAAAGGCAATCTATTGGTCCCATATTTATGGACTTTTTATGGTCTCTTTAACGCCGTCAGAATTAATTTTTGGCCTCATCCCGTTTTCGAGAAAATCGAAAATCAACAGTGGGGGTGCCAGCTTGACGTCAAGCAAGCGTTAACTTTTTGTTCCTCAAGTCAAAAGGCAATCTATTGGTCCCATATTTATGGACTTTTTATGGTCTCTTCAACGCCGTCAGAATAAATTTTTGGCCTCATCCCGTTTTCGAGAAAATCGAAAATCAACAGTGGGGGTGCCAGCTTGACGTCAAGCAAGCGTTAACTTTTTGTTCCTCAAGTCAAAAGGCAATCTATTGGTCCCATATTTATGGACTTTTTATGGTCTCTTCAACGCCGTCAGAATAAATTTTTGGCCTCATCCCGTTTTCGAGAAAATCGAAAATCAACAGTGGGGGTGCCAGCTTGACGTCAAGCAAGCGTTAACTTTTTGTTCCTCAAGTCAAAAGGCAATCTATTGGTCCCATATTTATGGACTTTTTATGGTCTCTTCAACGCCGTCAGAATTAATTTTTGGCCTCATCCCGTTTTCGAGAAAATCGAAATTCAAAAGTGGGGGTGCCAGCTTGACGTCAAGCGAGCGCGAACTTTTTGTTCCTTAAGTCAAAAGGCAATCTATTGGTCCTATATTTATGGACTTTTTATGGTCTCTTCAACGCCGCCAGAATTAATTTTTGGACTCATCGGGTTTTCGAGAAAATCGAAAATCAAAAGTGGGGGTGCCAGCTTGACTTCAAGCAAGCGCCAACTTTTTGTTCCTTAAGTCAAAAGGGAATCTATTGGTCCCATATTTATGGACTTTTTATGGTCTTTTCAACGCCGTCATAATTAATTTTTGGCCTCATCCCGTTTTCGAGAAAATCGAAATTCAAAAGTGGGGGTGCCAGCTTGACGTCAAGCAAGCGCGAACTTTTTGTTCCTTAAGTCAAAAGGCAATCTATTGGTCCCATATTTATGGACTTTTTATGGTCTCTTTAACGCCGTCAGAATTAATTTTTGGCCTCATCCCGTTTTCGAGATAATCGAAAATCAAAAGTGGGGGTGCCAGCTTGACGTCAAGCAAGCGCCAACTTTTTGTTCCTCAAGTCAAAAGGCAATCTATTGGTCCCATATTTGTGGACTTTTTATGGTCTCTTCAACGCCGTCAGAATTAATTTTTGGCCTCATCCCGTTTTCGAGAAAATCGAAATTTAAAAGTGGGGGTGCCAGCTTGACGTCAAGCGAGCGCCAACTTTTTGTTCTTTAAGTCAAAACGCCATCTATTGGTCCTATATTTATGGACTTTTTATGGTCTCTTCAACGCCGCCAGAATCAATTTTTGGACTCATTCCGTTTTCGCGAAAATCGAAATTCAAAAGTGGGGGTGCCAGCTTGACGTCAAGCGAGCACCAACTTTTGAATTTCGATTTTCGCGAAAACGGAATGAGTCCAAAAATTGATTCTGGCGGCGTTGAAGAGACCATAAAAAGTCCATAAATATAGGACCAATAGATGGCGTTTTGACTTAAAGAACAAAAAGTTGGCGCTCGCTTGACGTCAAGCTGGCACCCCCACTTTTAAATTTCGATTTTCTCGAAAACGGGATGAGGCCAAAAATTAATTCTGACGGCGTTGAAGAGACCATAAAAAGTCCACAAATATGGGACCAATAGATTGCCTTTTGACTTGAGGAACAAAAAGTTGGCGCTTGCTTGACGTCAAGCTGGCACCCCCACTTTTGATTTTCGATTATCTCGAAAACGGGATGAGGCCAAAAATTAATTCTGACGGCGTTAAAGAGACCATAAAAAGTCCATAAATATGGGACCAATAGATTGCCTTTTGACTTAAGGAACAAAAAGTTCGCGCTTGCTTGACGTCAAGCTGGCACCCCCACTTTTGAATTTCGATTTTCTCGAAAACGGGATGAGGCCAAAAATTAATTATGACGGCGTTGAAAAGACCATAAAAAGTCCATAAATATGGGACCAATAGATTCCCTTTTGACTTAAGGAACAAAAAGTTGGCGCTTGCTTGAAGTCAAGCTGGCACCCCCACTTTTGATTTTCGATTTTCTCGAAAACCCGATGAGTCCAAAAATTAATTCTGGCGGCGTTGAAGAGACCATAAAAAGTCCATAAATATAGGACCAATAGATTGCCTTTTGACTTAAGGAACAAAAAGTTCGCGCTCGCTTGACGTCAAGCTGGCACCCCCACTTTTGAATTTCGATTTTCTCGAAAACGGGATGAGGCCAAAAATTAATTCTGACGGCGTTGAAGAGACCATAAAAAGTCCATAAATATGGGACCAATAGATTGCCTTTTGACTTGAGGAACAAAAAGTTAACGCTTGCTTGACGTCAAGCTGGCACCCCCACTGTTGATTTTCGATTTTCTCGAAAACGGGATGAGGCCAAAAATTTATTCTGACGGCGTTGAAGAGACCATAAAAAGTCCATAAATATGGGACCAATAGATTGCCTTTTGACTTGAGGAACAAAAAGTTAACGCTTGCTTGACGTCAAGCTGGCACCCCCACTGTTGATTTTCGATTTTCTCGAAAACGGGATGAGGCCAAAAATTAATTCTGACGGCGTTAAAGAGACCATAAAAAGTCCATAAATATGGGACCAATAGATTGCCTTTTGACTTAAGGAACAAAAAGTTGGCGCTTGCTTGACGTCAAGCTGGCACCCCCACTTTTGAATTTCGATTTTCTCGAAAACGGGATGAGGCCAAAAATTAATTCTGACGGCGTTGAAGAGACCATAAAAAGTCCATAAATATGGGACTAATAGATTGCCTTTTGACTTGAGGAACAAAAAGTTAACGCTTGCTTGACGTCAAGCTGGCACCCCCACTGTTGATTTTCGATTTTCTCGAAAACGGGATGAGGCCAAAAATTAATTCTGACGGCGTTGAAGAGACCATAAAAAGTCCATAAATATGGGACCAATAGATTGCCTTTTGACTTGAGGAACAAAAAGTTAACGCTTGCTTGACGTCAAGCTGGCACCCCCACTTTTGATTTTCGATTTTCTCGAAAACGGGATGAGGCCAAAAATTAATTCCGGCGACATTGAAGAGACCATAAAAAGTTCGTAATTACTGTGCAAGAACGATTGTCCTATTAGCTTATTTGAAGTTTTTAATCTGATGGATATCCGATAGGGGTTGTTTTTTTGGGAAGGGGTGGTTCGAAAAAATTCAACCAAGGTTTTTCGGAGAGTCCATAAATAGTCTAAAATTACCGCGCGTGGATACATGTTCTATTGACTTATTTCGATTATCTACTTCAAGAAATATAAGGTTCGAGGGTGGTTTCTCGAAGAGGGGTAGTTAAAAAAAAAAAAAAAATTTGTGCTGCTTCTCATTCGAGAGTCCATAAATATCCAGCTGAAAGTGTTTGCGAAAATTGAATTTTCAATTTTCCATTTTTCAAAAACTACCCTTATCTCATTAAGGGTAGTTCCGATCGAATTAAAAATGTGATATTCGAAGAGGCCATAAAAAGTCCATAAATATAGGACCATTGAGGTTTCCCTCTGACTTAAGGAACAAAAAGTTGGCGCTGGCTTGACGTCAAGCTGGCACCCCCACTTTTGAAAATCGATTTTCTCGAAAACGGGATGAGGCCAAAAATTAATTCTGACGGCGTTGAAGAGACCATAAAAAGTCCATAAATATGGGACCAATAGATTGCCTTTTGACTTGAGGAACAAAAAGTTGGCGCTTGCTTGACGTCAAGCTGGCACCCCCACTTTTGATTTTCGATTTTCTCGAAAACGGGATGAGGCCAAAAATTAATTCCGGCGACATTGAAGAGACCATAAGAAGTTCGTAATTACTGTGCAAGAACGATTGTCCTATTAGCTTATTTGAAGTTTTTAATCTGATGGATATCCGATAGGGGTTGTTTTTTTGGGAAGGGGTGGTTCGAAAAAATTCAACCAAGGTTTTTCGGAGAGTCCATAAATAGTCTAAAATTACCGCGCGTGGATACATGTTCTATTGACTTATTTCGATTATCTGCTCCAAGAAATATAAGGTTCGAGGGTGGTTTCTCGAGAAGGGGTAGTTCAAAAAAAAAAAAAAAAATTGTGCTGCTTCTCATTCGAGAGTCCATAAATATCCAGCTGAAAGTTTTTGCAAAAATTGAATTTTCAATTTTCCATTTTTCAAAAACTACCCTTATCTCATTAAGGGTAGTTCCGATCGAATTAAAAATGTGATATTCGAAGAGGCCATAAAAAGTCCATAAATATAGGACCATTGAGGTTTCCCTCTGACTTAAGGAACAAAAAGTTGGCGCTGGCTTGACGTCAAGCTGGCACCCCCACTTTTGAAAATCGATTTTCTCGAAAACGGGATGAGGCCAAAAATTAATTCTGGCGGCATTGAAGAGACCATAAAAAGTCCATAATTTCCAGCTGTCAAAAAAATTTTTTCGACTTGGTGGGGGTGCCAGCTTTACACACCTCGCGTCGAAGAGGGTCGCGTTCGTCGGGTGGAAAGGGTTGGGGGAGGAACGTTGTTAAAGGATGGGCGAGGGGGGGGGGGGTTGGGGGGCTAGTGGGTTATACAGACAAGCATCAGCGGTGAATGGACGTTCGCCAGGGTGGAATGAGTGAAGATTGTGCCACGGTTGCTAGCTCGTGTGCTACGTGGTTGGCAGACCGTTGGATCCTCACGTATATAAAGGCCAATAGTTGGGGGAAGAGGGGGGGGGGACGCTACGACACAAGCTCCCGACCTGCATTCAAAGTAGACACATACACACACCGAGAAAATCGCGCACGCACACACATAAACGCGAAAGTCCCATACAGTGACGGTCTGCGGTATTGCGGGAAAGCATCGGAAATCGCGGGGGTAACAACAATGACGGTAAATGAACCGACGTTAACTCGGAGACCTTGTGTGTGTGTGTGTGTGTGTGTGTGTGTGTGTAACGGATTGCTTCGAATCTCGAGTAACCATCTTGGACCATCCATGAACACTGAGATGTGTGTTTAATGGACTCAAAGTTTTTTGATTCCTCTGGCAGTTCTTACATCTCACGCAGATACCATCAGGATAAATCTCCCGAAATTCAAGCCCAATCGGACCACATTTAGAGGTTCCGCTTTCACGAATTCGATGAGGGTTAATCAGACTCAACATCGAATTCGTGAAAGCGGAACCTCTAGATATTGTTCGATTGGGCTCGAAATTTGGGAGATGTTTCCCGATGCTATCGACGTGGGATCTAGAAACTGCCAGAAGAGTCGGAGGATACTGCAATTTTTCAACACACCCTGCGATGGACACAGTCAAACGCATAATTACGGTGGATATGGAAGGTGAGGTCCGAGGCCGTCTGAGGACGGAGTACCATCGGGCGGACACGTCGGAGAGGGGGATTATTATACACGTTGCATCGCGTTGCATCGTGCGCGTCCCAGAAGCATCCGACCTCCGTCACCCGGCGAGTGGGACGGGGGGGGGGGGATGATACATGCCCCCGGCCGAGGCGTCGTTCCGAAACGTCTTGGGGAATCTCCGGTTGATCGAATTCCGCCATCGATCGGGGTTCCCGTTCGCCAACTCGACGTCGCCATAAGCCGCATTAATCGAACGTCATATTGCATTGATATGTAACTACCTACGTCGCTCGTAAATTGTCCCGAGAGGCCACGACGGTCGGGGGGGGGCGGGGGGAGGGGATGGTGTCGATGACGTTGCCGGGACGTGACGTCGGGGCTGTGTAACACGTTCGAGAACCCGTGGATAATGTTCGCCGAGACGTCGTGTGCGTGTGCATATGTCGATCGGCATGGCCGTGACGTTGCTCCGCGTAATTGACAAATCCATTGTCTTCGATCGTTATCACGGATTATGGCCTTCGAATTTCCTGATTTATCAACGATAACGAATGATTCATCGTTGGACAGACCAGGGTGGTCCTTGAATGGGGCGCGGAATTAAAAAAATTGGATAAAACGGATATTAAAAAAAAAAATGACGGATGATTCACACGGCCTCGGTTGTTTTTCGAATAGAGACCGCGAAATATCCGCAGTAGGTCTGTCCCACTGGGTATTTATAACGGCGATCGATGAGCCGCCGAGTGAGCGAGAGGTCGAAGAATAACAAAGATACAAAAAAAAAAAAAAACCTACGTACAGACACAGGGTGCACGGAAGTAGTCGAGCGTCTATGAAAGTTGCAAGCCGCTCGTTTCCCGGTTCCCGAGTTTTCCGTCGGCCCGGCTCGAGACCATATACCCGTCGCCCTCACATCGACTTTTCCTCGACGACTCGGTTCTCGCTTACCGATCGAAGGTGACCCCTTCCCACACATCCTTCTCCATCTATTCGTACATCGAACTTCGTAATTCCGTGCACCTCGTACCGAGCAAACTGTTTGACGTCGAACTACGTCCGCAAAAAAGAAAAAAAAAATAATAAAAATAATAATTCAATCGATCAAACAAATATATATATATACATATATGTATATATATTAATAACGCAACCCGGATCGTTACCGACGATGACGCGAGTTCCATATATACGTCTTATGGCCTCTAGTTTGGCTGTGTAACGAATATACATGTTTTTACATTATTTATTAAAAAGAAAAAACAAACTTTCTTTTTTTTCATGTGTTAATCAAACCTCTGCATACAGTCCGATTGGGCTCAAACTTTCGCAGACGTCTCCCGATATTATCCACTTCAAATGTGGAAAAACTGCCGGAGAAGGATCTACAGAAAAAAATTTGCTCTTTTTTATCCCCCAACACACCCTAACGTATAATACTCATCGCAATCTGAAGCTTTGCCAATGGGGAGGTGGGGGGTGGAAATAAAATATTTGAAACCTGCGTCGTTTGGCGGTCGAGTCTGGGGTACGGACAAGATAAACGGGGTGTGTGTGTGTGTGGGGCAGGGGCAGGGGGTGTAATAAGGTGGGGTAGATTTGATGCATACGGGTGGAGGCCATCGATATATATATATACATACATATCAGCTTTATACTCGCGCTCTCGTTTTTTCAACCCATCTGCTAGACAGATTTTTATTATTATTATTATTATTATTATTATTATTTTTTATTTGCCGGCCCCAACTCCATCCCCCGTTAATACGTCGATACCGAAATGAACGGTTGTAAAAGCGTTTGCGAAATTTTTCGCGAGCTTCACGGACGTACAGGTACAAATGGAAACCCATCGGTCCTCATTTTTACCCATACGACCGAAATTCCGGGACGTAAAGGTACAAACTGAGAGACACAAACCGCAGGCTCTTGCGGCGGTGAAAATCTCATCGAGAAGTGGGGGGGGGGAGGAAAACCGACGTGGCGGACGGGCATTACATTTGGCAGCGATTTCACTCAGCGGGATTAAGCTTATTTTCGTTCTCGTGCCGCATGACGGTCTGCCAGCAAAACGGAACGGGCATAACCGGCTTTCGTCGTGTTCTCGATCTTCCGCCCCGGTGCGCCGCATCAGTCTACTTCTTGTTGTTTCTTTTTCTTTATTTTTTTTTTCAACGAAAAAAAAAATTCTGTTGGATTTCGAAATTTGCCGAATTGAGATTGTTGGATGTCTTCGCCGCGCGTGCGGGCCGATCGTGGATGTATCACCGAGTCCCGATCTGTATGAGAATTTCCGGAACGGGATTGCGATCGAATCGCCGCGAGAGCAACGACGCGACTGCGAAAATCCGGGCGCTGTGCGTAGCGTGAAAATAATCCAACGGGATGACGACGCATATATATTTAATACGTATACATGTTTAATATGTGTGTGTGTGTGTGTGTGTGTGTGTGTGGCTGTGCGGTGATGCAGATTAGCGCGGAGCGATCTCTGTAAAGAGCGTCGAATGAACGCTAATGGAGAGGATGAGTCGGGTGCTTTGCTGTATATTTCGATATCAACTCTCTCTTTCACTCCCTCTATCTCTCTCTCTCTCTTTGCTTCTCATCGTTATAGAAGGTTAATTAAATTCTCCGGGAATTCTGTTGCTTTCTCTATCTCTCTCTCTCTCTCTCTCAAACTCTCGGCTTGGCTTTGAAAAAAAAAAATAAATTAAAAAAAAACGCCGGATGTGATACACGCCAACGATGATAATCGTGCGATTGATGATTATAATATCAGCGTAGTAAGACGGATAATATCGTAATTAATTATCGCATGAAAAATTCACGACCGGATCATCGTTTGCATCCGGGGGTCAATTCGATTGTTGATTATTTGATGGTGCTTGAGCCCACACGAGGTAATAAATTAAATGTTCTTGAACAATATTCATCGCTTGGTTCGCATGTGTTTCCCTCTCTCTCTCTCTCTCTATCTCGCTATTTTCCTCCATTGAGTTTGCGATCGTGAAATACCGAATGTGATACCGACCTCTCGCCGAATAATGGCAGTTTAGCTCGGCTACCAAGTTTCCGAGCTTTCCCAAGTTTCCTCGTTAATTGATGCGCGAGAAGTCTCTCGCTTCGAGTTCGAACCCTCATTCCCTGCCCTCTTCCCCTCCTCCATTCCCCTCCCCGCCTCTTCTCGCTCGACCGTCGGGAATGGCCTGAAAGATTCATAAAGCCCGCGGAAACACATCTTCCCTCTGGTACGACGCGCTCATTCCTCAAACCGGACGTCTGCAGCTGCTGCTGCTGCTGCTGCTTTTGGGTCGACGATGGTGTGTGACGCTCGACAACGTCGCTCACAATTGTGAAGCAAGAGTTTAGAAACGGCCGGGGAAACCTAACGAGCCCCCCCCCCCCAGATTAGTTTCGCGCAATTCTCTCATCTGTGTCTCCGAAATTTCGTCGTCCAACTTTGTCGTAATTCTCCATCCTCGACGCCCCCCCTTCCCTGCCTCCTTCTCTCACGTCCGTTCGACGTGCTTTCGGATCAACAACTAACCAATGCCAACAGTCGAACAGATGCCTCATTCGCATCGGTGTGAAAACGCAGTCGAATGATTTGAAAAATTGAAATAACACAAAATCGACAGCTACGAGAAAACAATTTAAAAAGTGCGAGACAGATTCGTGTTTGACCGACAAACGCATCACATTGTATCACACTTTTAATCTGTCATTGATTTTTCCATGCCGTTCTAATAGTAACAAAAAACTCTAAAAAATAGTTGAATGAAATAAAAAAATATATTTCGAAGGCCACGTTTGTGATGATAAATTTTTGCGTCATCAGTCATAGTTCACGAAATTCCGAAAGATAAGAAGTTTAACTAATCACGCCGTATATTATACCAATTTTTTTTGTATTTTTTTTACACATTTTTTTGTTCGTTACCCACGAGATTGTTCCATTGGCTAGAAATTTTCGGCATTCCTCGTGGTCGAGAAGCATTGCCGGTCCCGTCGGTCCATCGTCGCGCGTGAAGAACGGTTTTGTGGAAGGGTGCCTCACCCCCTGCCCTCCCCCTAACTCTGCCCCCGGCTCATTGTGACGGAACAATGGCCGAAGAGAGCGAGAGGACGCTCCAACACGAGAGACGACCCGCGCGCGGAGCACGCGAAATCGCATAAATTAGAGAACGCCTCTGGCGACCGCCGCGAGAGAACGTTTTCACCCTGCATATTAAATGCACGCCTACGATCCTCGACGCGTGAGCGCGACGCTTTCGGGGGAAGAACGCCACTACGCTTCGAGGGTGAGGGGGGGAGGAAGCTTTCGTATCCCGAGCCAAAATCTTTCCCCATCCGCTTTGACTTTGAACGATTGTAACTCCGTCAAAAATCGAGCTACCGACCTTTTCCAATAACTGTTTCAAAGCTTATGGAATTCTGCGTCGAATGAGCCCTCGTTCGGTAAACTCGGAGTTCTGTACTGCGAATTATCACGCGAGGAAGATAAAAAAATAATTTCAATTTCGACAGAATTTCGTACGTGAACTTTAACCCTCGGTCGGAGCTGGGAAACATTTTTTTCAAATCTGGAAAAAATTCTAAATGCATCTTCAACATCTCAGCTGTCGATTTGTGGAAAAAGGATTGAAAAATCTCAACGGGTTTCTGAGATATCGATTTATTTGTACGAGCGTGCAGAATCCACATGACAACCGTAAGGGCGATTTCAGGGTCTTGGTTGGAGCTTCGATTCTGTCACCAGGGCCGAAGGGGCAAAGGCTCCACTCACTCGACACGGAATTCAGCTTTTCACGGAGTATGCCGTGTGTCACGAGGGAGGAGGATGGCCGGGGGTTGGAAGGATTCACCGTTTCACTGGCCGAGCACGTACGACGAAATTCAGTTCGATCGTCCGGTAACGAATCGGACGAGGGTGTGATGTGACAGGTTTTTTTTTTTTTTTTTCGTCCACGAGGGGTAAAACCGGGTGGTTTTGTAATTTTCACACGACTATTTGTCGCGAAGCTGCGATAAATTGGTCCATCGTGACTCCAACGATTTATCTTGACACAAGTATCTTCGTCGAAGAAAAAAAAAAAAAAGTCGGCATTCTCCACTATTTTGTTTTTATTTAAAAAATTAAAATTACAAAAAAAAAAAAAAAAAAAAAACAAATACGTCGTTTCCAGAGCCAGAGTAAGGTCGCTCGCTCGAGAGTTTGACGGGAGCAAGGGTAGTTTCTCGATCCCCGTGAGACCGGTGGTTCGTTTTTTTAAAACATTTTTTATAACTCTTGTTTTTTTTTGTTTTTTTTTCTACGGACAAAGTTTTTCCGAGACGGGTCCCAAAGAGTACCGGGCGAAACTGATCGTAAAGAATTGTTCGAGGAGCAGAAAACCTTACCCTCTCCGTCTTACCTTCCACGCGCTGTCACTGCGACAAGCCAACTTTCCACGATAATTGATTGTTTTTTTTTTTTTTTTTTTGAGAATGAAGGGGGGGCGGGGCGAAGGGGTTTCGTCCGCTTCGTCTTCGATCCGAAAATTCACGCGGGACAAACGTGAGACGACGTTTTATTGCGGTAATTGCGAGAACGAAAGTGTGTGTGTTGTCGAGAGTTAACGACGCGAGAGAGACTTTGTAAAAAGCGGAATGCCCGTATTGAGTGGACGATCGACGAACGTAAGCGCATTGCGCACGTGCGCTTCGCGCCCATCAACCTCGTTCTTTTTTTTTTCATTCATCTTTCAATCGAATGCATTTTTTCATTCGTTCGACATTGTCATCGAGTCATCCGGTGGCCAACGCCGAAATTTTACACGTTTGTAGAATTTCGTTACACGTTTGTAAATTGTAAAATTCAAAATAAAAAAAAAAAAACAAAATTTAAAGCGAAGCAGCGAACAAATTAATAGACCGGTGAAGGGTTTCGTGGGGGAGGGTTAATACGCGACGGACAACCTTTTCATCCTGCAGTGCGACAGACTGCCACGACACGCGTACGAAACGCAAATGTTTCCGCATTATTTACGCTAAATTTATCCATCGCCCGCTGCGTCGGGATTTTCCATCGTCCATGTACACACACACACACATGTATATGTGCGGAATTTTCGGTATGTGTGTGACAACTGTACATGCACAAAGTTTTCAGGTCTACGTGGATGACTGCAATGCAAGGAAGGTAGACAGAGAGAGTGAGAGTGAGAGAGAAAAGAGTGGAGGGGGGGCGTGCATAGAGCGTGCAGCATGCACACACGTCGAGATGCATAATGCGGAATACAAAATGCGAAAATGTCAGACCCAATGCTCTCTGTCTCTCTTTCCGCTGTTTCGTGACTCCATACTCACCCATAATCCATACACATATATATGTCTATGTTTATATACATGTGTCTATATACATATATATTGTATATATGTGTGCTTCAAGCGCAGCAGCATCCTTTCAACCCCCTCGACAGAGTCACATGCAGTGAGAACGGGGTAGTGCAAGTTCAACCGATTGGAAAACGTTGCGGAAGGGTAGCTGGGAGGTGGGGGGGGGGAGATACGTGAAAGCGAGAGAGAGAGATAAAGACAGAGAGAGAGAGAGAGAGAGAGAGAGTGAGTGACAAACTGAGGAACATAGAAATCACGAGAGAGAGAGACGAAGAGACTTCACCACCGAAACATCAAAAATTTTCCCGTACACTGTAATCCAACAAAATTGTACCAACCATGTTTTCCCACGGTTTATATTTTTTCCATTCGCGAAAAAACCTTCGTGATTGTCGTGAGAGTTCGAAGGGTCCATGCCTCAACCATCGTTTACCACAAATACATTTTTAATTCTTTCACAAAACATTCGCATTATATATTATCATCGCGCAATCTCTCCCCGCTCTCCGGCATCCACCCCCCGGACGTTTCAATGTGTATATTATTCCCCGATGGCTCTTTTGAAAATTACGTGTTACTCGGTCTCCTCGTAACCGGGCCGTGTACCGAATCGTTGATAATGCGCGGGAGCGCGAGGGTGGAGGGTGGAGGGGGGAAAGGGTGGCGCGTGTGGTGTTTGTGCGCAGTGGTATTGTCACGCAATGGGAAAACCGTAGTACCACCTCCGACCCTCTTCGTCGAAATTGTGGCGTAGGTGGAACGCGCGCGGGGGGGGGGGGGGGGTGGTTGGCGAATATCAACCCTCGGTTGGCGAGGGGGGAACCGCTCGGCTCGTTGTTTTTGCGGCGAGATAAGGGCTGTGGTTAATGGCGTGTGGATTTTTCGGCTATGGTGGCGGTGGTGCGAGAGCCTTTCTACCGCGGACGCTCGACGGAAGCTCAAAACGTGAAAGAGAGAGAGAGAGAGAGAGAGAGAGGGAGGCCAGTGTGATTTCGGCTAACGCGAATGCTCACTGGCTGTTGGCTGCTGGTGCTGCTGGTGGTGGCGGGTAGTGGCGGCGATGTCGTTGAAGCGAACCCGAGCTCTCGGAACACAACGTTATTCACGCTACCGAAAAGCCCTCTTCCACCCCTCGCCCCCGTGAGCAACGAGCACCCACGAGAACACCCCCATAGCCCGGGTCTACATTAAATTTAGGCAGTACCGGATCTCTGCCTATATCCCTCGCTAATATACACCGCTGAGTGTCTCCACCAACGATTTTACCCTCGACGGATTTTTTTTTTGTTGTTCTCTTTTTTTTTGAAGCCCCCAAACCCTACGAGGACTTTTCGGGTTCAACGAATTGTTGTTTTTTTTTCGTTTTATCTTCGATCCACCCCATCGACGAAACCAATCGTCGAAAAGCGATCGCAGTACGATACTGCACTCGATTTATTTATTTTTTTTTTCAGTAGTCGTAGTAGTTTGTGTTTTTTTTTTATTTTTTTATTTCACCCACGATCCACTCTGTTTTATTTGTATTTTCATTTTTATTTTTTATTTTTTTCTGGGAAGTCTCTCGACGTGTTCAGTGACATGATAAAACGAAAATGGCGCAACGGGTTCAACGTCGGGGAAATGATTATTGAAAATATATATGGATATATGTATAACTCGGGCAGACGAGTAAGCTCAAAGTGCGGCTTTTAACGGTACGATTTTTAGTGCACACTCGGTGGAGTTGTTGAACCGCAACCGGTTGGCAGCGAAAATTAAATTTCCCAACGAGTTTCGCGTAGCGAATAATCGGTTTATCATTATTATCATTGTTGAATTTGTTTTTTTTTTTATTTTACCGATTTTTTTTTTTTTTTTTCATACGTGAAATATAATGAAGCACGCAGCAAAAGTTTGAACGATAATGACATTTTGAAGATAAATGAAAAGACAAAGAAATAGATTTCTAGATGTAAGTGCTTGCTTAAGTAAGTGAAATTCGTTAATTTTCGATTAGCTATCTGATCAAACAATTTGAATTTTCTCAAAGTCGTCGTCGTCGTCGTGTGTGTGTGTGTGGTTTGTCGGATCGAGACGATAAAGAGGCTCTTCATAACTGGTTGTCGGGAATTTGTATGGGAAGGGGGGGGGGGAATTTGCTCGTCGTACTTCTGAATGGGGAACCCGGACCCCTTTGCAAATTTCTCCCCTCGCACATCATCCATCAACGATCCCACGGGATTTCAACCGCACCGAAATTCCGGGACATAAGTTATGTATCAATTTGCGCCGTTCAACGCAGTCGGAGATACGGCAATGGCGCGGTCACTGATCTTACCAACCCTCCTCCTCCCCCCCCCCATTGTTTCCACGAACGACCGTAATTTAATAATTTTCCACAATATGCGACAAAGATGTTCACAGTCAAAAATTTTCAATTGCAATAATCGTCCTAGTTCAATATTATATTTTATATATCAGTTGTATTAGTTTTAAAATTTGACATAATTCAATTTCACACTCACAAAGTTTCACACCGTTCGTTCTTTCGTTTTTCTTTTTTTCTTTTTTTTTTTTTTTCACCTTCCCGGAAACCCGCCAAGTGCAATATCCCCGACGCGGCATTAAACGACGGCGATGAGAACCACTGTTCGCGATCGATGCAGTTATCGCAGGGTTGCGGATTAAAACGGTGTGCGAAAATTTTTCACGAAGGATATGTTCGAGGGCCAACCGATTTATCGTCACAATCGTGAAACTTTAAAAATCAATGACAAATACATCAAATGATAATGAATAAAGAACACAAATTAAATTTCATGTGGTTATGACTTTTGAACTTTTGATCGTTTTGAAATATTTTTCAATTTTTTTCGAAACGATAAAAGTTACTTTTATCGATCGTGGAAATTTACATAATTTGGGTGACATTTTTTACACGCGTGTCATAACACCCTTAATACGAAAATTTCATCGTTTTGATTCGATAATCGTGGGTTACTGAAAAAGGTGTTGGGTAAAATCATTGAACAATCGTGTGGAGAGTGGTGGCACACGTCCGGTTGGTGTCACTATATCACCCCTCTTTCAGTTTCACGTGCGTGCCATTGACCGGGGCCATAATGGGGTGGCGCGCGGTGCCCACACGTTCGCATCATCCCGCACATTCATCCGGGGGGTCCGCTTTCAGTTGTATGGCCGCCTCCCCCTCGTCCGTATTCTCGCATCGACACGGAAACGCGTATCGTCGAGTAGGATCGAGGACCACAGCGAGAGGGGCAAACGGGGGGGGGGGCTTGAGTGGGTCGAACAGCGAGCGTCGTTATTGTCATCGACGTGCACCGAGAGGGTTGAAGAGAAAACACGCGCGGAGAGGGGTCGCGAGAGATCGCCCGCGATAAATTAATTACCGGGTTAACCGGCATAACGAACTCTCTCATCCCCTACAGACACACACACACATTATATATATACAAATATACATATTAAGGGTGCAATGATTTGAATCAACCGTTTTTTTTCTCCCTCTCGTAGCAGAATTTTGTTGTGAATATCAAAAAAGTAATTCGCTCAAAAATTGTCTTAAAAAATGCAATTTTCATTTTAGTTTACAAAATTTTCCCCAAATTCTGAATGCGAAAAAAATAATTTTTGATATTCTTTCACATCGTGGGATCGGCAATCGGTAATGCATAATTTTACCGATTTTATCGATGGATTATTTTCAGTCTGATTTTCAAATTTGTTTTTTCCCCAAAATTTATTTTGTGTAAGATTCATCGGATTGACTTCGAGCGTCATTGATGGCCCATTCCACTGGGCAGTGCAGACTGAATGGCGAAGTATTTCGTCGCTAACCCATCGCGAATTGCCGGGGATGATGAAAAATTCATCGAACGAGTTGTGCAGTTGGTGGGTCGAACGACATTACTCGGATCCACGGGACGCATCGGTATCGACGCGGTTCAATATCCATCGGTACCAATATGGCCGAATCGGTGATCAACGGTTGAAGGGTAAGGTGGGGGTGGGACAGGGTCTGTGAATGGCAGATGAGTCAGGGGATGCGAAAGATATCCCGAGCGATGTGTAACTCGAGAGAATCAAGAGGTTGGACGGATCGGTGTGAAGCAAAGGTCCGGGGCTACGTGGAACCTACGGCCGAGGGGCTCGCCACCCCTTGTGGAATAGTCGTTTTCACCGCACGTCGCCGACGACTCTGGTCATTCGGGAGAGGGGGGAAGGGGAAGGGGGGAAGCGGGTTGCACGCTCCAGAGACCCGATGTCTGCGGTTAACTCGAGCCACAGTTTCCATCAACTATTCATGCTTGACCTACACTCCCCCAACTGCAACTGCTGCTGTTACCGACGACGCTGCTGCTGCTGCTGCGGCTTCTCGGGGTAGAACTCTCTTCCCCCTCCCTCCTCTGCTGCCCCTCATCCACGTCTCTTCTTCCGCTTCCCATCTCACTCTGTTTCCTCCATCTCCCTCTTTCCGACCTCCTTCAAACCACTTCCTCCACACACACACACAGACAGGTGAACTCGGCCTCTTACCTCACGCTACGCCATCTTTGCATAAATATTCCACGGCCCGGTGAATACACCCTCGAGCATGGCCATGTCGGACACGTGAGTTCCAACAACTCGCGAAAAAAAAAAAGAAATGGAAATAATAAAAATTGGTGCCACCCAATCCAGCCACTCACGGATCATCGTCGAATTTTCATGGAGCTTGCTTCAACCTTTGGCCCCGAAGCTCGCACGCGTGTGTGAGGGTGTCTCTACGTCCCGCGCGCCCTCCCCCACGTCCTCGTTGTCGCCGTCTATACTTCGTCCCGGATTCCAGTTTTCACCGAGCACCAGTAGATGGCGATAGCATTCGCTTCACTCCACTCTCGCAACTTGCATTGCCGTTTATACGTATTTAATATACAAATTCACAAATTTTTACGGATTTTTCTCTCCCATTATTTTGGCAGCTGTCAATTGAGATATTTTTCATTTGTTTCGTTTTCTTTTTTTTTTTTTCAAGTATTTTTTTCACACGCTTACGCTGTTAAAAAAATACACGAAAAATCTGTTTGTCACGTGAAATTGTCTCATCTTTTCGATGAAAATATCGGGTTTCCATGACGACTCTCGAAAATCCATTAAAATCGAATTTTAAACATAAAAATCGGTTTTTCGACCGCTAGAAAAATTTTGAAATTTTTTTCAATAATCTTATCGAAAAGCTGAAACAATTTTGCACGATATACGTATTTTTCGAGTCGAGATCCTCCTCAGTTTTCCAATAAATAAATAAATAATAAAAATTTTCAATATAAAAATTTTCAAATTTTTGAAAATAAAAAAAAATATATAAACTTTTCGACGTGTGAAATTTTTCATTCCCGCGTATGAAACAACTTTGTTAAAATACATTTGGTTCATTGTGCAAAATTTAATTGGAATTCGATGTTCCGTAAATTTTACACCGCAGCCATTTGGTCATACGCGAAATTCACCTTCGGTACTAACAGCGACGGGTAATTGTACACTTCCACTTCTGTCCCTCATTTTCTCTCACCGCCCCCTCCCCCCGCGTGCCCCCGCACCACGGTCAGCATCACCAACACCAGCACCATCGCCACCAGCAGTACCATTCGGATCTCTCTATCCCCTTCTCTCTCTTTCAACATTGCTTCGCAGATTCGCCAGACGCACCGCTCGCGTTTTATTGGCCGAATCCGGTAATTAACAACGCGCGATAATTAATTCGATTGAATTTCGTTCCATTTGGCTGGGGTGAACCCCGGTGAACGCCAGAAACGTGTTCGTTGTGTGCGGCCCCGGCACTCGTCCGGGCCTTCGCCCGAGCGCCGAAGGGATGAGCGCGGCCGAAGGGCGGGGGCGCAAGGGGGTGAATGGGCTCGCGGTGCAGCGCCAGACGCCGGCAAATTGCCGTGTTTGGCCGACGGTCGTTGCATCCCCTTCGATCCCCCCCCCACACTCACACATCATGACCCTTTTGAAATTTTGTTTTCTTTTTTTTTTTTTCAGTCCCATCGTTGTCAAACCGATCCTCACCGTTTTCACAAAAATAATTCAACAATTACTTTTTTTGATTATTTTTTTTGGACGCTATCGCAATCATCGTTCGGCAAGCTCATCATCAGTCGGTTGACCATCGTAAAATGCGGGACTAGGGGGTTCGGGGCACAGCTGGTGCGACCAACCGCAGTTTCATAAACACTCTCCTCCCCCTCCCCGCCCTCCTCCAATCCCTCCCACGATGCACTGCATTCGAACGTGTGTGACAGTGTATTACAACGGTGTGAAGTGATGCTGGTGGAGAGTGTGCGCGGGATAACCGATGCGCCAGATCGCTGCGGAATATAATTGTTAATAAACAATCGGGCCGGGTGGATAAACGTGATCGAGGGAAAGAGGGCGAGGGGGAGGGAGAGGAGGATGATGGATGAATCCGCGGGAGGGGGGGATCGTTGAGTTCTCACTCTGTCGATCGTGGTAAAATCCCACGCGCGTTGCGAACAGCGAGCCGAAAAGAGCGAGAAAGCATGCACATAGATAGATAGGGCGGCGGGGAGGGGGCGGGTGGGTAAAAGCGAGGAGGATTGGGCAAGCAACGAAGGGTTTATCGCGTGCGTGTCGCGCATTAACGGTATTACCATACGGAATCCTAAACGGGATTGCGAGATTTTGTCGCGGATCGCCAATTTGCATGATTGATTGCGCGCCATCGATCCCTCGCTCGTCCCAACCGCACCCCCCACCCCCCACTACCTCGCCCAACGTGTCTCCACACACCGTGCATCCAATGTACGTGCAACACACACGCGTGATCATTCCATCGTGCCTTTCTCCCGCGGATTTATTATTATCGCGAGGGGGTTGGTGTATCGCGAAAATTTTATTTGCAATTCCCGGATTCGCCCCTGGGCTTCCATACCTCTCACCCCTGCTCCATCGCCGCCCCTGCGTGGGCGAAACAAAAAAAAATGTGTTTGAAAAATAAATATCTGACTATCCGACCGTATGATAAATTCACAATTAATCCCGATTATGCCATGAATATTATTCAAACGCCTCTTCTCCGCCCCCACCCCCCGGCCGGCCAAATTTGATACAGCCGGCCCTGTGCGAAAGGATATCCATCCGTCACGAAACAATGCGACCTACCGAAACCCGTATACAGTGAATTCCTGTTAAATTGTTTTTTTTTTTTTTTCGTATTATGTATATGAGATTATGAGGATGCAGGCTGCAATATATTATGTTTCGATGCTGGTTAGCCGAAGATATTTTTTTTTTCGTCTCGGGTTTCGATTATCCATTGACACAACTATTCGATTCGATTTTCGTGATATTTTTTCCATAAGTTTTTTCTGGAATCAAAATTTTTTAAATTTGGACAACGCCATAAAAACAGCTATTTGTGTTTCAAATTAGATTTTGATGGATTTTCGAGTGTCGAAATGGAAAACTGATATTCTCATCGATAAGCCGAGACAATTTCACGTGACAAACAGATTTTCAATACATTTTTTCAACAGCGTAATCGTGTGAAAAAAAATAAAATTGAAAAAAAGAAAAATAAAACAAAGTAAATAAAAAATGTCTCGATTGACAGCCGCTGCCAAACTGATGAAAAAAAACAAATCTGAAAAAATGTGGAAATTAGTTTTACAACGTGCACTTTGAGCTGTGTGAATATCAAAAAGATTTCGGGAAGTGGAGACGAAAATTGTCCGATATTCGATGGAATGGCTCATGTATGATATATATATATTTACATACATTTCCCACTCTCTTTCCGACTCTCCCACAGCCTTCCGACGCGTATCCGATTGCCGTTTATTACGTTCGCGCCTCGTTTCACCCACATCCACCTTCTCTCTCTCTCTCTCTCTCTCTCTCTCTTGCGCAATACAAGTTTCAGCCACCGAGAAGCCGAGCCCACAGACGAAGAAATGTATATCCACGTAGTTGCAATCCGACACGACACGATCCAGCGATGCCCGCGTATGAATCCAGTTTTGCGTCCGTGTGTGCGTTAGTGCGTGTGTGTGTGTGTATGATCCTCATATCCACGTCGGTAATTTAATATCGGCATTCGGACTCCGATTTTAATCACTTTAACAGCGACGTATCGCGAATTACACACATCCGAGTCTTCCTGTTGTTCACGTGTGGCCCCTTTCACCTCGATCCAAATATACGATTCGAGTCTCTCCATTAACAAACTTTGCGGATTATCATCCTCGAGTATCTTGGAAATCAATTGATACCGATAAATGTACTCCACAAAATTTATCAGTACCGAAAAAAAAAATCTTAACAAATTTTTCATGGTTGGAATTTTTTTTTTTTGCATATTATTCACGAACAAACAATATATCTGATGTGAAAAAAAATGTTTGACTATCGATTTTTAAAATCCTGAACCTGTGACAATTATTTTTATTCCCTTGTTTTTTTTTTTTAATTTAATGAATGGTTATACGAAATTACCAGATAAATTAGTTGTGTATTAAAGGACTTTTGTTCCACAAATTGACCGTAATTTGAAATGAAAAAAAAGAGTATAAGCCATGCGAGAGAGCCATTGAGAGAGAGGGAGAGACAGAGAGAGAGAGAGAGAGAGAGAGAGAGAGAGAGAGAGAGAGAGAGAGAGAGAGAGAGAAAGAGAATTGCATGGTAGTGACTCGTTGTAGCTGCAGCAGCGACAGCTTAGCCCAACGGAGTTTCGCCATCGTGGAATAGATTGCTTTAATTTAAGTGGAGTTAGGGCCATTGCAACCTACTAGCTCATCCTCCACCTCGAAGGTAACGCGACTCCCGAACCATCGCCTCGTGTGCATGTGTGTGTGTGTGTGTGCAACCTCGAGCTTAATTTCGTCCCGGCTTAACCCCCGGATTCGTTTCCACACTTAGAGCACCAAGCTTTAACCCTCAACCGCCCCCTCCCCCCGCATCCTTCCCCCATCAAAAATACTCTCATGAACCTCTGCCACCTTCGGTCTCCCAATTTTCACATTTTTTTTCCACTCGAGAGAAATCAAATTTCATCCGGACAATACGAAAAAAAAAAAAAAAGTGACAACCAAAGTCACGAAAGTCAGTCGGTGAAGATTATGACAACGAACGAATTTACGGTTCTTTCTGTGCAACGCTGAAGGGTCGTTACACCGAAAAATGCAACAAATTAGTTAGGAAATCAAAGAAAAAATTTTTTCGAGATGAATGAAGATATCAATAATTTTGATTTTTCGAAATCATTATCACAATTAATCCCAAGACAATTGAGAAAATCGATACGGAAGAAAATCAAATAATCAGGGTCTACTCTACCCTCAAAACTTCATTCATCATCGTGCGGTGCAAAAAAATTGCATCGCCCGAAAATTGGATTTCGTTTCGCATTGTGTTTCAGTTCGTCGCAGTGGTTGGCCTGTTCGAGAGCTTATCGCGGTGCCTATAATGCAGCTTTTAATCCGCGGGCGCACGACGCAACGCATCATACGAGACACGGGTGGATGGGCTGTACCCTACACACACACACACACACACACACACACGCACACTTGGGTTACACGACGTCGATTATTCGCGTGTACCCTGTTCGACGTTCACAAATTTGCGGTGTGAACGGTTACCCTGTAAACTTTAACTTCTCACACCCTACGTCCATGTATATATATACATATATATATATATATATATATGATCCGGGGAAAACGCCGGTTTCCTGACTAGCTCACTTTTGGACCGGAGTTGGCTGTTCGTGGATGATTTGACGGCAGATGATCCGGGTTTCACGTGTCGGTCGCGTTCGCGTCGGTCACCGCTGCGAAACCATCGATCCAACGGTCATTATGGGGACCGTCGGTGGTCCCGAGGTCCCCGTAACTCCGTGACACCGTGTTTTACGCTACACATGCCATGTACAACGATGCGCAAGGCATATGCCCTGTCGAACCCTCAAAAATGAACAAATGTGTGTGTGTGTGTGTGTGTGTGTGTGTTTGTGTGTGTGTGTTTGTGACGGGTTCGAAGCGACGTCCGGAAAATAAAGCCGGAAAATTCGACGGTGCATCGCGACCTCGCTCACACGCGTGGATCACGTTAATTATTTTGTCCCGGGTTCTGTTTTACCTACCGAGCCTCCCACGCCGCCCCCCGCCCTGGCGGTCCTTTGGGAATGGCAGGCCGACCGATCGTCCCGCCACGATGTAAACACCGAGTCATAAATTCGCGTCAGCTATACACGGCCCGGCGAGCAACGAACAAAGTTCGATACTGATGCCGATCTATCGGTTCGTGTGACAGCCCTTCACCCAACATGTGTGTATATATATACATATATATATGTGGTTCGCGTATCCGGAACATTGTAATTTCCGCAAAATTGATCCGAAAACTTTCGAACCCGTTGATTACGAACGTTTGTGTGTGATGCACGACGATTGAATTTTGGATCGTAACGTCGATGCTCGTTCGTCGATTCGAGTTTTGTTGTTGTTGTTGTTGTTGTGTGTTTTTTGGGTGAAAAGTTATCGATTGAAATTATCAGATCGACGAGCCGATCGTCCGTCCAGCTTGCGCTTTATTACTATTTCAACGTTTCAACGTCGTGGGGTTCGATGGTCGCACGATTTCGCATCGTGTGTGTCGGTAACACGATATCGAACGGTCGGCCTGTCGTGTCCGGTGGGACAACGGAATGCGCACGGTGCCGATCGATCGAGTTCCATATACCGAACGATCGATGCGAAGAATGTCTCATTCGGTTCTCCAAGTACGTGTCTCACTGCGCATGCTTGTGTTCGGTTTTTTTTTCTTGTTTATTATTGTTTGTTTTTTTTATTTTGTCGTTTGTTTCGTGTGACTCGATTTTTGTACAGCTTCCGATGAAAATTTTTTGGATGAGGCTGGGAATTCAGAACGAGCAAAATTCGGAAAAGTCGAAATTTAGAACGGGCACGATGTTTCGTTTCGAGTGAGGATGCCAAGATGGGTAACCAATGGGGTCGTGTATTCGTCTAACAATCGCGGTCTCGACCCTCTCTCTCTCTCTCTCTCTCTCTCTCTCTCTCTCTCTCTCTCTCTCTCTCTCTCTCTCTCTCTCTCTCTCGTTTCGCCCGTTGCGTTATTGTTTTTTAATTGAACGGCCATCTCCCACACGCATTTTCATCTCCCACAAAAGTTGGCTTGGAAATTTTTTCAATTAAAAACGGCTGCCCCCACCCCTCTGTCCCTCCTTCCCGGACGACCTCACCGTCCCCTTCCTATTCCTCCGTCCTGCGTTTCTCCGTTGGTCGCTCTTTTCCCTCTCGCTCTCTCTCTCTCTCTCTCTTTCTCTCTGTCATCGTCGTGGACCACGGATGCAAGAGGCGAAGTCGCGCCGTGTCGGGGGGCGGGGGGGCCTCGGTTTTAATTACTGTGGCATCGTTACGCATCGCCCGTTTCAGTAAGACCGGGGCTAGGTGAGCGTGAGGGCGCGCGCGCGCACGAGAGGACACACCGTCGCCGTCCGACCCGCTCGAAAAGCGTTGCCGGAGGAGTGAAAAAATGAAAGAACAAAAAAAAAAAATTTTTTTGAATGAAAAAAAAAAATTTGAAGAAAAAAAATTGTGGAGCAATGAAAAAGCGTTGGGCTTTTGGGCTAGCAGCATTCATTGGACTAGGGGGCGACGACGAACGGGGACTTCGCGGTGTGCATGGGCTTCGTAGTTTCTATTTTTTTTTTTTTCACGTATGACCTACGCGCGTATAGGGTCATGAGTAGTGGACGATGCTAGTCGGAATCCTGGCGAATATGTTCCAAATTAAAGAGAATATATATATGGGCCATTCCACGAAATATCGGACAATTTCGGATTTCACTAGCTGGGATCTTCATGATATTCACACATTTTAAAATGCATGTTGACTAACAAGTTCCTACATTTTTTTAGGATTTTTTTTTCTATTATTTTGACAGCTGTCAATTATGTCTTTTTTTGTTTATTTCGTTTTCTTTTTTTGTTCGATTATTTTTTTCACACGCTTAAGTTGTTAAAAAAATACATCGAAAATCTGTTTGTCGCGTGAAATCGTCTCAGCTTTTCGATGAAAATATCAGTTTTTCATTTCGACTCTCGAAAATCCATTAAAAACGAATTTGAAGCATGAAAAGCTGTATTTCGGCCGCTAGCAAAATTTTGAAATTTTTTTTCAATACTCTCATCGGAAAGCTGAGACAATTTTACAGGTCGTATGTATTTTTCGATTTGTGTTCTCGGTAAATTTTTCCAGAATCAATCCGTTCGAAGATTCCCGGAAAAACTTTACTGGGAACCTAGGTCGAAAAAAAAAGAAGAGATCCGAACCTTTATAAACGTGCCGGACGAAAAGAGAGACGGAAGAAAGAAACGAGAGGTTGGAGGAGCGTGGAAAATTGGAAAGGCAAAGTGCACAATCGTCTCGTTGGCAGTCCCACGTGTGCGGACCTCCAATTTTACTATATATCGTGTATATATATATATATATATATATATATTGTATAGATATATGTGGATATATACAGCACCCTGGCACCTGTGCGAACCCTTACGCCCTTTACGAAGCGAAGCGAGCGACAGAGAGAGAGAGAAAGAGAGGGCAGAGATCAGCATCTCTTCCTACCCCACATTTTCCACACTCGCTCCGTGACCTCTTGTGTCCACAGCATCCTCCCCGCATCTACGCCATTTTGCCATTCAGTCTCGTTCGTTCGCTCACTCACGACTGCCATAAAATCTGCGTCCTTTATTGGCCCTCAACCATCCACGCAACCTCCTCGGTGTTCCATTTTATTTTTATTTTTTTTATCATCTACCACACGGGCACCGACTGTACGGCCACAAATTCCGGTGTCAGTGTATCACGATGAATAAAGTTTGCTCGGCCATGACGAGAGTGGACTCTTTCCGATTGTTCGTGAACAAATAAGAACATATTTGTTATCGACGTGAATTTTCCTCAGATTTTCAAAAAGGTTCATCGCGATGTTGCTACATAAAGCTCACGAAAATTTTGATATTTTTTTGGTCCAGTACTTCAATCGTAAACATATTTTTTTTAATTTTTTGTTTCAGATTATTTTTATTTTTATTAAGAATTATTTTTTTATTTTTTTTTACTAGACACACCGTAATATATATACAAGGAGGTTGTAACAACAACAGTTGGCCAGAACCGTGCGCGGTTTTGGATATGGCTGGGACTAACGACAATGCCAAGCGACAACGTAATTTCGTTTGGCTCGTCCCCACGAGAGGTGTTTTTGGCGTGATCAAACTGCGCCTATTACGCAACGTTGAACGCGTTACGTTGCAGTCACGAACTCGTTCGGATGTCGTTGAATTGCCGGCCGGCCGGCCGGTGGTGTCGGGTCTCGTAGGGTTTTACGATCCAACGAAAACTCGTGTACGGGCTTTTCGGGGGGGTACGAAATTTTGAGCTTCGTCGGGCCAAAAGTATCCCGAAACGTCCCACGACGGTTGTTCCGCGGTTTACCGTACGTACGAGAGTGTATTCTCGTTAATCCGTTGGATTATTCAAATGCATTTCAATGTGTTTCAGAATAATAAATGGGCTTTCCCCGAATAAAAATGTATTTCAAATAATTTTTCGAACTGAATGATTATGAATTTTACCGGATTCATTGAATTATGTTAATTTAAATGCATTTGAAACGAATAATGATAATTAATCATAGTTATTCGTTTGAAAAATGCATTTGAAATGAATACTGATGAGTGATCATAGTTATTTGTTTTCAAATGTATCCAAAACGAATCCCGAGGGGTCGATGTAATTTTGGTTTCGTGTACCCATCAGCTTCCTCCATGAGAAAGCAAAAGAGGAAAAAAAATTCAAAAAAAAAATGTACATTTGTTCGCATCGTCGGTCGACGTTTGAATTTATTCGTCGCAGTTGGGCCGTGAGTTGCGCGTGGAGCACGTGCGCATACGGCTGAAGAATGAATTCGTTAAGACACTAGTTGGGGATAAAGGTTTTTGGAGAAGGCCGCCACGACGACGACGACAACGACGATGGTATAAAGGGAATGAGGGAAAGAGCGATCACGTCGAGAGATATTTATACCGTAATAGCACGAGCCTCGGTCACCGTCACAGTCCTCGCGATCGCACGAGCGCACGTGGGGACGGTGAACGTCGACGAGGAGGAGCGTTGCGGAGATAGAGAATATATAGTCGGAGCTTCATTGACGCGATAAATGTCTCCGTCAGCCATTAACAAAGTGGGTCTCGCGGTGCGCACTCTGCCGGGCGTTGGGAGCAACCGCGAAAAGCCCGCTGGGTTTGCGCTGGTGTCTCGCTGCTTCCATAATCAATGGAAGCGATCCGTAGCGGGCGATTCCCGCCGCCCAACGAAGCACCGCGCAAGCACACAAGCCGAGCTTTCTCGACCCACGGAATGCTCCGCGAATTAATTTCAACCCTTTATCCAACGTCGTACCTGCCTCCCCTTTCGCACCTCGTGACCCGGCTCTGGCTTCGCAGCTGGCTCGGCTCGAAAAGAAACGTCGATAACTTCGAATTTTGCGTTGTCTTGAATTTTTCGAAAATCAAACTTATCACCACAACTCTCACCAAATTTGACCCATTGAACTTCAGCCCTCCAAAAACCATAGAATTCCATATGAAAAAAATTCTTCCTCATAAAAAAACACGTCACTACCTCCAATTCGCGGAAAGTTGCAACTTTCAACTTGCAGCTTTATTCATTTTTTTTTTCATTCTATTCTGATTATTTTCGTACTTTCGGATTTTCTCACTATCATTCGACCTTGTGTGTCTTCTCGTCTCGTGTGGTACACATGTCCTCGGGACCCAGGCGCCGTTACTTATCAGCGTGTTTGAAAGTTTATTCGGTCTCTCTTTCGATTGCGAACTAACCGCGGCCACGTTTTTTTTTTTTTCTTTTTTTTTCTTTTCTCGCTCGAACTCTCGGTAATATTACTCTTCTGGTGTGCCTCGCCCGTTGGGACACGACGACGACGACGACGACGACGACGACCGGTAATCCTCGACAGCTCGAACGATAACGAGTATACGTACTACACTTTGTATACACATACATTAACACCCTTCTCTTATTCTCGTGTCCTGCCCACCGTTCGTGTTCCATCGCGACAACGTTGTGCACACTCACACACACACATGGACACGTATGTGTTTGTGTGTGTGTGTGTGTGTGTGTGTACGACCGGTGAACCGTGGGCGGTGCGGCACAGGTCGCTCGAGGTCTCTGCCAACGACAGATAAGAAAATATTTATTTTGCCAAAGGGTGTGTTGGGTGTTAAGAGTCGAGAGTACAGGAGAGAGTGTACACTCGACGTACCAACGACGACCAAGATGTGTGTGTGTGTGTGTGTGTGTGTGTGGTCTCCACTGGTGCTTTCGTTCGGTCGTTATAACGGTCCGACACGACGAATCTCTGACCACCGACTCGCCCATCGAATAAATGTATTTGCGGTTACTGCAAAAAAACGCGGATGAGTCGGCACACTTTTTTTTTTTCAATGTTCACGATAATTGTATAAAATTAAATTTAATGGAAAAAAAATAATCAATCGTTTGGAACTCGAACGAGTGGAGATTGGATTGATGAAAAAAAAAATTGACTCCAAATTCCTTTGACGACGAAAATTGCAAATTTCCAAAAGTACATTCCACATGAAAAAAAAAAGAGGAAAATGAAAAAAATCGAAATTTCAACTGAGACGTTTGAGTTTGAATCGGGATAAACGAGTTAAATGACTTTGTCCATTCGTTAGCGAAGTCTCGAGCGTCGTTGGTGTTCGAAAATTCCGTGGCCGAATCACGATCGGCGAATTTGCGAGAAGGAATTCGCCATTCAGCACGAAGGACCGACCGGGAAGTGAAAACAGAAAAAAAAATTGAAAAAAAAAACATTAAAGAAGAAAAAAACGAGGTGGGTAAGAATGAGGGGCGAGAGGACGATGAGCAGACTTCGGAACAGCTGTCAAGTCGATCTCAATGAGCGGAGTGGCGTGGCCAGGTGTCCGTTCAGAAAATTTAACCGGTCAGTTGTTCCGTTCGTTCAATCTTTCTCACCGTCTTATTCATCGCCGTTCGAAAACCCCGAATTTTCCACAAGTATCTTCGTCTTCGTCGTGCTCGTGGTTTTGTTTCACAAGCTAGTCTCGCACTTTATCTTGTCTCTTGTCTCCGTCTCGGTCGCTGTTATGTCGCAGCGTGGCCCCTCGCGCAAAACGCACCGAGACATCTTCCCGCCCCCCCCCCCCTCGCTTTCCCCTCGTTCTATTTGTGACTTAAGAATGGCGCTTTAACGAGAATCACGACGAGAGAACGATGCTTCACCGACCGAGTACCGGGGACGCGTGAAAGTATCAACGGCCGCGGAAAACGTTCGAAACTCACTTTCCGGGTTTTGCGGCGTCGTCGACGAGCTTTTTGCCGAAACGATTTTACACGTTGGAAAAGTGAGTGTGAGAGAGAGAGAAAGAGATGCTCACCGACGGAATTACGAGCCTCGTTTCTGTGCTGCGTCGAGTGCTAAGCCGTACCAGGTGCTCGTTTTCCGTCTCTCTCTCTTTCTCCCTCGAAATCGTTCCTCGTTTCACTTTGAATCTCCAAATCGAAGATTTGAAAATAATAATTAAATAAAAATTGAATAAAAAAAATTCTACAACTCAACGAATATCGAATATTCAAACGTTCATGATTCATCTCATTCAATTTCCACATCTGATCACACTCGCAACATTTTTTTAGAATTCAAATTCACCGAATCCTCGTACTATTTTGTTCCACCAAAATTCAAACGCAAAAAAAGGAAAAAACCTTTTTCCATTCATATCCAACGAAATTATCTTTATCGCTCTGTGCCCACCGAAATTCAATTAATTTACCTCATCAAATATTCACCGTCGCGATAGATCGAAGCTCCGAGAAAAAAAAAAACATAAATGCACATTATTTTTTATATTCTCGGTCCGCGGGTGATTAAAGGGGATTTCGTTATCCGAGCGAAGCGGATTTTCCGGCAGTGTGGAGTGTCGGGATTGTCGGTGCGGATTCGGTCGTGGAAGAAGCGCGACGATGAGCGCGAGAGAAACGTTGGCGAAGAGAGAGGGGGGGGGGCGAGTTTTCACGGGAGGGTGGTTTCCCACCCGCGGTGTCGGTGGCAGCGTGGCCCTGGCAGCTATGTAATTCTCCTCGGTAATAAAACTCAGACTCGCGGGTAATACCGGCTAAATTATCCGCAACGAGATGCGGGGAGACCGCCACGTGCAACGGAGTCAACACTTTCCACGTCCCGTTATATATATACATATATATATATATATATATAGCCTCTTTACCCCTCCTCCGCTACGTGCGATGCACTGTATACATGCACACTCGTTTCGTAAAATGTACCTGTACACGTCTGGCGGGGTGAAGAGGGGGGGGGGCAGGGCAACAGCAGGCTCGAGAGTAAACCGGGAATGGGGCTTTTCCTTACGAGCCCGGGACCAAGCGGGGGGGGGCCCTCCTTGGCTCCCATCGTCTCGACGTCGTCGTTGTCGTGAAACGTTAAACGATAATCTCCCTCATCTCGACTCTAATCGACGACAACCTTCGGCAAGATTAACGGAGAGAAAAATAAATAAAAAAAAAAAAGATAAAAAAATAAAATAAATAAAAAATAAACCAGACGGTGAAACCACGTGGACCCGTAGTTGCGGAAATTTCTGCGGTTTACCTCGTCGATGGTAAAATTAATTGAAATTGTATTTCAAACGTTTTTTTTCAAGAAATGAATATTGTGAAGTTATAATGTTTTTTTTTGAATAATCATTTGAGTGGGTTTTTAATAATTGTAAAACGATTTTCATTTCGCACGGACAGATATCTCAGGGTAATCGCGAAGAAGTCGTCGATGAACGAAATAATGTAAGAATTTTTCTGCAATTGCATTCATCATTTTTACAGTCACCCGATTACTTCAAATTTATCCAATTCGTTCTTCATTATTTATTCTGCATTCTCTTTTTCGAGAACTTCGAAATAAAAAAAAATAACCATAAAAAAAAAATCACCCAATTTGTACAGGATATAAATGAGACATTTGTGATTATTCATATTTCGAAGTGTACATTGTCGTGCAGCTGCGAAAACTATACATCCACCGTAGAACGGTTTTTGCGAACCCGAACGAATTGAGACACACCCGTTTTAATCCCCTCGCGCCTTGCCACCCGTACAGACGAAATTTCCATTCTCCAATTCCACGCTCCGAGCGTGCTACGCCTGGGAATTCGCCGCCCACCCCCGCCCAGGGGTTGACGCCGTAGCCCATCGAAGATCGAAGTTTCACGTTCAGATATAGACACGGATATCCGTCGAAGCGGGAGACGAGTCGGGGGGGAGTGAATCGTGTGTGCGGAAGGTAGATATGAAATCATGGAGAGGATTCAATTAAATCAAACTTCGTACCGCGATTTGCCTTCAATCGACGTTGACGGGGGAGGGGGGGGGGAAGGTGATCGTGAGGTTCCGGAAGGGTGGAGGGGGCGCGTGGCACCCCCTAAGGAAACGATTGTTCCGGGATTAGCGTGGCCTTCTCGCTCTCGGACTGATTGAACCCCCGGCACTTCCACATCCACACATATACATCGCATTATCAATGTGAGAAGCTTCCACCCCTTTTCCACGAATACTTCGCAAATGTTCCCAAAAGCTCGTCGTGCCAATTTCACGAATCTTCGCCCCGGAGAGAAGACTTCTCGTAAATTTCAATCAACCTTCGTCCATAATTCGTCGTTCGGTCCAAACGAAAAATTCTTCCCAACGTTCTTCGAGCATTGTTCCAAACGTCTGACCGAAGCGTCGACTCTCATCACTGCGACGGTCTTCTCTTTCTTTTCCCCGGGTCATCCCGAGCGGACCAAGTTGTATAATTCGTCGTGGTGGGTTGAGCCACGTCGCAAGACGTTTCGCGGATCTTCGTGAGAGTCTCGAGCGCGGACACTCGAGACGGGACAGGCTGGGAAGAGACGCGTGGTCCATGGTCCTCGGGACGGTTGTATCCGAAGATCGATCGATCGATGAAATCGCGAGCAACGAACCGGAGAAAGACAGAGAGAGAGAGAGGGAGAGTGAGGAATATCTCGTGGCAATGTCGAGGTGCGAGGCAACGGCGAGAGAATGGCTATCTCACCTCTCGGTTGGGACAAGGCTAGAGTGGGACGAAAGCGAGTGCCCAGGGAACAGAAATATAGCCCGGGCGTCACGAAATAAATCCAATTAACTCGGCCGCCCGTCGAAAACAAATAAATCGAAGTATCCTCCCGTGACTGAGGTACAGGGAGAAGAAAAATAACAGAGACGGAGGAGAGAAAAGAGCACGAGAGAGAGTGAGTGAGAGAGAGAGAGAGAGATGGGTAGGTGTGAGCTCATCCGTGAGCAGAGTGCCGGCAGTGACTGCCACCAACTTCCGCGCTATCGCTGAAGCAACGAGCGGGGGGGGGGCGGGGGCGGGGGCAGCAGGGCGCCATCGGTGCGAAAAGAAACGTCGAAGATGGAAAGGTACAACGTTGGGACACAACAACGTTACGATATCAAATTAAATCGCCACTTCGCGCGTCGCGCTCTATTTTTCATTCGATTTTACGAGTGAAGGATCGAGAGGATAAAGGGGATGGAAGTAAAAGAGAGAGAGAGAGGGAGAGGGCGGGTGGGATGAAGGAGATGAAAATGTAGATGAAAGAGAAAGAAGGTCACGAATGGAATGAGACTCAAATGAGGCCCGAGAACGGCACCGTAAGAGCGAAGGATACGTTTTTACTAGGATATTAGACAAGTTCTCTGGCAACCTTGCCAAATATGATTTCCTGTATTTTCCTCGTTTAATTTTCAAAGCTTTCCCGCGATTCTCCGGCCATCGCCCGTTTTTGACTGTATGGAATAGTTCCGAGTGGCCCGAGCGACCGCGACGAGCGAATTAAAAATCTTGAACGATGTTTATCTTCGAAATAATTCGACACAACACGTTGTTCGATCGTTAATCGATAATCGTTGGAACTATCGAACGTCGCGCGAAGTTTCGACGACTCGCGGTGCGAAGTAACGATTCCCCATCTACGTCAAACTTTCAGCTCGGTTACTTCGCGTCGATTACCAACTCCGCGAGCGAGACGAATTAATAGTCACTTCGGATCGATTGGAATTCGGTATTCGATGGACAATAATAACGAAACAATTCGATAACTCGACAGATTGGAGTTGGAGATATATATGTATATACGTATAACGGGTGGATAATGGCACACGACTTTCTGGATATTAACCCTCGATAACGAATGTTCGCAACGTTATGCGGAATAGCGATATACAGAACTTACGTTAACGGTAGTTCGCGGTGGAGTTTGTGCACGAGAGAAGGAGATAGAGAGAGAGAGAGAGAGGAGAGACTCTTGCTCAGGAATTTCACGGACGTTCGAATCTCCAAATTGAACGATCATTCCCGTCGCGGAGACGACGATCGGTTTGTGCTGTGCGCCGGAGAGAAAACCCGACTCCAACGAATTCGTGGCTGAAAACGCGTTGGAAATCCCGGAAAGACACCCCCACCCGACCCCCGACCTTCGGAATACAAATGTCTGCACAGCGGCGGGTGGCCGTTGAGGGTAATCGGACCGCGAGGACGATTAATATAAGGACGTTTCTGGTTAAAGTGCCCCGAGCGAGGGAATGAACGAAACGAAAGAAAACAAGGCGAAAAAAAAAGAAAGAAAGCAAAATAAAAAAATGAAAAAAAAAACAAGAAAAAGAAAGAGAGAACGAAATATTGCGACGAAGGAGTCAAGAGAGGGACGCGGAAGCCAAGAGACGCGTGGTGGAAAGAGAAAGAGAGAGAGAGGAATAAACGATCGCATTCGCTCGCACACATTCGCCCCCGAGGCTTTTCCAGCCCATTCAACCCTCTCCACCGACCAGACGAGAGACTAAACGCAATTCCGGTCACGTATCTTTCTGGGATTAGGTTCTGTTTCCGTAAAAGGACCTCCCGGTCTTTCCAGCGAAGCACGACAACGCGTTTGCAACGTTTCTCGGGAACGTTTGCTCCCCCCCCCCCTCTGCCCTCCCCCTCCACTCTCCTGCGAGTGCACCGACGAGGGTAGAGCGACGTGAGAGGAGCACGACGAGGAAGCTGGAAAAGCTCGTCGGGTTACAACCCCCTCGCTTATATTCCCCAACTCGGCTATACGGTCGTTCGCGGTTTTTTGGCAGCATTTCGGCTAAAAGACAAGGACAGACCATCCTTGAGCCACCTTCGGGATACCTTCGTGCGCTAACTACATCCAAAGCTTATTGATTTCATTCCAAACTAGCCACCAAAGCGATAAACGTTCAAACCTTTTTTTTTTTCATCGTCTAACGTTTTTTTTATTTTTTGGTCGTTTCCTTCTCCGTCCGCCGTTTCTTATTTAGTAATTTTGCACCGGTCTTTTGGTCCGAGATAATTATGGACGCGGAAGCGAGTTTCCCGCGACAAGAGATATATAGCCGAGGTGATATATATCGAGAGATCTACGAGTTCCGGGGAGGAGCGAGAGAAGCACGGGAGGAGGCTCGCTATCTCTCTCACTCTCTCTCTCTCTCACTCTCTCGTGACCGGGGAAAGGGTGAAATTCCGTTGTAACGTGAAAAGCAACTTCGGTGTCGGGATCGTGGTGTCTTTTATACGTTGTAATTAAGTCATTCGAACGTGGCACGAGAATGGAGGCGAGGGGGGGATAGGAGGGGGGTGGAGAGAACACCGGGTAAATGCAGTGGAAGAGAGCGACAGCGGTGGTAGGAAACGTAGCGAACCAAAGGCACAACCGAGAAGGCGCAACCAGGCTTATATGCATGTATATATATATATATATATATACTTCCGTCAGAGAGTCTTCGCTTCTCTTCGCTAACCGCTTTCCCGCACCGTCCGGGATTTATGTCTGGCGGTAAAAGGATCCTCGTATTTTATTCCGGGCCCCCCCGAAACCGGCCGAGTGATACCGGCGGATAACGACCGAGGAGGTGTTTTCCTCTCGACAATCTCTTACCCCCCCCCCCCTTTTTTTCCGTCTTCGTCCTCACCGCTTTTTTTCGTTATTTTATTATGATTTTTTTTTTATTACAATATTTTCGTCTTTGTTTTCGGAAATTATTTTTTGTATTCACATGAGAGACGTGTGAGATAGGAAGATGGTGGACCGGACGTGCAGGAAACAATTTGAAGAAATAGTTCATCGTAATAGTGTATAAAAAAAATTTTAAAAAGACTCGAAGAATTTTTTTGAAATAATTTTTTTCGCTCAGAGTATTTTTGCTTCCCCATGGAGGACCTGTCAAGGCCGATAAGAGTCACAAGCTTGCACCACACACACACACACACCGCATTGTTTTCCACCTTAAGAGTCGGATGAAGAATCTTACGAGCTCTGCGCAAACGTTAACCTCTCCCACACTCTCGAACAATTTTCCCCCGCGTTATCCTCTCCTCATCGGGCGGAACTTATTAAATTTCATAGAAGTTTCGTTTCACCCCCCTCTCCGCCCTTCCGGCCCCCGCGCTCACGACTCTCTCGGCGGCTGAACCGAAAGAAGCCACGCAGCCTCCATCCTCTTTTCCGATCTCGTGGTTTTGCCTTGCCGCGTGCGCCAACCCCCTCCCCTCCCCCCCGCCACCGCCGCCACGCGGCCCAACTGTAGCGATCCGAGACTCGAGATAGCGAAGCGATCTACGCGAAGACTTTTTAAGTGGGCTCGAGATTAAAACGTCCTACCAGGTTTCTCGCCGCATATTTCTCCGAACATTGCTGCGGAGCTTGCCAAGGCGGGTGAGGGGGAGGGGGGGGGGAGGGGGGAGAGGACGAGCAAGGGAAATGGAAGCGCGGTGAGGGTTCACAGCGATGTGGTGACCGGAGGGTGAGAACTCGTGGAGAATCGTGGAATAAAAAAAAAAAAATCTCGAGGCAAGCGTTCGTCGTCGACGCTGTGGCCTCGGCTCGACCTCGTCGTCTCGCCCACGCCGAGCTTATGAAAGTCCTCGACGTTACTGTTATTGCATTACCCCTCCGCGCTATACACTCGTGCACACTTGGAAAATTTTCTACAATCGAGGGTGCAACACGTGCGAAAGAAAAAAAATACATAGATCACATGTGCATGTAAAAGTCTCATAGTCTCTCGCACGTTTGTGAAAGCATCGATGGACACGGTGCGTTTTGAATGAATGAAGATAAACGAAAAATCGATCTTCAGATGTATCGACTTACATCTTGCGCCAATCGTATATATATATATATATATATTGTTCCACCATACGCAACCTCAACTGACCCCGTTCTTTAATTATTTTTTGTTACAGGTAAGCACTAGAGACATCGCAATCTCATTGAGCATCGACGACAACAATTCCTTCCATCGTCGCTCGCTGTCATCCCCGATGAACCGCCCTCGACGTGACCCACTGCAGAATAATTAACGCTAAAATCGTGCGATGAGACGGAGCGTGAGGTAGACACTAAAGAGTCACAGGAACGTGTGTTGTATGCATCTGTGGATTATATATCCGGTGTTCACGTCACGAAGAGCCTTTGGGATTGACGATGCGAAACTGGGTCTCGTGACGAAGGTGGGGGGGGGGGGGGGTGAATAGTCGAGTCTCGGTGAACGCGCGGAGCCGGCTAATTAGGTATTATAATGACATGGGGTGGCGGCAGGGACCTCGTTGGGGGGTTGAATCGGCATCAAGTCGTCTTCGCGCGTGAAACGCACCGAGAGTACTGAAAACCCGCGCACTTGCGAACCCAACCTTCTCCATTCCCAACCATTCTCGTTACTTTGAATAATAATTGCCGGTTTGTTTCTATTTGCTCTCCGACTCGCGGGTTCTCTTGCCAGTCGATTGTCGACGGGGTTGGCTCGGGGTACAAAATGACGACCTACCTTCTCGCGCCAGACGATCCATCCAGGGGACTGTCAACGAGGTTGCTGTAACACAAACGAGACAGATATATAGGTTATGCGTAAGTTAGGTGACATTTGAATGGTAAATTTCATGGCTCACAATCAGTCACGTCGATACAAATGGAAACAATGTTTTTTTTTTCTTTATGTGTTATTTTCTCTCGATGGTCGGTTCTAGCTACATCAGTTACAATTTTGATAATCACGTCTGCATTAAAATCAATCGTTGGCCACATTAGCAGTAAGCTAGCTAGCCAAGTACATCGAATGGTATCGAATTTGAAAACGGTGAAGATGGAAAATAGCCGAATGAGCAAATATTTAAGAAAATTCAAAAAAAAAATGAAGAGAATGAGACAAACGAGATTTCGGAGGATCGAGTTGGAGCATGAGATCGACCTTGGCGAAGTTCCCACCGCCACCACCAACCACCCCTGTCCATCGTCCGGGGTACGGTTGAGTATCGTAACGGTCTAACCCGGTTGTCGGACAAATGGCAGCGTCGAGTGGTTATACGGATGAAAAATCGTGAACGATATTTCGTTGATTCATGCTCCTCGCTATCTCACGTGCCAGAAATAATATAAAAAAAACGTTCGTGGGGGGGGGGGGGGGTTGAGAGTGTGGCGCGGGGGGGAGTGTTTGCGAGAAACCGCAAAATCGGATAGATTGTAGGCGATGTAATTGGCGAAAGCTCGAATTCGCGAGACGGATGGATCCCGCGGATCCCGACGGAGCTTTATTCCACGGTGGGATATGTGGTAAGTGGATGGGAACAGAGTAGTTTGTGCCAGACTGGGTAACCGGTCGGTGGAGAAAACGGAAGGCGGAGGGGCGAAGGTTGAATGCATTCCGAAACGGCTGTCAGACGCCAACTCGGTAAAGATAGATTGATGAGGAGCAGAAACTTGTCGGTGCACTCGCGTGGCCCCCTCTGCGTTATAGCAGTCACGGAAAACGCACGACGGGTTCTCGTTCTCGTTCGCTCTCGTTTCCGGCTTTACCGCGAGAATCTTCCCTCCCCCCCCCCCTCTATGTATATATATATATGTGTGTGTGTGTATGTACATATAAATCCCAACCGTTAGTTTCTCCATCGCATAGCACTTGCAAACCCATCCCCTCGCCCCATTCCCCCACATCCATTCGACTCTGATGTGCTAATGCGAACGATCATTGGGAATTAAACTGCCAACTCGGCTAAACGGAAATCCGAGAGCTCTCGCCCCTTATCACTACGTGAATTCGATAAACTTCACCCCCGGAGTCGCGATATATAGCACGTGTACGATCTCGAAAATACGCGGGGGTCCTGTTTGTCGAATTTCCCGGTGATTATTGATTTGAAGTTGTTTCGGTCGAGATTTTGTCCCATTTCCACGAAGCTCGAAGCACCGCGATTCGTGAGAGATTGCGATCCATCGATCGATTTATGATTTTACAATCAGATGGAAGAAAATAAAAAATAATAAAATTATGAAAAATCTTATTTTCAATTATGTTCAATAATTATTGTATTTTTCATCTTATTTCCGACGTGTTTATCATAAATTCAATTTATTTTTTCATTGAAAATTTCGAACGTGAAAAATCCTATTCGAACGATAATTTTTCGTTCGGTCGGCTGAATCTCTGTCCGGAACGAGAGAGTAAAATTAACGAGAGGATTCCCGTTCGGGATTTCGCTTCTCCGCCAATCCTCCGGTATACACGATCTTGTCTTCTTTCCGTTCGTCCCCCTTCCCCCCCTCCCCCATCGTTTCTTCCACTCGACTGGTAGAGTAAAATCGAGCGTGTGTCTAACGGCGTTATAGGCCTCCCCCGCTCGGTAACGTAGATACGTTTCGAACAAAACCGACTGACGTATAGTGGACATAAGGAACGTGAATTTTCGTGTGCACTTCGGGATTCGGTGTGGCGTGGGGGCCCGTCGGGCTGTACGAAAAGACCGAATAACGCTGCCGCCGTTGCCGCATTCGAGGGGAGGGTGGGGGTGGGGGGGGGGGAAATAAATATTCGCCGGCGAATAACAAAGGTGGGATTTACGGGCAGCGAGCCAGCCTCGGAAATCTCATGCAAATCAATGCGGCAGTAGAGAAGACGTGAACGTATAGAGAGCCTCGAGGGTTCGAAACCCAAAGGACTATATGTGCAATGGAATTCGGAGGGCAGGTAGACAGTGTGTCCCCCCGAAGAGGAAGGCACAGCAGCGTATGAGAAAGTCTGGGCAATAGTTTCTTACCTCCCCCCCCAACCAGCGATCGTGCGAATCGTGAAATCGGCCGGAATAGTCGTAGATATTCGGGAAAAAGACGAAAGACCGACCGTAAGAATCTCTTTCTCCGGGATTTCGATGCGAAACGTCGTTGTATGTGTGTGCGTGTGAAAGAGAGATAGATAGATAGAAAGAGAGAGTGAAGCAGATTGCAGGGGGGGAGGCGCGAAAGAACATCGCGAGTTCTCGCGCTTAGTGTCGAGTCTCGCCAGGGGCTGTTTCCACCGCACCGGCCTCGCGTTTTACCGAAGAAAGTGAGGAAGACTAAAGGGAAGAACGGATCGAGAGATATGTGTACCGGGGTCTCGTGTGTTCGTGCGTTACCCGTGTGACTGTATTATAACCCCCCCGCCCCCCTCCACTATCGCCGTTTTATGCACCCATAAATAGCGTTTATACGCTCGGTAAAGTATTCCCGAAGCGCGTTAGAGTGAGAAAGAGAGTTTCAGCTCTTCACGTCGACCTGGCTTCCCATACCGCCCCCCCCCCCCACACACCCGCGCTATCTATTCTATTATGCCTCGACGTGGTGCTAGCCCGTTGAATATAGGTGTGGCTCTCGGCCTCGCGACTCGTGCCTCACCCACTACCACCCCGCACCCGCTACCTCGCTCCCACACGTACAAACGGGCCACCGGTGCGAGCAGAAACACCGACTTGTTCCTCATAGGGGGATAGCTCGAAGAACAACCTTCTCATACTCTCCAAACTCACTGTTATACTTTCGTTCAATCCTTTTTCTTCTTCTTTTTTTCTTTTTTCTTTTTTTTCACGTCTATTCTTTCACACACCAATCTCTCGTTCGAGACGTTTCCACCCTCTATATCGAATCACGATCGTCACGGTATATCGGAAAACTAACGTGGAAACCAACCCCCCCCTCGTGAGAGTGGCGATATCCAATTTTTTTAACAACCTCGAACAACTCGCCTCGGTGAGAGTTGAGCCCCAGGGGTCTTGACACTGTCCCCTCCCCCACCCACCCACCCCCGAGCTACTGCTACAACGTCGACGACCCGTTCTATCCGTGACCTGCGCCTGTCGCGGAAGAACTCACTCGAGAGTGGTTCAAACGTCCGGGAACATTGCTCCCGACGACGATGAGAATTAGAGAGGAAGCTTCCGTCGTCTTTCTCGTTTCATGGCAACCTCCGCGGGTGTCTTTGTTTCACCGTAGGATCTTCCACCGTGAGAGTGCTCGACCGTCCGCGAGTCTTACGAACCTTGAACTCCACCCCCCGCGAGTTCAGCGGTCGATTTTCAACGTGTTCCAATGGAAAACCGCACTTTACAACGCGAGTCAATAGATATAACAACAATCTAGGTAGTTTGCGGAAACACGCGTGCACCTTTGTGCGGATGGAGGAAAACCAGTGGCAAGTTAATGGAACGACGAGGAAGACGGGAATGCATGTGGAACAGAGGGAAGCGAGTGGATGTGGGATTGCCCCGAGACACGCGCCTTGGCGTGTCGACTTGAACCAAGGAGCGAAGCTTGCGTTAACTTCCGACTGTGTACTGATGCAGCTGTGTGAAAACACACACACACATGTGTGTGTAAATATATATATATATATATATGTAGCCTTGTACGCAGAGTAAAGTATACGTATATCGCTTGAAGTCGGCTTTATTGGGGCTCTTCTCACAAGCTCACCCCTTCTTGCGCTTTCTGCTTCCACGTCTCTCTCCGAGTTCTCTCGAACTCTCGGAGCCTCATCCACTCGCTTTCGTTCTCTTTCTCCGTCTATCTCTCTCTCGCTATCGCTTCGTAGTCCGTATTCTCGGGTCTCGCGACCCTTTAACCGAAGTACCGGGGTGCGCGCATGCAGGTCGAAAGGTGCCGGGGGCGGTAACGTGTGTCTCTCTCTCTCTCTCTCTCTCTCTCTCTCTCTCTCTCTCTCTCTCTCGAAGCTCGGGTCTTCCTCCCCGGGCCGTGTTCGACCCGCTGCAACGCGCGCCTCCGCCGTACGTAACCGTTACGTAACCGTATTCGATCTAATGCATTCCCGCAATAAAGTTTATTGCGGTGTTGCTTGCCTAGCCCGGATCTATCATCTACCTACAAACCCTTCGGCTTCCTTCGAGACTGCGTCTCGGGTTTGCTTCCTGCATACGCGCCATCGACCGAGCGTGCACACACTTACACACACACACACACACACACACACACATACGCGTATCTAACACTTTCGTAAGCTCGGTAAGCTTCCAGACGGACTCGAAGCTCACCCACGTATCCGCGCTATCTGCGTGGGTGCCTCTTCGGCCCATGTGTGTGTGAGTCTCGTACGCGATGGAACGCTTCGCTGAGCGCATTTACGAACACTCGGCCCGTGTGTTACGTGGGATTCACCTAAGAGGGCTCTCGTACGTGTCTTGTACTTTACCGTTTCGATAGTCACGGCCCCATTCGCGTGTGAGCCCTCGTCCCTCGCTTATTCGGAGATAGGTCGCAATCTAACCCTTTGCCGTATCCTCGTGTTATCACACTGAGAATACGGTTTCGTTGTATTCACGAACGTGTCGCGACATTTCGATCGAAAAAGAAAAAATAAATAATAATCGTAGACCACGGTGCAGCTTTAACGTTTTACGCAGCGTATATATATATATATATATATATATATATATATATATATGTATATATAAATGTATATGGATGTATATTTTTTGAAATGTCAGATTCAGCGTTTGATATTTTGTCAGCGTTCAAAACCCTCGGGCTCTAATCGTTTTATTTGGATAATGAACCCGCGTCTGACTACACGCGGACCTTGACTACTGCTGGTTTTATTTCTTTGACGTTTGCGCGAAAATTATTTTTCCCCACGTTATGTAAGTTGCAGTTGATGCAGCATAGTTGACCGAAAAAAAAAAAAAAACGGTTTTTTCTTTGTTCGACGTAACGTACATCGACGACTCGGTGAACTTCGCAGCTCGCGTTGTTCCCCCAATGTATTTACGAATGTTCGGGTAGGTTTCGGTGATCGAGGGAGAACGCACGGTTCACGGTGTACACGAGCCCCGGTTGGTACACGTGAAGTTTCGCAAAGTAAACTTGAACGTCCACGCTCTCGAGCATAAGCGACCCCCCCTCCCCCGTGCGATGTGTCTTGCTTCCGGGTGTGGGCATTGCTCTCGTTGTTCAAACTGTGGAGTCTCGAGCAACCAACGAACAATCTGCCATCGCTCCGAGCTCACGATGACCGGCGTAACGCAAACTTCGCGGTTTCTCCGCGATTTTCACGAAAACAAAAATTGTTCGTTGATACTCGATGACACGATTTTCAACGTTATGTTTCGCTTCAATGTGAATAAAACGATTACAATGAACATTTTTATTTTATTTCAATATATCATACACGATTGACGTTTTCGAGTAAATCAATTACCACAGTGTCCAACACTTTGTGACCCCAATTATTCTTTTCTATTTTTCGTCAATAATCGATAAGGGCTGTGCATGCCAATTTATCGTTGAGCTTCGATACACGAAGAAGAAATTTTTTTTTTTTTTTTCAAATATATATTATATATATATTTGAAATTTTATATATATATATATATGTATATAGCTATACGAATTGGCAAGCCCGTGAACGAAGCACGAATAAAATGCGACGAGTAATTGAGGTACAAGGATTGAAAAGGGTAATTTGTCGCGAGCGATGGCATTTGAGGGTAGTGGCGCGAGGGCCGCAAAGCTGTGCCACTGCACCACTCTGTAATGAATTGCCTTGGCGAAACCCCCGTCGCCCCCTCCCCCCCGGACCAGTCACCTCGAAACAGTGTTACACACCCCACTGCCGGTTTTCGCGTCACGCTGCCTATACGGCAACGATGCTCGGCTATAGGTTCGCGAACCAGCGCGAGTTGGGGGCGGCGGGGGGGGGGGCTGACTTGTACGTCGGGCTATATACAGTGAATTAAAATGAATATAAATTGCCGAGCTAATGAGGAATGGTGGCTCGTGGGCAACGTGTACCCGCTTTTCCCACCCGGTATAGCCCACTGCCAGAAGAACCACCCCCCCCCCACCCCCCAGAACATTATGCCAGTAGATTTACGCGTTCTTTCCCATAATATATTCCCCCCAATTATCTTGGCGTGTCGCTTGAGCATAATTCTCGTGCATTTCTCGTTTCTTTCTTTCATTTTTTTTTCTTTCTTCTTTTTCTTCATTTTATCACCCGTCTCTCGTTCGTTCTTCCGCATCGAGACAAAGTTCACGGATCGAGTGGCTTCTTCGGATACATGCATTTTTTTTTCACACGTCGCACAGCGATTCAAAAATCATTCGTGAGCGTGGAGGGTTTGTCAATTATTTATTTATTTTTGTTTTTTTTTTTCTGGGTTTTTGTTTTGTTTTATTTTCCGATTCGCATTCGTTGCGGTTCAATTTCGCATGGCCAACTCAACCGGTAGTCATTATGGCACAACGTCGAACTACGTACGTGGATAATGACTCGAGAATTCGTAACGCCCGTTGCGTCGTCGTGGTGGCGGTGAGGGGTGGGCGGACGGACGGAGGGGGGAGGAGGTCGCGATCGACTGGCAGACAGGCAACGATAGACGAAGAGAGACTCGCCTGATATCGTTCGTACGGGACCGAGAAAGAGTGAGTGAGTGAGTGAGGCTCGGCACGAGCGAAGGCACACCGCGAACTTTTAAATTGATTTGGAGTCTCGCCAATACGCAAGCGATTTTCCACGACCAACCCCATCATCCGCAAAAGCTCCGTCGCTACGCCAGCGCCCTGCCAGTGGCTTCTCCCGCACCAACTCACCCCCATCTCCGCCCCCGACCGGTGGAATCACCCGTCGGCCTTTTCACCCCGTGCTCGCCAACGATCTACCCCCTTTTGCCCCTTTCCACCCCAACCCACCCGCGACCAACGTGTACGTAGAGGGCCACAATTTTTTTTTTTTTGCTTCCTCTCGCATGAGGTTCCCACTATCCGTCTCTTTTCCCGTCCTCAATCGTCTCGAACCGTGTTCCTCGGTTTTTTTTTTTTTGTTCTGTTTTTATTTTTTATTTTTTTTTCATCCTGTATTTTACGTTCCTCGCAGTTGTTCCATTTATTTATTTCGTACCGTTGGAACCAGCCACCAATGCACGCCTAATTGGTTTTATTACTGCGTCTGGGTGTTTCGTACGACGAACACGAGGCTGCAGGGCGACCTGCCAGCCCGAACACGAACGACAGTCACCTCTCTATATTCCTGCGAGACTTGCCCCCCCCCCCCTCCTCGTCTCTTCACCGAAAATCTCGAGCTGCATGGGCTACGATGGTCCAGACGGATCGATGCTGGATTTTCTTCTGGTTAGTGTCCTCGTCGAACGTCGATGAGTATTATCTATATTTTATCTATATCTCACTGCAAATATTCATTACCACGAGTCCTCGGCATCGCAGATTACAGCAAACTCGATGAGCGATAATTCGCTGTCAAACCGATGCTCGATCCAAGGCGATCGGGCAACCGGCAAAAGTCGTAATCCGAGAAATTCCGTAACCATTGTTGAACCTTTGAAAAGCTCGGAAAGTTTGCGGGGTCGCTTGTTTAGCGCGGTAAACCGATCTCTGTCTCCGGAGTATACAACACTGGCGGTGTGCAAAGGTTGAAAGAGAGAGAGAGAGAGAGAGAGAGAGAGAGAGAGCGTGAAACGAGGCTCGTTTCAAGTCGTATTTATGGGACACTCGTGGCAAAACAAGACAAACACGAGCGGAAGCCGTCACGCTCCGGGAATAAGAAAACAAAGACTTCCTCTCGAGAGAGATCTTTCTCTCTCTCTCTCTCTCCATCTCTCTGTCACTCTCTGTCCCCGCTTGATGCTCGTCCACTTTCATCGCCTTGTCTCGCCATCGGTTTCGATTTCTCATCCACGCTCTGTCAATCGTCACCACCCTCTCGCGTCTCGCAATAAATCCGACCGCGTTCTACGTAACTAAAACCACGAAACCAAACCATTTCAAACGCATCAAACGTTGTTACGTTTCCATTTAACTTGTTCGCGTTTCGTCGTCCGGACGACGAAAATCTCGTTCGAAGGATCATCGTACACAATAATTATCAAGCTTGCGAAAACTTGACGATTCATTAAATCCGTCTTGAACAATATGCGAATGGTAGTGGGTAGTTTAATAAACCCCCGGATAACGATACCCCGTTGGCCACGGTGTGAAACCCGTTCGCGACGATGGGTACTTCAGGTTTCTTCGGCGAACCAACGAAACTCCCTCGTCCCATCCGCGACCCCGTCGCGTTAATTACTTCGTAATTTCGTCTTGATATTCGACTCCGCGGGCCGAATTCCATTAGGGATTCATCCGGGCGAGTCTTATTCTCGCTCGGAGCTACGGCTCGTCGAGGTCTTCCTCCCTCGTCCACCACCCGCCGAGCCTTCAACCGTCGACGCTGCGTAGATGGAACAACCGAATATATATATATATATATATATATACGTATACAGTTCACGACGACGTCGTCGTCGTCGTCTTCGTCGTCTTGGATTTGCCTTCTTCCCCGGCGTGCAAGACTTGCCAGACTTGCCTGTCTGAATTTCGCCTCTGGTCATAATCAACAGGAACGAGATTGCGTTAGTGTCTTCTCGGGTGCGACGAGACAACGTTGAGAGCAGTCAGGTTTGCGCCACGGCGATGCATCTCGTGGGGGATGTTTCCCGCTTTTCTCCTCACTCTCACTATCTCTCTGTCTCTCTCTTGGCTTTCCATCCGTTTCGTGAGTTCTCGTACTTCGCTCGACGATGGAAAATCTTCGGGAAACGACGCGAAAACCCGACGTTCACGAACCACGAATGAAGCTGTGGGAATGAGAGAGAGAACCGGAGAAAATGAGAACCGGGATGTCGCGAAGATGATTTTGTGGATCGGTGAACCGATACCGTTGAAAAGAGAACGGAATTTCGTCGGGGGCCCCGACCTCAGCAAGGACAGAAACGGAGATTGCGGGAAACGCAGAGTTAAGTAGATCGGGGAATTGAGGATCGTTTTGATGCTCGGATAAATTGCATAATTGCGAGAGGCTGGGGCTCACGGAGACCGGCGTGACGGAGAAGTATGGCGGTTGTGGTGAATGGTGAAAAAAAAAAGGGTCGAAGGGATGAACAGTCGGTGAGTCGAGTGCGCGGGGTCTCGAGGGTCGTTCGTCGTTCGGGAAAAAGGGTTTGGTGTCGGATAACCACCGCGCGTGCCACGCCACGAATCGGCGTCTCATATTTACATGAGAAAGAGTCGTTGGAGATTTACACGAGTGTCATTGCCGAGAAAAAAGCACAAGAGAGAGAGAGAGACCACGAGAAAGTAGCGAGCGAGAAAACCGGAAATGTTGAAGCGTGCGCGCCAAGCGTGGTTTGGTTTTCATTCGTTTATCGTCGAACCATGCCTCAAACAATGTTTCAAACAATATATATGTATATTTGGAAACTCGGATGCTGCGATACTTTGTCTCTTTCACGCCACTTGGCAATCTACCATCTTCAGTATTTTTTTGTTTTTTTTAATTATTCCTTCTCTCGTGCGTTCGCAGTCGTGCAAATAATGAAACTCGTTGCGACGAAACTTTGTTGTAACGTTCGCTCGATTGCTGTGAATTCAATGTTCCGTACACATCTTGTAGTTTTATCCATCACGATGACTGAACGAGGTGGAAATAAAAAAATTTGGCTACAACCAGGCACGGTTTTACCGTGTAATCGTAAAAACCCATTGAGTTCTTATTCGCGCGTTATTCAACTATGTATATTTTTTTTTTATACCTCTTCGGGGTCGTAATTCACGTTCTCATTCAGCAGCCAAGTAGTCGCGTCAAACGTCCGGACAACAAAGAACAAAAAAACAAAAAAAAAATAAAAACAAAAAAAAAGATACAGAGATCATGACCAAAACTGTGGATTCTACGAAGCACGAAGAAAAAAAAATGGTGAAACGTTGTTTGTTTGACCGTCGTTGAAACAAAAGAAGAAGAAGAAAAAAAAAAAAAAAAAACGTTTTATACCCAACGTGATGCAGGATCGTAACGTGAGAACGTGAGAAATTCTCGTCGCGTTTTGTAAACCCTAAGACGCGGGGCGGCCCGCGTAAACCGACTGCAAGTGACGTTGAAGGTGCGGGGGAAGGCAAGTTTTTTGTGTACACGGAAGAAGTAAACCAGAAGTCTTAGGCCGGTGGGTGAGGCACGTAGGCCTTTATAAATTTGTCCCGCGGAATCGTGACGCTAAGAGGCACGAGGTCGGGGGGGTGGGAAGAAAGACAAAGAGGGAAATGAGAGATGATAAGGAGCGTACGAGAAAAAGAATACGAAGACGTGAAAGAAACGAAAGCGTTGCGGGAGACAAGGGTATGAAGAGGTGGACAGTGAGAAAGCGCAAGAGATTCCAGCGTGCGCGCTCACGTTCTCGAGGATTCCCGGCACGTGCTATCCTCACAGGTGCAGAATCCCCCCTTCAGTCAGTCAGTCAGCCACACGACCTCGTGTCGTGTAAGCGAAACTTCCCCTCGATGTGTGTTTCCCCCATCGTTTTCTCATCCACGAGAACTCCGTCACGAGCATCGGAGTCACGAGTACAAGTGCGGCACACTCCTCCGGAGTCGAAAGCTCCGGCGGGGGTTGGCCTCGCCCCTCTCCTCGAATCCTGAAGGACAATCAACGCTTCACACGATTTCCACGGAGAACTCGAAGATACTTCGTGTTGTTAATAATTCAACTAAACCCGTTGACAATTTTTCTTTCATGAATAATTTCGAATTATCAGAATCCGAGCTTGCAAACTTCGTTGTGGCTGCCAATAATCTCTGTCCGTTGAGAGGTCCTCACACGGGTCATTCCAGTCACCGTTTCACGATGGATCTCGTGTCCAGGCGGTTGCAATTAGTCGTATATACGTCGTAGACTGCTAACTACAGTTAGGTCAAGCGATTAAAGCGAAAGCTCGGGACGTTGCGGTGCGATGAAGAGAAAGGGGTGAAGTTGAGATCACCCCGACCGAAGGTTACACACACGTGTACGATTACGCATGCGAATTAAGTCCTTGGAAAGTTAAGCCGGACACGCCACGAGCTTGAGCCACCTCACCCGCAACTTTCGTCGGACCTTCCGGAGCGCGTGCTCGTCGCGTAGCCGAGCTTTCACCGGCCATCGGGCTGTGATGTTCCCAAACCCCGCAGAACCATAGAAATAGCGACACTCTGGCATCGTTTAATCAGCGACCCTTTGTCGCAGCCCGTAAAATCGTCTTAACGATGCCGCTAGCGCCTGCCCGGGGGACTCTCGAACGTCTCTACCTACTTCTCTCGTATACCTCCCCCCAACCCCCCACCCCCGCCATTAGCCCGCATTAGTGCCCCGAGAAGAGTAAGGAAGAGAGACGATGAGACGAAGCTTGTGAAACCCAGAAGCAGCCAACGTTGTCAGGGGGATACCGCTGATGGTGTGCGCCCCCCACCGTCGGAGTTTGCTTCCGACGTTTCCACTCGCCGTGAAAATTTACCGCTTTCGTACTACGCCTCCGTGTGCTACCCTCAACTCGCGCCACACACTCGATTCAAGAGTCGGCATGAACACCAGTCTCAACCCCCTCTGGGTTTATAACACTGGGTATATAACTCCCGAGTATTAACGCAGACCTCTCTCGTCTTCTTGGATTTTACCGTGATCATCGATTTCACGAGAGCATGAGAAATAAACAATTTTTTTTCGGTTTTTTTTTTTTGTAAAAACGATAATGATGATGGTGATAATAATAGCATATGCTTCGGGCTACGAGCTATAGCGCGATCGCTCGCCCGTACGCATCTATGCACGCTCTACGCAGCCATGGAGAATGTTAATACACGAGGGAGGAGAGAATGCTGCGAGGATCCGTGCTCCTCGTTCATATTCGAAAGCTCTCCGGGTGATTAAAAATCGGTTCGAATACCACGTTATATAGCTATCTTTACAAGTCTAACGGCTCGATGGACTTTTTCACAAACTCCTGGTCAGTGAAAAATGTTGCGCTGCAACGTACGAACGAAAAAAAAAACAAAAAAAATAGAATTGAAAAAAAAAAAACAACAACAACCTCATCTTTTGTATCGCTTCTTCGATTCTTCGTGAGCGAGCAACAACGACTAAAACCACAGTTCTCTCTCTTTCTCTCTCTCTCTCTCTTTCTCGGTAACTCAGAGTATTCCCTGGATCGTTGGGACATCCACATATCGGTGTGTGAGCGTGTGTGTCAATGCATCCGGTGGTATTTCGAAGCCGCACTCGGAGGATTGCGGGTCCCTGGAAACGGGAATAGAAGGGCTTGGCGGTAGGTTGTTGCAGTACGTGGGACCGTGAGGTCTGCGAACAGGATTGTTGCATTATTCGTGGGGCCGCAGCTTTCGAACTTGCGGTGAACGAGGGGGCCGCAAACCACCCCCGACCCCCCACCTCGCGTCCTGCTTCCATTTCCGCGGAAGCTTCCGTACTTTTCCTCCCCCCATTGCCGGTGCTTTCCTTACCCTTTCGTGGAAAAGCTCGCCGTGCAGCCGGCTCGAACGACGTCGAAAGAATTAACTCGGTCTCTCCAACGGGCTTATACCGGTGTTGACCGCAACCCCTTTGATCCCGATAGCCAACCCCCTCGACCGAGTGGAACGAGTGCGCGAAAGTCCCAGCCGTTACAGGCATCACCACCCTCACCCTCAACCCGTTTTTTTTTTGTTTGTTTGTTTTTTTTTTTTTGGTTTGTTAACTTCCGTCTTTCTCAGTTTTTCCGACGTGGCGAGCGGAGCAACCTCATTGCCGTACGATAAATCGCGAAATAAAGGTGCCGCGCGCGGGAGAGGGTAACGAAGGCCGACGAGGAGCTTTTCTTGAACTTCCGACAATGTTCGAGGGCAGAGAGAGAGAGAGAGAGAGAGACGGGATCTCGTCTCTCGTCGTTTTCGTCGTGGGGTTCTACCAGCTTCATTTCCGTCGGCGCAGTCCGGAAGCCACGGACTTTTCCTTTCGTCTTTTTCATCCCCTCCACCCCCTCCCACGCCCTCCTGACGGAGAGAATGAAAGAGTTTCAGGACTCTACCGGGGACTGGGATTGTGCACTCGGTACGTCGGCCCGTGCGTCGCGGAAAACCGAAAAAAAATAAAAACAAAAAAAAAAACGAAAAATGAAAAAACAATAGCGAAAGAAAATAAACGAAAGCTTCGCCACAGAAGTCCAGAAGGCTCGAGAGCTACTGGAAAACAGAAACAACAAGAATTAAAAAAAAAGATAAATAGTAGAACGAGCCGCTTAAGGAGTTTAAATATGCGCTGAAAATTAAGGCTCAACGTGGTTGCTGATGCTGATGCTGCTGTTGGTACTTCGTCCGTTCGTCCGCCGTCGCAATGGTCTACATCGTGCGGGGCTTCGCTCGAAACTTTCGACCGTGCTTCTGGCTCGCGGTATCCCGCTATCTTCCGACGTTCCCTGGACGAAACGGAGCTTGCCGGCGGTTACTACGGTGCGCCCGGTCTGGCCGGAAAACCGGCTCGTCCGCGTCCTCCTCCTCCGCCCACCCCCGCTACACGTCTCGGGGAAAAAAGGTTGTTCAGTGAGGATTTAACATCCCTCGGACTTCCCTACCACGTTTCCTACGCCCCCGCCGCCCCCCTCGCGAAACCGTGAATGCCACGATGAAATAACTACAGCGACCCCTGATAACACCGTGCAGCGCTACAACATTTAGTACATATTTTCTTTCGTTCACCACAGCTTCTCTCTAACTCTCTGTCTCTGCTTGAAAATAATGAAAATAGGATTTCCCTCGTCTGACTGTAGTTGGAGCTTGCAGTTACCGTTACCAGTCTCAGTCTCTGTGTCGTTTTTTTATATATCTTTCTCTCTCTCTCTATCTCCCACTCTTTCTCACTCGCTCACCATTCCTCTGTGTCAACCGCTGAGCGAGCAAAGCATAAGTCTCGTTCATCGCCGTATCGAGTTTTGAGAAATTCACTCGTTGGACCGCGACACACTCGCCACTGTTCCGTAAAGAAACCGGTGGGCACTTTGTCAAAAGATTCGTCGAACATTTTCCGTCAACGAGTACAAGCATATGCACACACACACACACACACACACACGCGACTGTCAACCGTGTGACTGTCAGTGAGCCGAGTCAAGCTGGCGAAGCTTTGAAATATTTCTCGGGCATCAAACGTTTCTCTCGAGCTTTCGCCATTTCACTGTGGTATCGAGCAGTATGATGAGAAGCATATACCTTCCATCAATTTTTTTTTTTTTTTCGATTTTTTCACCATCAAACACCGACCCAGGGGTTCACCAAACTCCTGTATTAAACAAATGGATCGGATTAATTCATTCTATGGAAAAAAAAATTCCAAATTATTCTTATTCAAAGTCCACCGCGGTTTTAATACGTTATGAAACTCGAAACAGTGACGACCGAGTTACGAGTTTCAAACGTTTTCCCGGTTAGCGTGTATCCATCGACCACAATGTGCGATCGCAGTCGGGACGTCGGGACCGCAGGTTCGGAAGGAAGGCGAATTGTGCGAGCAGCGAAAACGAATCACACTGGGAACGGGGAGGGGGAAGGGGGGGAGGGTGACTCGCGCTACTCCGAATGATGTACGAGACGCATTTGTAACTCCAGCATGCCGACGTGTAAGACAACGACGACGAAGACGACGACGACGACGGGTTTAGAGAATTTGCGTGAGGCTCACGACCGACCTCGCAACGACTGTCAACCCTCTTTGCCACGATTTCTTCTCGTCCCACGTCGTTCACCGCGAAACACGCGATTCTATCATCTCGGATGATCAAACGGTTGTGGGGATTCAACGAGAATGATAATAATAACGATAAACAAAATATCAAGATGTGGAAAAGAAGTTGAAGTTTGGAAATTTCTTGGTTGAAATTGTGGATAGTTGTACGAAATGCTTTTACGAGGAATTTTATTTATTTTTTATTTTTCTAAATCGTTGGCAATCGATGGAATCGATTATCGAGGGTCGATTTACACACAGATTTCTAGACATTTTGAACAAATTGACATGAAAATCCCGGTGAAACATTTTTCAATCCGTCACACGATCGGTGATAATAATCGAGACGACGTTCGTACGAGAGCGATAAAAGCGCCGACGAACTCGTGTATCTCACCCGACGCGGCTCACAACAATCCAATTCCGAGTCACATACCGCGACGTCTTGATTATCCGAGCGGCGCACGACGAATTGTTTTCGAGATTCGGGACCCACAGGCTTCTCTAGACTTCGTTCGAGACTGCATGATCGCACGTGTCGTCGCCGTTTCCACGACAATCGTCCGTATCCACGATAATCGTTCGAATTTCTCGGTCTGAATTCCAATCGATCTGTCTTGTCGCCAATGTTGTTTCCACTCCTCACAGACTACGCGATATCGCGTGAAAACGTTTTTCGGCCGGCGAGATTATCACGACGAGAGTAGGTCTTTGATCGGGCCAACCAACACTCGCCCATCGGCAATGGGTTTTATTTTTTATTTTTTATTTTTTATTTTTTTTTTCACAGCGTTGGCGAATGCGCTTCTGGATTATCGGGGCTAATGGACCAGGTTGCACCAGCACGGGGGCTCAACCGAGAAACGTGCTGGCCCGTGCCAAGTTTAGCATGGCGGAATTCGGCCCCAAACACCGAACCGAAATAAATTCTAATCACAATTCTTAATCAGCGAATCCTCATTTCTATTTATGTGATATTGGGCCATGGGGGGCTGAGCACGTTTATAACTTTCATCGCAAAGTTATTCTCGCGAAAGCTTTGCCGGCCAAAAAAAAAAATCGAAACAACAATATTTTTAACAATTTTGCAATTTTTTTTTACGGTTGGACGATATCAATTAAATGTTTGCTGTTGCTGCGGATCGACTAGTGGTTGACATTTATTTTTTTTTTGTTCGTGCGATGCGGAACCGTGACAGTGAATGAACGTTCGAGAGACGGAGATTTGACGATTGAAGTCGGTTGAGAACCGCTGTGGTGCAATTCGACCGGTCGTTATAGATAGCCGTGGCGGACCTCGAGAGTCTCCGCGGTCTCGTTGCACAAGTGTGCTGGCAACGCACTTGCGTGCGTGCGCCGGACCATCCGCTCGCCTTCTCGTTTCTCAACTATCGTTTGCCCTCCTCCCCCCTCCTCGCCCCCTGCTGGCGTACACACGCGCACGACTCTCAAGACGATGATCACGAGACACGATGAGGAACGAGACGAGATGACTCTCGGTTGAGCGAAGACGAGAGGAGAGAACGACGTGAACGAGGCGGTTTAAGCCTGACTACGCGTTCTAATTATAATCGAGGCTATGTTTGGAGGCTAACGACGATATATACTTTTTGGCATTGACAATCCCCACATCGAGGTGCCGAACTAGGCTGTGCACCACACACCGGCGAAACACGTCGTCCGGTCCGCGCAACGTCGAAACTGTCGACCCACGAAGAATTTATACGCGGTGATCGCTGGAGAATCGAGCTTTTCATTTGCGGCCGAGCTTTTGCGAACGAAGATCGCGATTGATCACGGGCAATCGATGGAGATTTGTATCAACGTCCGAGGGATTATCTTGAATTATTTCCCTTGTCAACGAGATATTTTTTTTTGTGCAAGAATAACAGTTTTGTTAAAAATTCGATTTTTAATGGATTTTTGATAGTCGAAATGAAAAACTGATATTTGTAGCGAAAAGCTGAGACGATTTTACGTGACAAACAGATTTTTAATACATTTTTTTAACAGCGCAAGCATGTGAGAAAACAATACTTGAAAAAGAAGAAAAAGAAAACGAAATGAGCGAAAAATACTTTAAGCGACGGCTGCAAAAATAATAGAAAGAAAAAAAATGTTTTAAACAATTGGGAATATGTTATTCAACATGGGACTTTGCACAAACGATACAATCGCGCATTTTGATACGTTAAAATTTTCTCGACTGCGCATTTTGAATCGACTGTGTTTCACGAAGACGATCTCAACGACGAACGATTGAAATTCTTCCCCGGTGGCTGACGTCATCGATGCGGTCGAATTCATGATTGAACTCGAAGCCGGGTTAAGGAGGGTCAACTGGCCAGTGTCTATCGACGCATGAACCGAGCTTACGAGTCTTATGCTGCGTCGTCTCGAACGATCATTCACGAAAACGGACTACAGAGCTACGCGCGGATTTTAACCATCAATCGCTAACCGAAACAAAATGAACAATATTCATTCTCCTGCAATTGCAACAATTTTATTGCACTGTGGACATGTGTCCGATCAAACGAAGCAAAGAAAAAAAAACATTAAAAAAATAGAAAAAATAGAAAAATGAAATTATCAACAGCAAACGAACGGTGAGTTAAATCGCCACGGGAACGGAGTTTTGGGGTAGGGGTGGAAAAAACCAACTGCAACCCCCGGAATCGGATTAAGAAATCGAGCTGGGATATTGCATTTTTGATCGTCGCAGCGTGAGCCAACGGTCTCGCCGATTCTACTTTTCTTTTCTTTTTTTCTTCTTCTTTCCTTTCCATTTCTTCGTTCCTCCGCTCTGGCGGAATCCGTCGAGACGACCGCTGCCCGCACAGCTCCCCTCCCCCGCCCCGCTCGGCTTCCCCCGTTACGAGCCGAGCGCAGCTTTCCTATTGGATTGAATTATTAAATTCAATTTTTCGAGTAGTGAGAGATTTGAATTATTGAGCCCACGGACACGGCCTCGCCTCACATGCCTCTCTCACCCTCAACTCTTTCGCCATTTCTCTTTCATTCTCCTCAACGTTTCACATAGAACGAACGAATTTTTCTTCCCTCAACTCTCTCGCCCTTCTGGTCTTGATTTTTTTTTTTTTTTCGTTTCATTTATTCATTTATCACCGTGTATTATTTTCAGTCTTGTACGAGAGCTTATTTTTCGACGAAACTTGTGGGAAAAATTTACGGGTGTCCGGGGGGGACGCACGAGTCGCAAGATAAATAATCCAAAACTATTTTTTATCGCTTCAGAGGAAGAAGACCTTACGAATTAATCACCACATTCGTTCGTCGACGTTTTCATTTATTTTAATTCGTTTCCGAAGAAAAATTGTGGAATATTTATGAGCGAAATTATTGGTTATGGCGCTGGACGAACAAATGGAACCGTGTGGCCAGGTGCATCGACGTATGCTCGTGCGGTGTCACTTCCACCGTGAAAGTGGTCATCGTTGGAACGAAGGATGGTCGTTGTTCTCGATGGGATTTTCGAGCGTTCAGCAAGGACGAGGAAGACGAAGACGGGTGAAAAAATAAAATAAAAAAAGTAAAGAAAGACGCTAGCAGCAGCAGCAGTGAGAGCTAGTCGAGTGATCTTTACCGGCTAGTTTCACGGTCGATTACTCGTCGAGAAACGAAGAAAGGATTGGACCGAGATTGCAGACGAGCGGAGGGAAGTCGAAGGAGGTTGAAGTGGCAAGAGGTAACAGGCGGCTTGTGCGCCGCGGAGAGGCTCGAAGGTCGAGAACGTTTTTCGTGAAAAAGATCCAGAGAGAGAGAGAAAAAAAGAGACGAGTCGATGAATCCGAGAGCTAAAGAGAAACGACACGAAAGCTGTCTCGTTTTCGTTGCCACTCGATGCTTGGCCGTTCGAGCAAAGTAACAGAGACTGAATAAACGAAGAGAGAGAGAGAGAGAGAGAGAGAGAGAGAGAGAGGAAGGATGTGTGTGAGACAGGTAAAGGGAAAGCCAAAATCGAAAGAGCTCTACGAGAGCTTTTCGAGTAGATAGTTCGAAGAGTTGCGGCACTGAGAAAGCTCGCTCTCGTTCTCCCGAAGAACGAAGACGTGAGGATGAAGGCAGTTCAGTAGGGGAGAGGAAAAGAGATATATATATCCCCACGGCTTAGCTGCTACACTGTGGCGGTCCACGACGATGCACCTTGCGCTTCTTCGACGTATTATCGTATGAGAATCTCATCGGATCCGATAGTTCGAGGGCGCGGATGTGGAATAAAGCTCATCAGGGATTCAGACCGCAATCCGTATTCGATGAATTAAAGATGTCGTCGGTGGGGAGGAGGGGGATGGTAACAAGAATGGATCTCAACCGTCGAGAGAAACCTCTCGTTTTCCCCGACCGCTGATGCTGCTGCTGCTAGCGCTACTTCTGGGTACTTGCCACCGGGCGACCTCCGCCACTCTTATCACACGCCCCCCCCCCCCCCTCTGCCCCCGCTACCACCGCTTTACTCGCGATTGATCCCTCTCAAATAACAAATTCTTCGATCCCCACCCTCCCCGACTTTTCACACGTTACGTTCGTCTGGTGTTCCCATCTTTTATCGTCTCCACGGGCTCGTTAACTCGTTCACGACATAGTTATTCCACTCATTAAGTCCCACGGATTAACGTTTCCGCGTCCCATAATTCCGGAAGTCTCGGCTATGCAACTCACCGACCTCCCACATCCGATCGTTTGGACTTCACGACTCGTTGACACACTCACACACGAATTGCCGAGCAATATCGTGTCATCGATTTATCGGCAAAATTCGTTGTTACGGTGTTTCACGAATTTTTTTGTGGCTCGGGGGACTGAAATTTCGAACGATCGAAAATTTTCCAACGCTCGATTGATCGATCGTTATGAATTTTTCGACTCGCAAGTTGAAAAAATTCGCGAGTCGACACGATATAATCGTTCGTCCGATCGAGAGTCGTGCCAAAGATTGTGGGGCAAGCCGAGTCAGGGGGGAACGAAGTGTCAGCGTAAAATCTGTGGAAAGAGGTTGCTCTGGAGTATATACATATATATATATACATATGTACACATGTCTTTCATGCCCGGCTGGTGCACACATTGACAGAGCTGGAAAATAGGTGAGAGAGTGAGAGAGAGGGGTAACTGTGTGGAGTTCATGAAGGGATGTAAGCTGCAGTCGGTGAAACGAGAACGAGGCAGGGTTGAGAGAAAGCGGACGAGAGTCTCGACAAGCCGGAGAAAGAAAGAGCGAGAGAGTTTGTGGGAGACAAAGGGGCGGGGGCGAGGGGGAAACGGAGCCGGGGGCTTGGCTTGTAGATTCGTACCTGCGTGGTTGCCATCATTAGGATGGTGGGCCACAGCTGCAATGCGGGCACCCATGCACCCGGTGGAGGGGGGGAGGGGGGTGGGCAAGCTATATAACACGCAAGCTCGTTTCTCTCCGCACTCCGTGGCATCGACGACCCCCCCAGGCGGTGAGTACAGGCTGAATTGAAATTCTTTATCTTTCTCCCTCAACGAGAATACGAAAAAAAAAAAATTGTAAAAAAAAAAAGAAACGAAAATTTGAGATAAAAAAAGAAATCCAAAACGAACGGAACAAAAACAAATGGTTACGTCTATTCGTTCCGACTGTTTTATTCATCGTTCGGTCGTTTGTGAAACGGGGATGAAAAAAAAAAAAATCATTCGTGAATTTTATTGATATCTCACATTGGTAACACGGAAGAAATGCATTTCTGAATGGCTCTGTACATGCGACTGCCGTGCCAGCCCGACTATGCACTATCGCCCGCGAGTTGCAGTACGAATCTACCCTCCGGGTCTGTGTTCGCACACGGAACGCGCGGGGCGGGGGGGGGGGGGGGGGTGATGGGGCCGAGAGGGTTGGCTCCGAGCCAGGTAGGTGCTCTTCGTGCTACGAGAACGCATCGTCGTTGATCCCTCCATCGCCCCCCCCCCCACCTCTCCGACCCCCTCGATCCTCGTACACACAGGTAGGATCCAGAAATCTCGCGTGGAATATTCTTTCGTCGGCTTTTTTATTCCCCCGCTTTCATTCTCTCTCTCTCTCTCTCCCTCTCTCGCCATTATTCGCTATAAGCACAGGACATAACGCAAGTAATCCCTCTCGACTTTTCAGTACGTTTCGAGTTTCTTCGCCGACCCCTCGACCGACGTTCTTACGGGGCATAAAAGCAACATTGCTACCCCACCGAACTTTTCGACAATTTTCTTTCTCGTAAGCTCGTAACAAATGTCATTCTCTCTCGTTATTCGAAAATCACATGTGCCCCGTCATTCTCACGCGTGCCAATTTCACATTTTATTTCACGCCCGTGAAATATCGATAAAATTGATGATACGATAAAAAAAAAAGAAAAAACAAAAAAAAAAAAAACAAAAACCGTTTAGCAAATTATGCCGACGATTTGGCGAATGACAGACCAACACGCCAACCACAGACGTCAACGTGAACTCTCTCTCTCGCTATCGAGCGAACGATATGCAACGATAACCGAACGGGGGTGGATCGAAGGAACGACTCATCGTTTATTTATTTTTTTTTTCGCGAAGCTCCTCCGTGCCGCGGAACCATCGGGCTATCCCCCTCCCCCCTCCATTAATATGCTCTCGGGGGAAAATTGTCTCGGTCCCCGGGGGAGTTGGCTTGCGAGAAAAGAAACGGGTTGGGCACACGGTGCGCGGGGTGGCAGAGCGGGGCGGGGGTGGTAGCGGTAACTCCGCGTTTATTCAAATGATGCTTTAGGTTGAGACGTCGTTGGGGGTTTGCGTTCTTTGCCGGGAGGGTATATAAGTAATCCCGGCATATACGCGATGGAGCAGGAGGGGGGGGGGGGGTGCGAGCTTCGCCGAGACGATGAGCACGATGAGATGGAGGACGTTGGAAGAGGAACGAGACCCAGTCCGCGACGAAGAACCCGAGCAAGAGGAAAAAGATCATTCGCGGTGGAGAGATAGCCCACGATGAGAGGAAAAGAAGATTGCGACGGAGATAGGGGAGAGAAAGAGAGAGAGAGAGAGAGAGAGGTGGGGAGCGAGGAGACGGGGTGGACAAGACCATTCGTTTCAATGAACGGCCCTGCGGAATGGTGGGGAAGAAACCTGGCTGTGCACCTTCTCTCTCTCTCTCTCGCTCTAATTCCTCTCCAAGGGGATCGAGAGCCGACACAGCACATCTTGGGATACGAGCGAGAGAGCATTCCGATAGTGAAGATGGGATACCGTCCCCCCCCTTCCAACTCTTCCTCTTTTCTTCGTCTATATAGAACTTTATGCGAGTCCTCTCTCTGAATAGAAAAACACTCGAGCGGGGACTATCCTCCACTCTCTCTCTCCATCTCTCTCACGCCGCCACATCTGTCGCTAGTCTTCTTCTTCTTCTTCTTCCTCGTCGTCTCTCTCTTTTTTTTTCTCGCTTTTTTTTTGTCTTTCTCTTATTCGCTCTTCTTGTACCTTGAGGCGCGGAGAGAAGCTTCTCTGCGCTACTAGCGAGATCTCATTTGAATGAAACCCACCACCGTATTAGGCCATCTCTCTTTCTCTCGCTGTATATATATATATATATATATATATATACAGATGTATGTATATACCATTTTCCATCGCTTTCCATTCGAATTCTCGTTCTCCTTTCAACGTTTCTCGTCTACTTTCTTCCATCAATATGTTCTCGCGGCGTGAGAGGAGTCTTGCCGATGCCGGGAAGTAGACGATGATAAAAAAAGAAGATACGGGGATTCGTGGAAATAAGGAAGGAAGGAAGGAAGGACGGAAGGAAACCATCGGGTTGTGGAGGCCTTCGAAGCGAGTCTCTGGCTCCGAAGTAACCTCGAATTTGCTTCGCTGGGCAATCTCGAGACCCCTTATAGATTCCTCGCTCGAGCGTAGAAGCGCCGTGAAATAGCAAGACCGCGGTGCACTATTTTTTCTTTCCCTCTCTCTCTCTCTCTCTCTCTTGCGCTTACACACCCATACGCGCCTGCACTTTTTCTTCCGCCTCGAATAGCCTTCCCCGGAATGACAGCAAAAAATGAAAAAACTCTTTCGCCCTCGACTCCGAATCTTCGTTGCTTCCTTACCCCACCGCCGGTGAAACCGCGCTCGTGGAAAATCATTTCGAGATATATTCGTGCGCGATGGCGTCGAGAGAAAATTTTTTTTTTTTTCCTGATATCCAGGATCGGCTGAGCATTGAGAATTCGCGTGACACAAGACGCGACTCGACATTTCGGAAATCGTAAAATTCAGGTGTGGTATCGAGAATCACACGGAATGTGAATGGGAGGGGGGCGGTGTGGGGTTAGTTGGAAAGATTCGAATACGAGAACGCCTATAAGAGCGCATTGACATTGTGACCGAAGATCTTGAAAATTTTGTATTCGTTGCGAAATTGCAACCGGGGCGACTCGTAACCGCGATAATCCGACCTCGGAATCGCGGCAGGAAGGAAACCCGACGGTGGCCACGCTCGACGGAACCCCTTATTACAGTACACACCCCACAGTCTGTTCGCGCGGTGTCTCGGTGGGGTTCGGAAACGCGCTTGCGAACAGTCCGGAAATGGTTTTAATAGTTTATCTCGAAGCAGACCGAGCGAGCCCGAGCCCGGGCATGACCTCCGAGACTTCATCTGGACGACTACGAATGAAGACGGAATTGGTACAGGCAGAGGAAAAAGCACAGCATCTAGTCTCGGTGATCATCCGAAAAACTTTGCAGTAGAAATCGAAATTCAAAACGATCAATCAAATAAATAGCAAACATATTGCAAATTTCAACACTTCGAAGAATTTGTGTTCGAATTTCTGTGCGCCCTAAATTTCACGCCCCACTCAAAGCATTTCGCGAAATAGAAAAAAAAAACAAACAAAAATTTATGTCATTATCGTTTTCTTTTTCTCATATTTTTCGCGACGATTCCGATCGTATGTTTGACCAGTGATTCGAGTCATACGACTTACAATGACGAACCACGGTCGATGGGTGGGTGCGCGCGGGGCCAATCGGCTTTATCCGGATGATCGTGTACGAGAAGCGAGTCTACAAGCGCGATAAATACGCCCGCGTCGGTGGTTCGCGTGTCGGACTCCACGTACCCGCTAATAAAATAATTACCGGGCTTTCGTGTAATTTATGTCTCCGGGGTTACGAGCGTGTGTTAATTTTTTCCCCCGTCGACAAACGGTTGTGTCGCGTTCCCGGCCAATGTGCAACACCACGTGACGAACGGAAACGCGAAAACTCGACCGACACCTTTGTGCAAAACGATCGTAGTCTCGAATATATCGATTGTCGACACAAATTACGAATTATCCAACCGAGAACGAAAAAGAAATTTTACGAACCGTGCGCTTTCAAACCCTTTTACGTTCGAAATATCATTCGACGTTTCACTTCAATTGAAAAAAAATTGTTTCCTCTCTTTCCCATCGTAATGACAATTCGAATTATACTCGAACGCTCGATAACGAAGACTCATTTTTCCACGGCAACGAAATCATCGATAAAATCGCTCCGCTCAATCGATTCCAACGACACATATTTTCTCGAGCCACGAAACAATTTGAATATCCAACGCACGCGATAAGCCTTATCACAAACTCACGAAAATATCGCAATTACGTTCGGTAAATTCCCCGTCAAGTTTTCCCCGCGTCGAGCGTCGGGAATGGGCTTCGCGCGGTCCTCGGGTCCTAAACCCGGTCGTAAAACATCAACCACGGATAAAATCCGTTTCCGCTTCGCAGCTTGGCGAGCGGGAGCGTATTCCAAACGCGTTGCACCGAGGTGAGTTCGAACGTCCGGGCCTCGCGCGCGCGCGCCCAGATATCGCGTATACGTTGTTGTTGTTGTTAAAGGGGTTGTTGTATAGGCATGGGGTGGAGGGGCGGGTCGACGTGGGTTACGAGAGGATCTTCGGTTTATCGGAGCCGAAGAGCCCCGGGGGTTAGGCTAGTGGCGTTAAAACGTTGCTACTCCGGCGCGTTAGTCCGGCATGCGGGAACGCGAAGTAAAGCGCGCAACGCGGGGCATGGAGCGGGGGGGGGGCGGGATGGGCGAGTAACTGCCAAGCATTACGAGGTCTTCAGGGCGGTTTGGATAAAGCAGCGTATAATTAGATAGGGTGTAAGATATATTTGGAGCTCGGCCATGTTGGCATAACGCCAGAGTTGGCTGTGCTTCCACGGCTGCGATCCTCCGGCTCCTAGCGTTCTGCATCTCGCCTCGAAAACCGACGACCGGGGGGGGCGCTTGTACGACCGCCGCCCCGAAGCTGCCCTTTTCCCCCCGGACTCGCCCGTTCTCACATCCCTCACCGGTTGAGTGTGTATATATACGCCGTGTGAGAATGTGCTCCGGCGAATTTTCGGTAAGGGCAATGCGTGGGCGAGGGTAGATTCAAGAGAGAGAGAGAGAGAGAGAGAGAGAGAGGGGGGAGACGTAGATAACGAGGAGCCGAGCTTGAGAGGGGCTTTTGGTCCAGATTGGTTACACTATGTTACACACCATCCACCAGCTCTTCCGTCTCTCACTATCTCCTTCTTTCTCTCTCTCTCTCTCTCTCCCTTTCTTCTTCATCCACGTCCTTTCGTTATTCCTACAAGCTGCATTATTTTATAAATCATTTTTCAAGCTGCCCCGTATAGTTTAAACCCAAAAAGCATGAATAAGAATTTAACGACGCTCCACCCGAGAACCCGTAGCTTCTGCTCCCAACCCTTTCTCCCCCCCTCCCCTCGGTCCCGTGGCCTTGCGGGACCGACTGCTATGGGTTTGAGGGTATAAAGATCCGAGAATCATGAACGTGCGAACGGTTTAACGAAATGGAAAATTTCTTATGAGGTGAGAGAGTGCCAGGAAACTCGATTACTTATTTCCATGGATATAACAAGTTTGGATTATTCAAAGAAATTGGAACGTAAATTTATTCGTGAGGATACATTATCGTTTTGTTTATGCCGATGCTATCGGGGTCGAAATTTCGGGGAGTATCCGGTTGGGCTAAACTTTTCGGAATTTATTTGACACGTGTTTCAACACTTTTTTCCCTGGCCTCATAATCTCTCTCTCTCTCTCTCTTTTCTCTTTCTTAATCGAGCATTCGTTTTGTTTTTACTACTTGAAAAATTCGTGCGTTCACACGATGAACGCGAGATCTCGACCGTCATCCGGTCGATTATTCGTACGTTCGCATGATCGCGTGCGAGACGAGTCTCAACCGTGGAAAATAAATTCGAGGGCATAATCGCTCGGAGTCGACGTGCAGCTGATTTCTTATATCACAACGAGCCTCGCGCTCGCGATCTGTTCGCCTTTATTGCCCCGCGAACTCATTGCCACCCCCTCTCATTCCTCTTTCACGAGGTTCGAGCATGAAAAATCAAAGTTTTAATTCAGTTTTCGAAGCGAAAATCCCGGAAACTACATCGAACCGTCAAAGTTTCGGTAATTGGCCGAACGAGCGAGTGAGGAAAAGATCGATGTGCCTCGTTCGACCGCGATGAATTTCGTTGAGCTTTCAACGTCGAAACTCGCGCGTGTGTGTGTGTGTGGGGGGGGGGGGGTGAAGAGATTGGAACGTTGGCAAAGCGAGTAGGGGGTGAGAAATCGCTCGCGTGTTTCGCACCCTTCGCGAACCCCCGATATCCCAAAGGTTCATCCGATTGCAACAGCGCCACCTGCAACCGCAGCTTCCAGTGCACATGCTACACGACGGGAAGGCCAGAGGGGAATGTGCGTTATCCGTGAGAAGGCGTTGGCAAAACGAGGAAACGGCTAATGAGGACCGTGTGAACTGCGGTAACATTCAACCGTATCGACCTCACGATGAGGTTCAATGGTATATACCGGAATGTCTTTACAATTTTCGAATCTCGATAGACCGAGCGACTGATGAGCTAATGAACGAGAGTCGCGTTAACGATGGGTTGCGGTAACGTCAAACGTGTGTGTGTTTGCGAGACACGAACTTGGTTTGGGTTTGGGGAAAAGTTTGGATGGCGATTCGAAAATTGTCATCTGAATTTGGTAATCGCATTTTCAAGTTTACATAATTTTTCAAGTACAAAATATTAATGGTTTTTCTTTTTTTTTTTTCTTCATTGTTTCGTTGCAGAGAGCCTGAGAGAGTACTTCACCAAATACGGAGACATCACGGAAGTCATGGTCATGAAAGATCCTACCACACGAAGGTCAAGGTAAGAATCGCTTGTCGATTATTTCAATTAATTTCGAATGGGGTTACATTTTTCACCGTCGACGATAAAACGGTTAAACTCGACGGGAAAAATGACGAAAAAATTTGAATAAAAGTAAATGAACAAATAAAATCAAATCGTTTACACCGAGACATTTCTGCATAAAAAATAACGTATTCCAAAAAACGTTCAACGTTCATTCCTCGCTTCGTTCAAACGTGTTTTTCATTATTTTCTCTTCTCGCAAGCTCAATCCTCTTCCCCGGTTCATCGTGATTCCAAACTTTCGACGATTAATCGATTGACACACCCCGAAAACTCGGCGGATCCTCGTCGCCCAATTATTAAATTCCGCGAGACGCTTCGCAGTCGTAAACGCGGAAAAACAATAGCGAACACGAAAACGTTTTTGCACGCGAATGCCGCGTCGAGAATTCGTGATAAACCGTGAAACTTTGTTCGGCGATTGGCGAACACACAGCGCGAATCCGGAGCGATGAGATGAAAATGCAGTGTCAGTTGAATGATTAAGGTGAGAAAGCTCGAGCGAATGTTATTTAATTTACGTTTATTCGAAACGCAAGGATACAGCTATTTTTGTGACGTTGGAAACAGGGTCGAGAGAATGTCAGAGATGCTGGGGGTGGTTGGGCGTTCCCTGGGGGCTCGTTGCTCGCGAGAAATTATTGAATACCATAATTACAACGCACAACGATGAGGCGTCGGAGGGGAGAGATGAAGAGGGGTGAAAGGGAAGTGAGAGAAGAAAGGATTGATTATTTATAGCTTCTCCTTGAGATCTCTTCTCTCCTCCCCAGCTCGGTTATCACAATAGCCCGGCAAAATAGTTGAAAACTGACCTCTCAATCCCCCTCCCAAAAGTCTTTCGAACGAGCTTCGTCGGTTTGGTTACGTGTGTGGAGGGAGGGAGGGGGGTGGACAAAGGGTCGAAGAGCCCGAAGGAAAACGTAGGGTCACGGAGCGAACGTTTCCCTTTCGGTCGTCGGTGCGAGAACCCGTACGAGCCGGTTACTCTGCGGGTTGTAAATTAATGGTTAACCCGTGTGGCACACGTTCGGGGGTTCGGTACACCGGGGGGTTGATGTACGGGCGGCGTGTGTGCCAGGTCAAACGCTCGTGGGCCGTTGCTGGATCTGCCGTGGCGATAGGACTGCCACGATGGGTCGTGGAACTTTCTAAACCCACCCCCGTTTTCTTCATCAACACGAAGAAAACCTTCTTGAGCCCTCCCCCCCCCCCCCCCCCCACCCTGCGATAAGATCGATAACGCGAACATGAACAGACGATTTCTCACGAATCATCATGTACTCGATCGCTTCAGCTTTTTTTTCGCCCGAGCTTTCGTAATTTCACCCTCGGGTACTGTCGAACCATCGCAATTCGAATCCAAAACTTATATCAGCTTGCTTACATTTTTCCACGGTTTTCATCCGCGAAAACCTTGGAGATTGGGGGACGGGGGGGGGGCGAAAAGTCTCGTGATTTCTCGTTAAAGGAATCCGAATTCTCGTTTGGTGCAATTCCAAACCCCGTTGCGGCCTCTGACCCGAATCAACCCTTCGACCACCCCACTCCCACTCCCTCGTTGCGGTTCTTTGAGCGTGGAATACAGAAAGCCGATGAGGGCCCACCCGATTCTCATTCTCTCTCTCTCTCTCTTTCTCGCCAACCCATCGACAGTCTCATTTCCTGACTACGAACTTATCAAGACAAATACCTTTCTCTTCTCCTTATTCTTTCGACCTCTTTTCTTCGTTCCCGGGAGTTCTTCTTCCGTCGTTTCGGACATAGCCAACCCACCCCCCCGCAACCCTTACCAGTCTCTCACCGGCCTCGTGCTTTCCCGTTAACCGAGCTATCGGAGAAAATATCTCTAATGAACAAACTATCCGATTTGAGCACCCGAACCGGCTCGACCGCTGTTACCTCCAATCGACTTTTCTACGTTCTTCGTCGATTATCAATCTCTGTTTCGTTGAAATGAAAAAAAAACGAAAAAAAAAAAACAAAAAAAAAAAGTAGAAAAGTAAAAGGAAGAAAAAACAGTAGAGCAAAGTTTCGGCCCGTGGTTTCGATATTCCAATCTTCCGCCCCCTCCCCCTCACCCTCATTGTTGCCCACACTCCTGGGCTTCGAGGAACAATCGTCGAACGAGTTGTATGTTTTACAATCTGGGATTGTCGGGAAATGAAGGTCGGTGAGGCAAATGAGGATGTAACGAAGCTTCGCCCGGGTCGATAGCCAATAAATACATTCGTGTCGACAATTTTTTTTTCTTTCCGTCTCACACGTTATGCATCGGATCCAAGACGTGTTTTTTTTTTTTGCAATCTTCCACGTCTTTCCGAAAGAACGAAGCACGAGAACCGCGAGCCGAATTTGTAATATCCCATTTGGATAAGAAGACGAAAAAAAAACCCTCGTTGTCAGTTAATCATCCGAACCGAACGATGTGCAATTTGGTCGAAAAACTTTGTCGATCGTTCGGAATCGCCTTCGTAGTTTCCAATGGACTCTCGGGGATCATCGTCGGACGCGACGATAGCCACAACGACCACGTGAGACCTCGAGAATGTTTCGAAATGGCTATAGTTGAGACGATATTACGGAAAAGAAGAAAAAAAAATGGATCAAAGAGTGTATATAACGAGAAACTTGTAAAAATTCTTAGGTAAGACAGTGACTGGAGTTTGACCCGAGTCTGGGTTGTCTCTCTCTCTCTCTCTCGAGTCGTTCGAGCCAATCTGTTAATTCGATCGTAAATCGTCGTTACCGTAAAATTTAGTTGGAACTTGTCGGCCAGCCGGAGGGGTTGGGAGGGTGGGGGCGAGGGGACGAGCGAGCGATAATTACACAGGTCTTGCGAGGTGTAGCACTGTAACGCGAGTGGAAAAAAAAAAGAGATGGATCGAACGCGATAGAGACAAAAGTAGTCGGATAAATTCGTTGAATAAAAAAAAAACCAAAAACCAAAAAAAAGAACGAGAGAGGGTGAGACTTTGCGGTCGTCTGTGGCTGGGGGTGGGGGGGACCGGTCGAAGTGGAATTTATCGGGCGATAAGCACCCGGTAACTTTCCACCCTCATGATCGTTCATTCTTTATCGTGACGAGTGCGAAGAATGAGAAACGCGATGAGAAAAGCTCGGAAACGGGGACGGTACGTTATAAACGATGAGCCGCTTCGCGAAAGAGCTTATCAAGTGTAGTCTCTTAGTCTCTGGCAACCCGTTCGAGGCTTGACGGTTTTTTTTTTCATTTTTTTATTATTATTATTTTTTTCAATTTTTCTCGTCCGCCGTCAACGTTCTCACGTTTGTTCCTCGTGGTCTGTCTTCGTCGATCGTTTCGACTCTTTCATCGACAAACCATGCGATCAAAGGCAGGCAAAATCAATTCGGTCTAAGATCCTTGCTCATGGAAAGCTCACTGAAGTTCCCAACCCGAAAAATGCACATATCTCGTGAAATTTTTTTTAGCCTCACGACAATAGTATCGAAACAATTTACCAAATTTTTGCAACGGTTGAAAAACAGGTTTTTACGTTTGAAATTCGATTTGAAACGTGAAAAGGAGAGGGGGGTGGGGGTGGGTACGCGGTGGCTAAGCGGAAAGTAAGCGAGGGTACGTGTGAGTCCCGGTGCTTCGCGATGGTGGAGAGTCTCGTGAGTACGTGACACGTGAAACGTTGGGCTATAGGTACACCCAGATGGGCAAAGGGTATATATATATATACAGTCTGTCCGGACGGCGATAGTGAGCCTTCTCCAGGGTATAACCACCCCCGCACACACACTTGCCCGTGGGCGCGCTGGAAATACGGTCAGAGAGGGGGCGGCGGGGGGGTTGAGTAATTTATCAGGATGGTTGATAGGTCGCGACGAGCGAGGGCGCGATCCCGGTTACGTCGTAGGGCCCCGACGAGAATTCTCTGTTCTCGTGCATCGTACCTCGAATGCGAAACTCTCTCGACGCGTGACCGCCCCCGTGGTGTGAAGTCTTATCTGGCTCGTCTTATCTCGCACAACGGACGATCCGGAGGGGGGGGGGGGTCGCTCCTCGTATTCTCAGAACATTTCACACGCCTCTCCCCCAAGAAACACTCGTTGGGCCCTTCATGAGGCTTTAAAAAATACAAAATTCTGCAAATTTAAAAGAATTTAAAAAATTCAATATAACTATCATCCCTCAAAGAATTTAATCCTCTCAATGAAGAACAAAACAAATCCAAAATAGTCATTTATTATCTTTCGTATTCTCTTTTTTTCCATCTTCTTTCATTTTTTTCCGTCCACGAAAATCACAACAGCATCTGTAATTCTTCATCAACGATTTTCATCATTGTTTTTTTGTTTTTTTTTTTTTTTTCGTTACACTCGCCGGCTACCAGCCCGCCGCTCGTAATTTGCGCTCGCACGAGTTTTCCCGTAACGTTTCATAACGTTTCATGCATTGTGTGTGTGTGAGCTCTCCGCGTACGCGTGTTGCGCGGATCGAGCCGTATGTGATCACGCGATTCCCGCGTTAATTCCCCGCAGGGCCGCACAGCAGGTGTCCTCGCGCGCTCGCGCTCGCGCGGCCCGTACTCGCATTAACCCCCGCGGCCGTTTCGCTTCCACCTGGGAAACACGACACGATGCTTCGAAGGCAGTTCGTCCGGGGGTGCGCGGCCAAAGCCCGCGGGGGCTGAAGGGGGGTTGGGATGTTTGAGTGTACACCATAAACTGCACGAACGAGTTTTCCCCAACCCCCCACCCCCTTCCTCCTTCGCCCATATAGTACAATGAGCAAAACGAGTTCTATCGGTGTCTCTTTCTTCATTCACCGAACCCCCCCGCGCGATCCCAAACGTCACGTCGACCGAGCCACCCCTTATTTATTCTTCGATTAACCCCCCCCCCCCCCCCCCACCCACCCCCGAGAAACGTTTAACCCTTTCGGTCGTATCGTTCGTTTCACGTGGTTCGTACGACGCACAGTTAGCGAAAACGTGTTAGTTGCATGAGCGAAACATTGAAACGAAACGTGGAAAAAGATTGTTGAAGGAAAACAACGCACACGCACATACAGACACACTACTACCCCCCTCAACCCTTTCTCTCTTTTCTCCTCGGGGGGTCGTAACGATTGCAGTCAGTGTCAATCCTATGGGTACAGTGTAATTACGATTGCGAATCGCTTCGTAACGCGTCACGCAACTCACCCCTACCCCAACCCCTATTTCAAACCCTCGGCTATTATATCCCCACACGATTTTACACACTAACTCTTTCATTCCCGTACACGCGTTTCCACGAAGATTTTATTGTGAACACGAGGCCCGTCGAAAGCCCGTGGCCATCGTGACACTCTCGTTCGTTTCGCACTAACACACACACACGCACTATAGTCAACCCCGTTCGTGCCCTCGCGCTTCTTTTCATGCACGCTTATCCGCTATTCTCGCGCGCTTTCGCTTGTCCATTCTGCGCTCATGTGTGTTTGTGTAACACACTGTATTCGTTCGTTCTTCAACGGGTTTAACGATGGACTTTTACGACGCTCGACTTTAACGTCGAGGATGTTTTCCACGGCCGAATACACACACACGCAAGCGCACAGGGTGATGAAGTAGCCGACGGGTTATTGAGATACGACAAATCGTAAAAGCTCGACGTGCGCGAGTCGGGGATATCGATGCTGTTACTCGGGGGTTTCCTCGGTGACGTATCTTGGGTGACGATAAGATCGAAGGAAGCAATTTGCAAGTTTCTACCCTTTTTCTATTTTTTTTAACAATTTCACTTCATGTAATTTTTTTTTTTGTTTCATTAAAATATTTAGAAAATTATTGAACTTTCTGAAATTCGCGTCGATGAGACTGGGTTAAACATGGCCAGGTGTATTGATTTCGTGATGCAAGCTCGTTAGATCATCGACGATCAGTGACACATGATCGTGCGATTAAATAAAAAATGTGATTAGCATGGCGAGGACCTGTCAAACACGTTTTCTTCACGTCGAATGACAATGTTCGGCGTTAGACTCGAGTCCTATGCGTTACCGAGCTTTTCACGCGTCTCCATGGGCCATCATTGCCTTTGCAGCAGAGGGAGCCGGGAGGGAGGGATGTATATGTTTATCGTCGTCGGTAAACGTAAAAGAAAACCCATAATTCCGGATAAAACTCGTGTTATACGAACGAAGCTGAGACGCGATAAAGTCTGAACTACCCTCTTCGTATACGGATTCTCCTCGTCGTTTCGTTGCATTATTATACGGTGTTACATATATATATATATTTTTTTTTTTGCATCATTCGTATCTTGCTTTATCATCCGTGAAATTTCCACACACATTTAACATCCGGTCCTGCGTCGAATATCTTGTTCGCGCATGTTCGAAAAAAAAAAAAAAAAAAATGTTCTATTTCCGGTAACCGTGGGCCGAAGGTTCGACAAAAAAAAGGTCTCGAAGCTTCTCGGTCTGGCCGTTCGCGCGCTTGTCGCCTCGCCGCCTTCTTCTTCTTCTTCTTCTTCATCTCCTTTTTTCGCTCTCACTCTCGCGTTCTTCTCCATTTTCGTCGTGTCCCGTCGCGCCCCGCTTCTCCGGATCTCAAACGCGGAGAACACCTGTGGCCGCGATTCGTCAGTATCACAGAGTCGTTCAAAATAGAAACGCGGTATTAATATAATCCGTGAACGTTGGCCCGTTACACACTTTCGAGTCGCTGCGAAAACGACGAAACGCGATGACGACGACGTTATATGTCTCGTCGAGTGGCGAGTTTATAAATTCCCAAAAATGTTATTCGTCAATTATCAACAACGCGGAATTTTACCGAGTGCCCCATTAGCACCCTCGGTCAGCTCGTTCATCATTTTAAGAATTTTTTTTTTATCACGACAAATTATATCACGAAGATAAAAATATTCGTGAATTAGATTTTTGCGATAATAATTTTATTCGATCATAAATAAGACGAAAAAACGAAAAAAAAAAAAATTGTTACAAATTATTTTGAGATAAAATTTGATGACTATGATTGTATAAATTACGTTTTGTAATTTATCGTCGTCCGGCTGCGGACTGTGCGAGACATGAATGCACTTAGTATATCATTGAGTAAAGTTACAAGCGAGGCCGGCATGCCGTCGCCCCTCCACCTTCCCCCACCCCCCATTTCACCTCCCCGTGCGCGTCGGTGTTCCAAATATAATGGCGAACACGTGTGTCGTTAGGGTCCGGTTATGTGTTTACAGCTGTTGCTGGTACGAGCCACTTAGTATGCTTCAACAATTTCGCAACGTTCAGACGCAGCAATTATTTTTCGTTCATAAATTCGTTAGGTGCCCCTCGACCGAGTGTCGTGCTCGCAGTAGTTAAGGACAGTATTGGATCAGACGGGTCGCAGCAGGTCGTGTGAGGTTTCGCGGTGATTGTCTGTGAGGTGTATTCGGTGGATAGGCGGGTCGGGGAGGAGGAGGGGGAGGAGGGGGAGGACTGACCCGAGGCAGAAGGTGTCGGACACGTATCAAAGGGCTCTCGGCCGAAGGGTCAGACGGTTGTGGGTCCATGTGGGCGCGGAACAACCGATGCTGCGAGAAGCCTCGGGATCACTCTCTCCACGACGTCAACCCGACACGCCAGCACGCTCCGTCGTACCCTTAAACCGACCAAAGACACACACACACACACACACACACACGGAGACAACGTGTTGTTAGAGAACCGCTATCGATACGAGAATCTCCATCGTAGCCTCGTCGTACAACCCCCTCGGTGCAGTTGCCACGAGAACGTCCGTGTGGGGGAGGGAAAATCCTTTACAATGATCCTCCTTTCTCCCCCTTCACCCTCCGCCCCAACGTTTTCGCCACGATAACAGCTGCATCACACGTACACCAGAAACAAGCGCTCGCCCACCTCAGTCACACCGATTTTCACAGCGATCTGCTCCCAATTAAAATGAGAATTACGGTTTTTCGCCGATAAAATAATCTTTATTTCTTTTTTTTTTTTGAAATAAAAAAAAACAAACAAACTATCGAATAAATTAATTTTTAATCTCTAGGGTTTATTTATGCATCCTTCATGTGTCGATGGAAAATTTTTTGATGATTTTTATTGATAAATCATCGATGAAAATAAGCAAAACAAAAATAAAATGATAAATTTTGACGTCCATCGATGTGTGGTTTTTTTTGTTTATTGCGACATAAAAATAAAAAACAAGACTCTGCAAAAAAAGAAAAAAGGTGAAATGACAATTTCAGAACGATACGAAAATTCGTGGCCCGTGGGTATTTCGTCGCGATAACGTTGAATTCAGCGAGGCGCGTCGTTGTCCAGTGTGATAAATCTCATCCTGTCACACGAACGTACACACACAGAGCGTTGTAACACATTGCATCCTCACTCCTCGTGTGCCGAACACGTCGGAGAAACAAGTGAAAGACCCCTCCGGCCAAAAACTAGTTTGGAAATAGAGCCGCCGTTCTGTTTGGCTTAACATTTTAATTAGCAACAACCGTGTGTGAATGTTTGTCCGGTCGGAGTTGGCGATTCATCGGACCAACATCAGCCGAAAAACTCTTTGGCATTTCGGGTTTCGTTTGTGTCAATATATATATACATAAATACACGACAAGTAGTCGGGACAACGGAGAAACGGACTGTGCCAGTGGTACGAATCCTCGAATGGTCAGCCGAGTCGAACACGACGCGTCGACCCGCGTTTACCGAGAGCCATGTATATATAGACAACGGGTCGCCCCCCAGATTGACTTTGAATAATTTTCTCAAGAGTTGTCCAAATCGGCAGCTCTCTGTCTTCGAAATTGGCCATTACCAGAAGGTCTCGGTTCTCCCTTCAAAGTACACAGGCTTTTTTTCTTTTATCCGATGATACGTTTGTTCGAGTGTTGCTACTGCTTTACTCGGGATAACCACTTGGCTGTTCTATTTCAAATGGGACACCCCCCCCCCCTATATACGTATATACGTGTACTGGATTCTGGAGGTCGAAGCTTGTGTTTCGCGCAAGCACTGCATCACTTCAACGGGTGGAATACAGGTAGACGGCAACTATCCTGCTACCGTGGCGCATTTGCAAACTAACTCCGTTCAAACCGTGCGGGGCCTAACCGGTTAGCCGGTCAAGCCAGCCAGCCAGCCGATGCGGCAATGGATAGATTGCTGCTGACCCTTCCGTTGGGTTAGTTCACTGAGCTTCGACGATGCTCTCCCGTGCAATCCTCGTACTTCAACATATACACCCACACACACATATATATGTATATACATACAGACAGGTCACGACGTTTACTAGTTTTGCTAATTAAACGCCTGGTGATTCGACCCTGTAACAATGTAACGCCATCAGCGATGTTGCAAGAGCTTCGCAAGCTACTCGCAATTTACCAAACGCAAACCATAAATTCCAATGGACACCGGCCAACCTCGACGGCTCTTACATCCGTTCCATCCCCAAAATCCATGATTCCCGTGTTTCTGCTCTGAGTGTGCCTGATAAATCGCAGGAATAATCACGAATCGGTAATAAATCTCGTAATTCAATTCCAAATGCGATTCCGCAAATCTTTTTCCGCAATCATTACGCGTGACAATCAGATCAAAACCGATCGAGTTGCCACAAGTTCGTCAAAATGCCCGTAGAAATGATACAAAATCAAAATTTCATACCGAAACAAGTGATCAAAGTCAGCGAGTCTTTAAAAATCAATCAACGCATTTATTTCCAACAAAAAAAAAAAAAATGTCGTCGACAAGACAACGCATCGCTCGCCGTGTGCCAATTCAACGAAATGCCCGAGCATTCGTATAACCAACCGTTTGCATAACCATTGTTGTGCCATAAAACGTAAATAAAACAATGAGAAACATCCGCGAATCATTGACAGGGGTGAGTGGAGGGGGGTGGGTGGGCTGGTGTGCACGCGCGCGCTTCATGGAAAACCCGTTTACAGCGTTGAGCAGAAACGTAACCCAACGCCGAACACAATGCGTGGATGGCCACACACACACACACGAGTAATTTCGAATTGCATTAAACGGCTGTGAAACGAAACAACGTGTCTGGGGCCATATCGATGTGGCTTTTAGCTTGGCCCGTTGCATCGACGAATTCGGTAAGCTCCGGTTGGTAGCATCGCTGCCGCGAATGCATTGGCTCAATGACAGAGAGAGGAAGAGAGCGAGAGAGAGAGAGAGAGAAAGAGAGAGAGCCTATTCGGTGTGGCGAGTACAGTTTGAACATCCATTCCCAATGGATCTTGGACCAGCCGAACCTCGACTATCCTGACCGCTCATTAAATTTACCAACTATACATATACATATATGTGTATATAATGGTGACTACATAACCATGCGTATATATACATTGCAATACACACCCTCGTAAATATTCACATGCATGGGAAGTAACGTTGTGGGGTACGTTATATAGCGAGTAGAGAGACGTCTCTTCACTCGAGGCTGTATAATCAGTGGTATATCCGTACGCTATGTTCAGACTTCTATGGAACTTGTTAGTCACGGTGGAACGAGCTTCGTTTGTGCACTTTAGGAGGGTTGCTCGGTGGGGGTGGGGGGCTCAATTTCTACCTCCCGCTCTTTCTCGTACCTCCTCTCCCCCCTGCCGCCCCTTCTTCACTCCGTCGGTCTCCCCGTAGTTGATCGAAGCTCGAAGAGTGCCCGAATGGAGTTGGCCGTGAGCGAGGAATCGCGTTGGTTTGCGCGGAGAATCCACGATGGAGCGAAGAATCGAGTGGTCGAACGAACGTTCCCATTAACCGAACGTTCGACTGTGACCCCGAATCATGCACGAGTGTGAGAGAAAGAGAGAAAGAGGATGAGAGAGAGAGAGAGAGCAAGCTATGGCGGGTGGAAATGGATGTTACGAACGAGTGGAAAGACGTGAATCGAGTCAGACAGCTCGAACCGTTGAAACTCGTGCGAGTCTCGTCGACGCAATGTGGGCGACGGAAACCAAACGGAGGAACGAGATAAACGTCGAGGGGTTCTCTCGTCGAGCTTGAAGCTCGTGCTACGCGAAATTACAGTAACTAATAACATTGTTTTCGGAAAGAAATAAAAGAGAGAGGGGGGAGGGAAAGAATGTAACTCACGGTCGTGATACGTCATAACAACCCGAACGCGAAGCAACCCCTTTGCTAGCTACCGTGAATGCCACTCCCATCCTTTAACCCGATGCTGCCCGTCTCTTATGTTAAACGGTTATGCTCTTGTTTGTATATATATATATGTATTTCAAGGTGTGTCGAACGATATTTGGAAGTTCCGCTTTCACGAATTCAATATTGCCGACTAATTCAATTTTCGTACGCAACGAAAATCGTGAAATATTCATTATTACGAAATATCAATTTCATGAAAATTTTTTGCTTCGTTTGCGGAATTTACAAAATTTTTTATAAAATCAATGATTAACGAGTTTCACGAAAAACGAAAAAAAAAAAGAATTTAACAAAAATCTGATTCGAATCTAAACGAGATTAATTCGCAATCGCTCGACTGGCAAAATAGTTTTTCCTCCGATTACAATAAAAAAAAATAAAAAAATAACAAAAACAATAAAATAAATGTCATGACACTTTGTGTTCCGCGTGACACACGATTTCACGGATGACCCGACCGCGTCGCTCACACGCCCAATCGTCGAAATGAAGGACGTACAATTTTATTATTTTTTTTTTTTGTTTTTTCCGGCAAAGGGGATTTTGTTGCATGGCGCAACGAAAAAAATCAAAACGAAAAAAAAAACGACCGAAAAATAAAATCTTTCGGTAAAATATATTCTCTCGCGCCCCCTTCCCTCTTCCCCCAAACGAAGAGGGGCGGTAGCGTGATTAATCGCTTCCGGGGGTTGGCGATTAATTTATTTATTCGGTTCGTCATCGTTGCCCCGCGTGGCTGTCGTTGTGGCGGATGCACGATCGAGCACACACACACACACACACACACACACACACACGCATGTGGAAAAACGTACAGGCGCAAATCATATACGCTAACACGTCCCGCGGCAGCGAAGCGGGGCTAGAAAACTTTTGACCACGTATAGTAACGCGTGTCGCACACGAAAGCTCGCAAGCGTCGGCGTGTGTATACGCTCGAAAGTTGTTAACGTATGGGCTGTTGGTTGCCTGTGTCTGTGTGTGTGTGTTTCGTTTTACGTATCGCACGAGCGTTAGAATGTGGGTGGTGTGCGGTTGTGTGCCCACCCCTTCCACCGCTACCCGAAACGCGCGACCAAACAATCCCGGACGAGCGAAAACCCGCCCGGTCAGCGGGCAATGTCGAGCTTTCGGTCCGGGACGCATTGGTTTAGCTACTCTCTCTCTCTCTCTCTCTCTCTCTCTCTCTCTCTCTCTCTCACACACACACACACACGTAAAATCATACCCTCGGGTTACTTCGTCTCTACCCTATAACGTGCACTCCACCATCCCTCCCACCCCACTGTTGCCACCCCGTCAACCACCTCGTGGCACAACCCACCCCAATCTACACCCTCTCTCTCTTTCTCTCTCTCTCTCTCTCGTTTCTATCGGTACACGAGAATTTTCTCGTAAAATTGTTAAACGACGTTTGAAAAATTTGCCAACTATGCAACCCTCCGAACCCCTCGGCAGCACCCCTCGCCGCCGACCAGAGAGCACCCACCATAGTCGACCGTTAACCGGTCGCACTTACGCACGATCGGTGAATTTACGTCGTATCACCCTCGTTTTGCGAAAAACAAAAAAAAAATAGAAATAAAAAATATAAAAAAAAGACACAACCGACACCTCTACCTTTACACGAGCGACCAGAACGATAGCCTTCTGTTATGCCTCTTATGCGCTAAACTTTTTTTTTTTCATAGTTGGTTGTATGGAATGTCATATAAATATGGCCGAATCCCATTTCCAATGGGGGCATGAGTGGAGGGCGAGGGGGGCGTTAATATATAATATAAAAAAGTAAAGAAAAAAAAAGAAATAGATCGAGAAAGTTACTTAAGGTTCACAGTAGATTTATCGATTTTTGTCTAATCACAAAATCCCATGAAAACCGTATAAATAACCAATTACGAAGATAATTAAAACTCGTACAGTGTCCCCTTAAGAATCTCAAACGCATAATCACGAACGATCGTGGATAAGAATATAATCCGAGGTCTCTTACATAACCTGAAACGCTATAGTTTCGATGAATTTTCACTTGACCTTTCGTCGACGGTTTCGAGTGCGCGTACTTTCCCCCCGAAGAAAAATAGAAAAATCTTCATCGAATGGGAAAAACCCGGGGAGATCGTTAGCGTTGAGACCGCGAGATATCATACTTTTCATGCGATATCCCACAACTCCCCGAGCTGTGTGGCCACAGCGTTATCGACTCGCGCTTTTCTCCCCCGAGATCCGGAGAAACTCACAAGAGAGTGAGAGAGAAAGAGCCACTCTTTTCTTCGCGCATCCCTCTCGAGAGACGCGAGACCTCGAATATCACGGATATCCCGGCGAGTTGGCGCATCGAAATCCATCTCCGCGTAGATTCGTTATTTTTCAACCTAACAACGTTGAAGCCGCGGCCCCCCGGAGCTTCGATTTTACTCGTCAAAAACGAGGTTTCGCGGCATCCACGTGTGCGGTCGAGCACGATCAAATCGAAGCCCACTTCTTGACCGCGGCTAGTTCACCGAGCCCCACTACAGCCCCGAATCCCCTTTCATCCGGGAATCGTTCGAGCGTGAAAATCAAACTCGAAATCGAATGATCATTGGATCGTTATGGTCCAGTTCTCCATCTACCTTTCTCTCTCTCTCATCTCTGTGTCTCTCTCTCTCTCCCGTTTCCCTCCCCGTCTCTGTCTTTTTCTCTCTCGATTTCTGAGAGCCTCGGGGTTTGATTATTAGACAGGTACATGCAAGAATATAAACACATATATATTTGAGTGGTCCTTCAAAAGGGTCATATTATAATTTTGATGTTTTCGCCCTCCACAGAAATTCAAAATGATTTTAGAAAAATGTTTGCCAAGTCCCACCAACCTATCTCAACATTAACACGTTCCTGTGGAATTTTTATCTTCAGTCAAACAATTTAATTTTCAATCAAATAATTTAATTCGCAATTGAATCAAATCTTCCTGACGAAAAAAATTATATCGGACTAATTTTTTTTCCGTCGATATTTCAGCCATAAAAAATGAACTCGATAAACATTCCACATCATTCAATTGCGAACCATTAAAATTCCCAAGGAACGTGTGAACATTGAAGTAGATTGGTCGAACTTTGTGAACATTTTCAAAAAATCTCTGAAACTTATATCGGATGCGTTGGCACAAAAATTAAAAAATAAAAAAATTACTCCTTCCAAGGACCACTCCAACATATAATACATGCACGCGTGTGTGTGTGTATGCCCCCAACTGCATCGAATAGCAAAAGCGTTATACCCGGGGCAAGGTACTCCACAATCCTCGATCCGTCCCACAGCTACAACGCAGGATAGCCCGCGCCCCATTCGAGATACTCGATTGCATCGCGTACACACGCTTAGCCCTCCGCCTCGATAATAGGCATTCGCATTAATGAGTGGCCCCCCCGTGTACAACCGTTGAAAATCGATTAATTGATCGACCAATCGATCGGAATTCCGCGCGTGTGTGTGGGGCGCATATAGGAGAACGATGGGAAGGCTTCATGGACAGTCGTTTTCACCGGCCGTAACCGTTGCTACCGCGGGTTTCATACTGTAACCCCTTCCCCCCCGCCCCCGCCCCCCCTCCCACGGATTTGCCGCAGCTTCAGCTGTTGCCACGAAACCAACGTCATCGAGACCGCGCTTCGGCTTCGGGTTCAATCAACGAAGCGGGAACGACGTCAGAATCGCGAGCCTTCTACCTCTTTCTCCGTTTATCTCCTTCCCCCCTTTCCCCCCTGGCCATCCTCGCCCCTTCTCTCTCCATCTCTCCACTTGTAATCTCGTTACCTTCCCGATTCTGATTACCGACGTTAATCAGGGAATAGCGATGATGCGGCCGGGGCATGGGAGTTGGAACGTGGGGTTGCACAACGAGAGAAGGGCCGCGGAGAGAGAGAGAGGGTTTATACCCTTGGATCGGTCGTCCGAAGCCCGGAACGGTCGAGAGCTTTTGCCAACCCGCGGTATCCCGACTCGCTCTCTCTGCTTGCTCGCCTCACTGCATCGCCTATTTTGCGTGGAACTTGATTATCCGATTAGTCTAGCTGGTGCTGCTGCTGCGTTGCGGCTGTTGCTGCGGCGCTGCTATCGCTCGTACAGAACCACGTTAGCCTGTCCCGGTTTCGTTCGCAATTGCTCGTCCATTACGCGGCCTCTGTAATCCCCGGAAAAAGCTTTTTTTTTCCCGGACGTATCTCTCGTCGTGATGACAAACGCCATTTTCCTCACGGAAAATTTTATCATTTTGTTTGATGATCGATTGTAACGAGTAAAAAAAAATGAAAAATTTGCAGAGATGTGCTGCGAGTTGAAATGTGGAATTCGGTGACTTTGAAATGGTGGATGGTGAACGAAAAAATGGTCTATGAGGAAGCAGGACTTGCATTCACGATGAAAACTGTCAAGCCGAGAGGGGGGGATGGGGATTGAAATGAGATTTTGTCAACGTCGTCATCTCTCTGATTTTTTTTCAATTGAATTATTTATTTTTATTTTGTTTTTCACCGTTGTTAATGCTTCAGGTTGGTTCGTCCGGCACGTAAAGCTTGTCTCGGCATAGTCCCGAGTTGTATTATCAGTGAAACGACGTGGGGCGACCCGGAGTCGCGATATCGGACGAGAAGAAAATTGTTGGAAAGCGAGATTGTCGTCCGATATGTTATTTCGATGTTGGAGCATCTTCGACGCGGTCGCGGGAAAGCCGAGAAAAATAATTGAAACGTCGAGGGGTCGGGGTTCGATGCGTT